>CAIGQQ010031610.1:1861705-1882455 GCA_903798035.1 Danio albolineatus
TTATTCATTCATTCATTTTCTTGTCGGCTTAGTCCCTTTATTAATCCAGGGTCGCCACAGCGGAATGAACCGCCAACTTATCCAGCATTTGTTTTACGCAGCGGATGCCCTTCCAGCCGCAACCCATCTCTGGGAAAGATCCACACATTCTCATTCACACACACACACTACGGACAATTTAGCTTACCCAATTCACCTGTACCACATGTCTTTGGACTGTGGGGGAAACCGGAGCACCCGGAGGAAACCCACGCAACCACGGGGAGAACATGCAAACTCCACACAGAGTCCGAGGCTCGAACCAGCGACCTTCTTGCTGTGAGGCGAATGTGCTACTCACTACGCCACCGTGGCGCCGTATATTATATTATATTATATTATATTATGTTGTATTATATAAACGATAGTCTTGCTCAATGGTTAGCACTGTTTCATCACAGCAAGAAGGTTGCTGGTTCAAGTCCCGGCTGGGTCAGTTGGCATTTCTGTGTGGAGTTTGCATGTTCTCCCCGTGTTGATGTGGGTTTCCTCCGGGTGCTCCGGTTTCCGCCACAGTCCAAACACATGCGCTATAGGTGAACTGAATAAACTAAATGGGCTGTAGTGTATGAGTGTTTTGGGTGTATGGGTGTTTCCCTGTATTGGGTTGTGGCTGGAAGGGCATCCGCTGCATAAAACATGCTAGATAAGTTGGTGGTTCATTCTGCTGTGGTGAACCCTGATGAACTTGAGGGACCAAGCCGAAGGAAAATGAATGACTGAATTAATAATAGAATAGAATAGAATATGGGCGTCATGGTGGCGCAGTGGGTAGCAAAATCGCCTCACAGCAAGAAGGTCGCTGGTTCGAGCCTCGGCTGGGTCAGTTGGCATTTCTGACCCCGTGTTGGGGTGGGTTTCCTCCAGGTGCTCCGGTTTCCCCCACAAGTCCAAAAACATGCGGTACAAGTGGTTTGGGTAAGCTAAATTGTCCGTAGTGTGTATTTGAATAAGTGTGTATGGATGTTTCTCAGTGATGGGTTGCAGCTGGAAGGGCATCCACTTCGTAAAACAAATGCTGGATAAGTTGGTGGTTCATTCCGCTGTGGCGACCCCAGATTAATAAAGGGACTAAGCCAAAAAGAAAATGATAATATTATATTATATTATATTATATTATATTATATTATATTATATTATATTATATTATATTATATTATATTATATTATATTATATTATATTATGATTTCCTTTTTAACAAACCTAGTTAACCTAATTAAACTTTAAACTTTCAAAACAAATCAGCAAAATGATGGATATGTAAATAAATGTATTTATTTATTAATTTAATAAGTTGTAATCATTTATTTAAATCCATATTTAATTTCTATATATGCCAATATGTATATTACATAGTTACAAATTAAATAACTTATTTTTTTATCTTAATTTATATAAAAACATATACTATATAGCACTTAAGATATAATTGTGAATATAAATTATACATAACATAATGAAACACTTTACATTTGTATGATGTGTATTTAAACTCATCCATTCATTCATTTTCCTTCGGTATAGTCCTTTTATTCATCAGGGTTTGCCACAGCGGAATGAACTTACCCAGCATAAGTTTTATACAGCGGATTCCCTTCCAGCTGTAACCCAATACTGGGAAACACCTATTCACACTCATTCACTACGTACAATTTAGTTTATTCAATTGACTATAGTGCATGTGTTTGGACTGTGGGGGAAACCGGAGCACCCGGAGGAAACCCACACCAACACAGAGAGAACATGCAAACTCCACACAGAAATGCCAACTGTCCGAGTCGGGACTTGAACCAGCGACCTTGCTGTGAGGTGACAGTGATAACCACTGAGCCACCATGTCAACTTGTATTCAAACTTTTAATACTAAATAACATCTGTGCGCTGTATAGCTAAATATCCTCCATTTATGTCATTTTATCAACATGAAACAAATACAATTGTAAAAACAAACCATGCAAAACATAATTATATATAACATGTCAATAAAATGTTTCCTAAACTTAATAAGCAACAAATTTGAGCTTTTACTCGTGCTCTTTGAGTTCAGTCTTTAACCACATACAGTTGTTGATGCTCAGCGAGCCTGAGGGCTGAAACTGGAGTCAGAGAGTGGATCCGTGGTCGTACCAGTCCTTCCTCTTTCTCTGCCGCCACACACACACTGAAGTCATTATAATCAATTAACTGCTCTCTGCTCGACCTAATCAAGGATCTGCTGCGGAGAAACTTCCTGCTGTAGGTTTCAGCCAGTGATTTGAGATTATACAGTGTTTGTCCTCTGCAGGGTGAAGGATGCAGTCGGCTGGATGCAGTGTTTATGTCCCTGGTTTGTGGGTGCTCAGGTTAAAATCACCAGTTTTGTGTTTTTTTTTGGACTGTAGTGAAGTCTAGAGGGTCCTGTTGTTGTCAAGATAGTAGATCACATTTGTCTGATGTAACTAATTTATTCAAAGGCAAAAAAGACCATTTGTTTATTTAATTTGTGTAAATACTTAACAGGGTTTTTCAGCAGTGCCATACAAGAACTATTTTTGGTTGCTGAAAATATCCTTTCAGTAAACAGTTCCTAGTTATACTGCTGTGAAAACCTGTCTGATGGTATAAGCTATACACTAGGCATGGGACGATAACCGTTTTCAAGGTGTACCGCGGTTTGGAAAAGTCAAGGTTTTCAAAATTTTCTGCTATACCGTTCCTAAGGCATGTGTAGGACTTTTTAATTTAATGAAGATCAGAGAAGTCAATGATTCAATTGAATTATTTAACCTGACATGTTTGCTGCCCCAAAATGCTTTTAAAGTTTCTCAAAATAAAACATATTGGGAGAAAAAATAAAATATATGGTGTTTGAAGGGGGAAAAGGTTTTGTTTTTTTAGCCATACATTTAAAAATAACATATTTTAGAGCAGTAAACACAATACCGTCATACCGCGAAACTGTGATATTTTTATCCAAGGTTATCATATCGTCAGAATCTAATACCGGCCCATGCCTACTATGCACAGTATGATCCTGTAGATTTTGGTGTTTTTACAGCATTATTGCAATAAACTTACTAAATGTCAATGTGCTATGTATGGGCATGAGACGATAAAGGAGGTATACCGTGGTTTGGAAAAGTCAAGGATTTAAAACCGCCAAAATCTTATGCAATACCGTTCCTAAGGTCAGTGGCGGATTTAGGCATAGGCAATATGGGCGATTGCCCAGGGCAGCGTTTTGCAAAGGGTGGCACTGGGAGACTGTGGAAAACCATAGACTGTAAAAGATATGAACTTAGTATCCGTTATGACACCCATAGGTTTCTGAGGAACCCAAAAGAAGCTACTAGTAGGCGTGGCCAACTGTCGCCATTTTGTTCACGCGTCATCACACCAACCGAGGCATACCAAACAAGGGAAAAGAGGCAGAGCGTGAGCAGAGCTACAGGACGCATGCTGGCATTTAGCTTAGAAGGGCTTTCTTATGGGAGAAACGGTTAATACTTCATTACCTGAGACTCGTTTGTGTTCTGACCACATGTGCTTGGTTGTATACTATACATCCCAAATGATGATGCTGAACAATTAATTGAATTAATCATTTTCACACACATTTTGTCAGAAAAGCTGGTTCTGTAATCAGCAGTAAATGTCCAGAACATGCTTTGCAGCATTTACTACATAGTTCACTGATTACGCATGGGACAAGAACTGGTTTCATGGTTTTCTGTGGTTTGCAAAAGTCAGTTTTAAAACCAGTAAAATTTTCTGTTATACCGTTCATGCGGTATATGTGGAGAGAAAAAAAGGAAAAAAGAAAAGAAAAAGAAATTACGTGATTCCAAAGTATCTCCAGTAGCAAAGGACCATCCACATTAAATGCTACTCGTCAGTCCACAATTTAGGAAATGTGAAATATGATGCTACAGGTACATTTTGTTGCACCTTTCAGATGTCAAGTCCACTAGTGTTGGTGTTGTTTACATCTGTAGTGATAAAAAGCTTTTTTCACCAAGTACCACCTCAGAAAAAAATAGTATCTCCAAGTACCACCATAATAACCGGTATTGAAGTACAGTAGCATAGTTAAGCAGCTACAGCACTGCAGTTCAGTAACAAGGCAAATTAATTCTTCTAATTAAGAATATTTATTATTGTCAGCCGTTTAAATAAAAGCTTTAGCCTGTTAAAATCAATTTACTGATCACATCGGTGTTATCGTATGCATCAAAGGGTTAAAAGTGTGTTCATTTTTTTACTTTAATTATTCAGAGATTCCTCCACGTACCACTAGAAGGAAGCTTGTGTACCACTAGTGGTGCGCCTACCACAGTTTGAGAACCACTGGTTTACATGATTGTGAATCTGAAATACATTATTTATAGTATGTTTTAGAGAAGGTGGGGCTGCAGAAATGTACTTCATCTCAGATTTTGAGATGAGCAGTTTCTAGGTACATTTACATCATAACGCATTTTTTACTCCATGAAGCATAAATCAATAAATTAATACTTTGTCAAAATACAATCTTAGAAGAGGTTTACATGGATGCTCTATTAATATAAAACTATATTAAAGCTTCACATTTTGCACGTGTATCAAATCATATCCAAAGTAGCGTTTTTCAGATTTGAAAAAATGTAGACGGCACCCTCTAGTGGATGTGTGATCTGAAACATGCAACAAAATGTACCCGGAGCAATGTATTTTACATTTTGCAAAAATGTAACCTGAGGTGTGCATCTCCAATAAGCCTTGGTTGTAAGTTTAGCACCACTTAAGTGTGAGTAAATGATGAGGGGATTTTTATTTTTGAGTGAACTATCCCTTTAAGATCTGAAGCTCAGGTTGATTATGAGGGGCCCTGCGCCTGGGGCTGAAAGGTTAGTCAGCATGTGTTCATGTGTTCGTCTCTTTTCTCCGGAGTCTCATCCGTGCTCTTGGCAGCGTCTCTGTGTTTTCCATTAGACGATCTTCCCCTCTTCCTCTTCTTCATGGTCAGCCAGTTCTGGAGCCTCTGGGCAGCAGAGCATTTTCAACACATGAAACCCAAAACTGCAAATCCCACAAGCCCTCCGTCCTCCTCGTGAAGACGCTCATTGTTTGTTAATGTCATGTCTTCTGGTATCTGTTCTCGCTGTGCGTCTGATGCTGTTTGTTCTCGCACAATGTCTGTTTTTATCACCGCAAACTATTAATCCGGGTCCATAGACGTGTAAATGAAAGGCTTTTTGAGGATCTGAGAGGCTTCTGAGAGATCATGTCTGGACTTGTTTCTGGTAGTTTCTGTCAGGTGGTTTTTATGTCCTCAATTTAGAAATGTGAATTTCCATTGATTGGAAAAACAGGATGGGATCACAAAGGAGAATGACTTCAAACCTGGAATGAAAGTGAGCATGTTACTTACATGAAAATGTAATTTTAGTTTCTGTGTTGTGTCTGTTTGGGATTCTCAGAGATTTTCTATCAAGTCATCATTTGAATAATTTAATGACATACTTGCATGTTTACAGTTCTCCGATGTTGATTAATTGTTTAATTGGGTGACATGTAGGTAAATAAATATAAAAAATATTCTTTTTTAAGCTATTTTTGTGGATTGAAAGACAATATATAATATTATTCTCCATTTTTATCTTTTTATTTAAAATATTTAATTTTTAATTACTATAGATTGAAAGTTTTGAAAATAAATATTTAGTAAATAAGTTTTATTTTTATTTTAATAGTTTCAGTTTAAAATGTTTTAAGTGTTGAATGAAAATGGACATATTATTGATGAATAAAAAATTATTTTTGTGCAGTGCTTTGCAACACTATGAAGCAACTTAACAGCATCTATGATTTTCAATGAATATGTTTGCCTCAGCTGTCTGTTTCCTTGTGGACAACCTTTCTGGCAAATTCAGTTTGCTTGTAGCTGACTTTGTACTGTGTTGTACTGGTTTGAGCACAGTTCCACAAAGGAGATGAAAGTGAAGCACTCAGTCAAGTTTACATTATTTTAGAAAATGATTTCCACTTTAATGAAAATACATATAACAAGCTCTATGAATGTAACCATTTTGAAGAAAATGGCATGTTTTACTATAGCTTTTAGACTTCAAATAAACCTCCATCTTGGAATTCCACTGTGTCTGACGTCACTGGGTTGGTTCCGTTCCCCCAGCTGAAGAGATCCAGTGGAAGTAAAGGACTAAGCTCGGAGACTGGACTGTCTAATTTAACCCAATGCATGAAATTGTGGGCGCGGATCTGGTGCAAATAATTGAATTTCTATTGAAATTCATGTTTTTAAATTGAGGACATAAAAACCACCTGATAGAAACCACCAGAAATTACCCCAGAGATTATATATCAAGTCAACATTGAGTAATTTAATGACATACTTGCATGTTCTCAGCTCTCCGAAATTGATTAATTGGATGACATGCAGGTAAATAAATATAAAAAATATAATTTTGAAGCTATTTTTGTGGATTAAAAGCAAATATATAATATTAATCTCCATTTTTATCTCTTTATTTTGAATATTTTATTTTTTAATACTAAATAATTTACAGTTTTAAACATAATAATTGAGTAAATAAGTTTTATTTTTATTTTAATAGTTTCAGTTTAAAACTATTTTAGTGTTGAATGAAAATGAAACTTTTAAAGTAAAAAATAGTTTTCAGAATTTATTTAAACTTATATACTTATGCAAAAATATACAGTAATTGTTTATTTATTTTATATTATCACTATTATAATATTTTAATATATATTAATGTTGCATATTTATTATTTAAATATCTGTTATCTTTAATTTACCACACTTGCTGTAACTTTGATCCTCTGATTACCAAGATATATTTTGTCAATTTCCTCTTGGAAGATGTTTATAAGGATGCTCTTTTAATATAAAACTATTATGTGCGTTCAGAAAACCCCAAACAAAACAGAATAAAAATATCATTAAAATATAACTTGTTCAAGAAACAAACCAAAGATATAAGTCATAAAAGGATTTGTCTTCAAACTAATGATGTTTGTAACCCTGCAAACTCCTCATTGATGAAACATGATGATGTTTTGTTCATTAGGCTCGTGAAATCACTTGTGTTTTGTGTTTAGTTTTGCTCTTATGAATTCTGCAGATGTTCGGGACCTTTGCCACGTGTTGCATGGCAGTGAAGGTCAACTGTGCTTTAGTTCACAAATCAATTTATGATGGTTCACAGGGTTCAGAAGCCAGATCTTTCCAGATTTCCAGGGAATTTGCATGTGTTGACCACTGATCTGAGGTGTTTCTCAAGTTCTGTATCGGGTGTTTTTGATAGAAAAGGCTGCTCCAGGATCTGTGTGTTCAGTTAAGCTTTACCTAGACGTTTCAGGACTGGAAAACTCATCACTTGTGAGGAAGTTCAGTGTCTGTTAAACACATGAGCGTGATCTACATGTGCTCGTCACACTTTATACACTCTCTCCAGAGACTAGTTAACCCTGTGAAGCCTGACATGTGAAATAATAGTCAGAAAAATGTTTTATGTATTTAAAAAAAAAAAAAAAAAGGCCAAAAACTTCTGACAGAATAGGAAAAAATACATTTGTTTTGAACATTTTGGAAAAATATATAAAAAGGCATGTTGTTTTACTTAAATATATTTAGTTATTTTAATGCAACAATTCATTTAACCTTTTAAAAATTGAAATTTAATTTATGGTAACACTTTACAATTAGGTTGTATTAGTTAATGCATTTACTAACATGAACTAATCATGAACAAGTGCAGCATTTATTAATCATAATTGAACATTTACTTATGCATTATTAACATCCAAGTTCAGGCTTGTTAACATTAGTTAATGCACCGTGAGTTAACATGAACTAACAACGAAGAACTGTATTTTCATTAACTTACATGAACAAATACTGTAGTAAATGTATTGTTCATTGTTTGTTCATGTTAAATGCATTAATTAACATTAACTAATGAACCTTATTGTAAAGTGTGACCGTTGTATTATGGAAATTAAAGTATACATGTTTTTGGATTTTAGTCAAAAATATACAAATTGCCTGTGTGTTAATTATATTTTATCTTGTATAGTGCTTTTTATAGCTTATTTTTATATGATATAGAGTTAAATGGAGGTGCAAGCTAAGCAAACATGCATATTGATATAGTACATGCTGATATTTATTTGACTGAATGTCAGATAGCTTTAATTGTTAATCTGTGAGGTCTTTATAGCAGACTACTTGCATAAAATCACTTTACACTCTCAGAAATAAAGGTACAGGAGCTGTCACTGGGGCAGTACCTTTTCTAAAGATACATATTTGTACCTGAAGGATCCGTAATGGTACCTCAAAGGTACTTTTTAGGTACATTTGGGTACTAATATGTACCTTTTGAGGTACCACGGTGGAACAATAAGGACTGCCCGATGGCCCGGGGCCAGCATGATGCCTGGGACAGTAGACAGGCCCGGCCTTGTTACTAATGTTTAATTTCCCTGCAACTATGTCAATCGGCTGCAAATACAGTCTTAGAATCGAGAAATAGTTTGTGCTTTTAAGCCTTTAAATGCCGTAAACACCAAACTGCTTTTCAGTTCCTCTTATCTGATTGGATGTTTTGAGCATGTTATTTTTTTCCATAACCTGGTGACAACCAGTCCAGCGAAGAGACGGCAACATCAAATTATGAAGCTAAAAGAAAACGTCTGTTTCTAACGTCTTGAAGCAGATACTTGTGGGTACAACACAACGAAAAAAAATGAATAATTTATATAAATAATTATTTACTATTTATTTAAATAATTTAGAACTTCCATACTGCTCTTTTTGTTTGCATAACACTTTGACTTTTGCTCATTATATATTTAAAAAACATTTTTAAAAAATAATATTATAGATTCACAGATATTAATTTAACACATTATTTAAAATATATGGCTGAAATAGCTATTAACTTCTTTTTTGGTGGGGCCAGAGCAAATTTTGGCATGGCAAGTAAAAATCTGAACCACCGGCCTGATTGGGCCAGTACAAAAAATCCCTAGCGTTGAACCCTGCCTTTGGTTGACAGCTCTTGTACCTTTATTTCTGAGAGTGTATATGTTTAGTTATTTGTTTGACTAAAATGCTTAGATTTATTATCTATTAAGGTCAGTAGTTTCAAAACATGTAATGCAATGATGATTAAGAGATAACAAACACTCCACAAAAGATGAGTTTAGGTGTTTTAGATGCTTGAAAATTGTATCAATTTACCACTGAAGAACAGAGAAAGTAAATGTTCTTGAAATATTTCATAATACACTCTCAGAAATAAAAGTGCAAGCTGTCACTGGGGTGGTACCTTTTCAAAAGGTACACGTTTGTACCTAAAGGGTCCATATTAATACCTCAAGGGTGCATATTAGTACCTAATAAGTACAAAAGTGTTCCTCTTAAAATTTGTAGGTACTAATATATACGTCTGAGGTACCAATATGGACCCTTTAAGTACAAATGTGTACCTTTTGAAAAGGTACCACCCCAGTGACAGCTTGCACTTTTATTTCTGAGAGTGTAGGGCTGTACATTATATCGGAAAAGGATTGTTATCGCAATGATAGTAGAAGTCATGTTTGATAAATTTATGTTATGCATTTGTTTCTTATCTAAATTGGCCTTACTATCTTTATACCTACTATCTACTATACCTCCTTAGTAGCTATACTGTTCTGCTGTTGGCTGGAGCAGCCCAAAAGGTGAACCCCGAACTAAATAATAAGAGACGAGAGGAAAATCAGCCGGAAGTCAGAATTTCTGTGCAAGTTTTCGCTTATAGTGATTTATAGATGAAATTTTGAGTCTTGACACAGTTTCTTTAGTCTGAATTGTGATTAATAGGAACTGAAAATGATCTTTAATCTGTATATTTAATATTCTCAAATAAATAAAATCAGAGCTAATTATAAATGCATTGTTCTAGGGAAATGTTATATCGTATAGAAATACTGTTATGGCAAAAATTAACAATATTGCATAATTTCCCAGTATCGTGCAATCCTAATTCAAAGTTCTTTAACAGTGTAATGAATCATATTTGAACATGATTTTATTTAAAAGATAATGAGTAATAAATTTAATATATTGCTTAAATTCAGTGCTTTTACATTATGTAAACTCATAAAGAATGCGTGTTAGTATGAGAGCACTTCATCCGTGCGCTGTTCAGCAAAATGAGCCGGTGGAGTTCCTCAGAGCGAGTGTAATGGCATATGGGAGCGTTTTTGTGACAGAATGGGCTGGGAAGACAGGAAAGACATTAAGGAGAGCAGACTGAAGCCCTGCAGCGTTTGACCGATTGCCACAAAAACCCTTCATCAGACATTCCTCTCTGACCTGCCCATCCGCTTCGGCTTTAGGCTGAGAGACGGCTGTTTACGCACTTCATCAGAACCAATTCACTCTTTTTCAAATATTTCTCAAGTGACGTTTAATGGACTAAGGAAATTTTCACAGTATTTCCTATAATATTTATTAATCTGGAGAAAGTCTTATTTGCTTTATTTCTGCTGGAATAAAAGTACTTTTTAATTTTTAAAAACATTTTAAAGTCAATTTTATTAGCTATTAAGTCTGACTTCAACTGTATATGTTGTGTTTTCAGAGCCAATTATGATGAAATCTGATTGCATTATACAACCGTCAGTCGCATTCTTGTATTTGCTTAGTCACATTAAAGAAATAGTTTGGGTAAAAATGAAAATATACTCAGGATTTATTCACCCTGTACACCTTGTTTGAGTTTCTTTTTTTGTTGAACACAAAAGAAGATATTTTGAAGAATGGTGGAAACTGGTTGCTACTAATTTCCATAGTAGAAAAAAAAATACCATGGAAGTTTATGGTTAAAATGTTCACCGTTATTCAAGCCGACGTTCCCCAAATGTAATAAATTTGCATTGAATTTGCATTGCCAGAATCGTTTAAATATCAGCTACCAGAGTGACTGATGTTGTTGGTTTGCACTCAATCACAGTTCATTTTCATACTGTCTGCTAGTTATTTTATTTTCAAGATCTGAGCTGAACTATTTGCTCCTGCTTTCAGTAGTGTAACAATAAAGGTCATGTAAAATTGTATTTAAACTCGCATTGGGAACGTTTAACATTAAAACACATAATCTGTACTTGAGGTGGTAGTTGTCAGAGCAGTTGATAATAATGTTTTTTTTTTCGTGACATTGCAGAAATAGAAATTTTGTGTTGCTGTTGCAGATGGTTAAGACAAAAATTCAGTTTAACATGGCCTATATTAAGTGTTGCGGCACCGCATCATGTGTTGTTAGGACTGTGTAATCAGATCAATACCAATACCAAGTCTGGTTAGTTTAATCCAAATGCATTTGCTATTAGTGTTGGGTTGATAGACGATGCCATTGTCCATAGCCGATGGTTGATAGACATCATGATGCTGAGCCAGCATCGCAATCCTCCGCCCTGCCCCCATAGCAGCAGCAACCCGCTCGCGAAAAATACACACTTAGGCCCCGTTTACACTCATACGTCTTAGTTTTAAAATGGCATTTTAGAATGAAAACGATCCACAGCCATGTTGCGGTTTCATCTAGCATTTCTGAACAGCCCTCCATCCACACTATACTGCTGAAAACGCACATCACGTGACCACACACTCTCTCTCTGTCATGTGCATGTCTGAGCTCCAGGCAGTCAGTGGGTACTTTGAGCACAAAACCCCAGAGAGCAGTGCACGTGGGACAGTTGATCAAGGATGTCCTGCTGGATGGCGTCCACTATAGTTGTTAAACAGGATCTTTAATTAATCTTGTCTGTATCTAACGACTCTTCAGTCTTTTGAATCTATCAGGTAACCTGTCTCAGCGTCAGTACACTGCTTCAGTCTTTCGCTTTCACGCTTGTACTCAGTGATGTTAGCGTAAACCTCAGATACTGTTGGTTGGTTCCTGTTGATTGTGAACTTTTTTTTTAACGAACTAAGGCCCCGTTTACACTAGTGCGTTTTCGTTTTAAAACGCATAAGTTTTGCTACGGTTATGCCATCCGTCCACACTACGCAGGAGTTTTCGAGCCGCGAAAACGGAGCATTTTGGAAACGCTGGAGAGGCCGTTTTCATTCTAAAACGCTGCTGCTCCGTCTCAATGTGGATGGGGGGAAAACGGAGACATTTGAAAACGGAGGCGTGGCTGCTGAGATTGGCTACGTGATTGGGGCTTTGGGTCATTGCGTATCCTTCCCTTATTCGTCAAGCGCACATGGCTATAACGTCACCGGCAGACGGCAGACCAGCCTTCACTGTAAACACTGTATTTTCGATAGCCATGGATGTTTTATATTCATTTGTTACTTTAAGTAACAGCTCGACCTCGTCATCTGTCCACAAAAAGACCTCTCTTGCTTTCTTTACCATCGCGTTCATCGTTCAACCAGCGTTTGTTGACTAACAATAACCAAACGCAGAGCGAGACACATGCTTTCTGTTTATACTTGAACGCGCATGCCCAGAGTGCGTGAATGGTCATGTGATATACGTTTTTATGCTAAAACGTCGTTTTAAAACTAAAATGCACTAGTGTAAACGGGGCCTAAGTGTGTCGATGCCATTATAACTACACAAATCACTCTGCCTATTCATACCAGAGTCCTGCGGAAAAAGTGATTGACAGGTGGTAATGTGTGTGTAACTTATCTTTATTTATTCATGATTTGGTTGTGGGTAAAACAAAGACCATGCACTCTCAGAAAAAATGGCACAATGTTGTACCAAAGACGGTACAAACCCTTGTCACTGGGGTAGCACCTTTTTATGGGACAGATTTGTACCTTAAGAAAAGAAACAAATTTGTACCTTTTAAGGTCATGATTTGTACCATGGGAAACCAAAATGTACTTTTGTTTTTAAAAACCTGCAGATACAATATTGTATACTTTGTGAAAGGTACCACCACAGTAAAAAGTTAAAAATGCTTACTAAACATTTACTAAAATGCCTTAAATGTTTAGTTTACAATACCTATAGTTTTATGTTTTACCAGTTGTTTTGTATTATTGTATTATAGGACTAAAAATGTTTGTTTATAAGTATCTTAAACATATACTTTTAAATGATGATTCTTGTTTTAATATAGAAATTATTCATAAAAATCACTTTGCCTTTCTAGTCATATTTATTTTCATTGATACTGTAATAAAGAAAGAGTTGTTCAACACTTTTGTACCTTTTATATGAGAACAATTATTTACCTTCATTTCAGTTGTACCATAAAAGGCACAGAACAGTATCATAAGAGGTCTTTTCAGTACCATATAAGGTACAATTTTTACAAAGGTGCAAAACTGTTCGTTAAGGAACATTATTTGCACCATCATATACCATTTTTTTTGGGGAGTATACTGGTCAGCTAGTTGAAGCGGTAGGCTACAAATAATTCATTCGTTATTCATAAATTATTAATTCACAGCTGCCTATGATGACGATGCCGTCATCCATCACGATGTTTCACATTTGACATATGATGCCAAATTGGTCGACTTCGCCCAACCCTACGTTAAATTGCGAAGATCAAATTTACGTTAAAGCGTGTATCCTGACGATATTTCGCCATGGAAGAAAAAGTTAACCCCAAATTTCTCATGTTTGATAACAGCCCTATCCTGAAGACATCTATATGCCAATGTTCAGTTACTGTAATAGCGCCACCTGCTGGCAAAAACTCATATTAAAAGGTCTGCTGTCATATTCTTCTAATATTTACCAGCTTAAATGCATATTGTCCACTATACTCTATCATCCTAAAGCCACTAGTTGGGTGTGAGAGTCCTTTCAATGCTGGTTTCAGCTTCAATTTATATTTAATTCATCCCTATGACATAAAGCTTTATTTACAGCATCTATTATTCCAGTATTGTGTCACACGGTCCTATTCTAAGAAGCTGATTGGCTGCTCGGGAAACATTCTTCGCTGGTGCTCATGTCTGAAATGCATCCGTGCATGAGGATGTTTGTAGTTTTGTCGTCGAGTTGCAGACGTGCTCTGATGACCATAATTACACAGATGAGGAAAGCCGATACCTGCTCATTAATGCCACATGATCACCTGCAGCTATGAGGCGCAGCCGGAAACTCACGAAACACGATCTGGAGCTCTGTTTGTTTTTGATGTCAAAAAGACAAAAACATACAGTCTGCGTGCAAAGCAGATTCATGACTCATTTGTATTATATATCACCTTAAATACTGTAAATATGTTGACACCATCGGTTCAGTAAACACAGACTCTGTAAGATAAACAGAAGCTAATTCAAGTGTCCCATCACAGAGTTGTGTTTTTGTTTTGTGAGATATGGAAGTTGCATCTAAATATGATTAATAACAACAGGACTCCATCGCAAACACAAAGCTGATTGTCCTAGAAAATGACTCTTTTTGCAATATGAAATTGAAGACACATGTTGAGGAAATGAGAAGCGTGTGTTGGAGCTCCGCTAAACTCGGCTGTGGTCAGATTTGTCAGATCGAATGCAAAAAGGTGATCTTTTCTCATGTTTGGACACTGGAGCAAGAGATTTCATTCAGTTTCGCTGATTCAAGTGGTTTTGTCAGCGATGAGTTGTTGGTTTGAGATTGATTTTGTTTAAGTGATTTGTAAAAAGTTGTAAAAATATTAAAATTAAAAATGGAGTAGTAAAATAACTCGAATAGATTAAATAAAATAATTTTAAAAATATAGCTTGTCAATGCAAAATAGGGCAATTTATTTAACAAAAATAAAAAAAGAGTAATACCATTATTCAAATAGATAAAATAAATGAAATTATAAAAAAAAATCATAGATTGTTAATGCAAAATAGGGTAAATTAAAATGTAAAAATATGAAAAGCTAAAAATAATAATAATAATAATAATAATAAATTCTAATAGATAAATAAAATAATAATAAATATATAGATTGTTAATGCAAAATAAGGCATATTAAAAAGTTGTAAAAATATTTTTAAAAACTAACAAAAATAAAAACATAGAATAATATAATAATTCAAATAGATAAAATAACTAAAGTTATGGAAAAAATGAAAGATTGTTATTGTAATATAGAACAAATAAAATCTAATAATTATACAAAATTACATCTAAATAAAAAAATAGAATAATAAAAAATGTAAATGGATAAAATAATAAAAAATATAGATTTTTCATGCAAAATTGGGCCTATTAAAAATGAAATATAAAAAATGCGTCTAATAAAAATAAAAGAATGGAATAATACAATTATTCAAAAAGATGAAATAAAATAATAAATATAGATTGTTAATGCAAAATAGGACAAATTAAAATGTAAAAATATACAAAATTATATCTAAATAAATAAAAAGATATATAATTTAAATAGATGAATTAAATAAAAATAGATTGTTCATGCAAAAATAGGGCATATTAAAAATTTGTAAAAATATAAAAATATATATTTTACAAAAATAATAAATAGAATATTAAAATTATTCAAATAGATTAAACAAAATATTGAATAAATTGATTGTTAATGCAAAATAGGGCAAATTAATTATATGTGATCATGTAAATCCTGATTTGTGTGTGTGTTTATAGGTATGCATGCATGTATGTCTGTATGTAGATGCAGTTGAAGTCAGAATTATTAGCCCCCCTGTTTACTTTTTTTCCCCAATTTCTGTTTAACTGAGAGACGATTTTTTAACACATTTCTAATCATAATAGTTTTAATAACTCATCTCTAATAACTGATTTATTTTATCTTTGCCATGATGACAGTAAATAATATTAGACTAGATATTCTTCAAGACACTTCTATACAGCTTAAAGTGACATTTAAAGGCTCAACTAGGTTAATTAATCTAACTAGGCAGGTTAGGGTAAAAAATGTAGCATGTATGTATGTCTGTAAGGTATGTCTGTCTGTATGTGTCTGTATAAAGCATAATCATAACAACAAAAGATTAAAAATATAGCCAAATATAATAAAATTAATAGACATTTACAACTTATAAAATGACTATGTATTAATAATGTAATACTTGTGCATATAACCTGCATAGAAATACAACTAATACGTTTTTATTATTCCTTCTGACATGTCTTAAAAAGAGAACTTGCAATTTTTCACATTGTAAAAGTATATTATTACTTTGCTAAATGACTATTTGGCTATTATTTACCACTGCATTAATAGTTCTCAGTAAGGCCAGGGACATAAATACGCCATCATTTGTAAATAAAATAAATTCTGAGTTTTTGTTCCACATCACAGCGTTGCAAATCAAGCCAGCGTCGATCTTGCTTTGTTGTTTCTTTTATATTACCAGCAATTTGTTGGACAAACAGTGTGAAGTGGTCTTGGGGGTTTTTGTTTGTTTTCACAGCTTGGAGGAACAAGCCCCTCGAGAGCAGCTCAGCGTTTTCACATCAGCCAGATCTGAAGCTCAATATCATAAGTGCATGTAAGATAAACACGGTGATGGAGAGCGGCTGCCGCACACTTTTAACTTTAAACTCTTTAATTTATCGCACAGCTCACGAGGTCTGGACTCAGTATCAGTTGATTTTGTGCATTAGCGAGGGCACGCGCAGGCCTGAGTGCTGGAGGAGTTCATTCAAGTTTTGGGTTCGGGAAGCACATTTATTGGACGTTCACAAATGTGTCTGGAGTTTATCAAATCACAAAAGGCTGTGATTATTTTAAGTATAAGCTTGTTTAGAGTAGGGCTAGGCATGGGTATCATTAAGGTTTTAACGGTACTACTACTTTTATCGATACCATTTATCGGTTCGCTACTTTAACCGTCTTCTTATCGGTAATTTTTGTAGTATTTTTTTTAATGAAAACAACCAAACAAAACAAATTGAACAGAATTAACAACACTTTATTTTATTGGTGCATTTTTAATAATTTTAAAACAAATCAATAACAATTTTACTGTAAAAGAACATACAATGGTTTGAAGGAAAATAACTCAGTTTTCAACCATTCTTCTGTAGAAAAATCAACATGTTTGCCTTTTCTGGTGGAGGTCGGGTTCTTTCTTGGTGTATTGTGCTCCTGTAGTTCTGTTTGAGTTGCAAACAGTTTAATAATCAGCTGGATATCCTTATACTAACCTATATAGTTTATAATTAGGCTTTTCACTGGATTTATTTGTAAATACAGTGAAGTAGAGGCAGTTTTAATGTTTAAAGGGCCACGAAACCCCCCTGTCTCAGCAGGGTGTTTTCACACCTCTAGTTTGGAAAAGCTCAGGAAAGTGGGTGTGTCCAGCTCTGTTTAGGTGGGAGTGTCGGGGGAGGGAAAGAGGGAAGGTTTTGCACAAAAATGGGAGTTTCTATTTGAGCATGCGCTGAAAACAAACACACAGACGCAGGGGAGAAAGACAGTGACTGTGTTTATATTGACATCAGTAATCGAATTATTTGCCAAATTCTTAATTTCTCGACTTTAACTGCAGTTTGGCACTTTCCCCTTTCATTCAGTTCAATTCAATTCAATTCACCTTTATTTGTATAGCGCTTTTACAATGTAGATTGTGTCAAAGCAGCTTCACATAGAAGGTTATAGTAAATTGAAAATGTCAGTTTAGTTATTAGCTAGTATATTATTAGCTAGTATATAGCTGAGTTCAGTTCAGTTCAGTGTTGTTTAATATTCACTACTTAGAGTTCAAACACTGAAGAGTAATCCATCAGTGCGCAGCTCTAGCTGCAGTCTAGGTGCCGGAGGTTGGAGAACTCGAGGCTCGTCTGTCCTTGGAGGGTCACAGGAATCCGTCTCTTGCTTGCTACTCCGCCAAGCAGCTGCTCAGGATACAGCGAGGTCCAGGGTTAAGGAGCCTTGGAATCGTCTCGTCACGGGTCTTGGATCGCATCAGTGGCGCTGCATAGTCTCTGGGGGCCTCGGGATGAGTATCCCCAGTTGGAATAGAGAACAAAGAAAATAATTAGCGTAGCTGCAGTTCATAGTGTATATAAAGGAGATGCGTGGAGCACATTCATGCATCGTACAGCTAAGTGACGTATTGAGTGTATGCTTTACTAAAAAGATGGGTCTTTAATCTAGTTTTGAACTGTGAGAGTGTGTCTGAGCCTCGTACATTATCAGGAAGGCTATTCCAGAGTTTAGGAGCCACAAATGAGAAGGCTCGACCCCCTTTACAGTCAGAGCTGAAAAAGCGTCAGAAAGCCGTGTGTTTAGAGACTGCGGTGTTTAAATGTTTCCACTCGGAGAGCAGCATTTACAGTGAATCTTTCAGTCTTTAATATTGTACGGTTATTAACCTACTGTAAACTCAGTAACAGTTCTAATCACTCTGACTAAGGTCTGTTTGTAAAAACTGAAAGAGTGCTGCTCACAATACAAACTAACTTTGTCATCTGATTAAACAAACAAAGAGCACTGATCGCCTACCATATCTGTAGAGACAGGACAATCAACATGAACTGGACCATGTCTGTTTTAAAAGGAGACGAGCAGCAAATCTGGATTTCACCATTTCCAGATGTGAAAAGCTCTCGGGTGAAAAAAAGAGTTCCTTACAAACGCATTTCTGCTGTGTGAGTCCAGCTGCGCACTCATAGTGGGAAATGAATGCAAAACTTTCGTTACAGCACATAACTACAACTCTGGCAACCTGTGTCTCCAAACATTTCTTCTTCTTCCACTTGTTTTGGCAACACAGCGTGGCGTAAAAAATCTTCGAAGCTATCCTGCATATTAATGAAGTTGCGCCGCATACACAATAGAGCGTGCTGATTGGTTTGAACCAAGTCTTTCTCTTGAATTAATGCCGCACACTCAGAGACGTCACGATGCACTGGCCGGTACAGACGTCCACTCTCCACGCTGGAATACATGCAGGGATTTCATCGGCGTGACGCACCTTTAAAAATTCGTTTCAAACCAGAAGAACGAATTTGCTCGAAATAACGCAAAAACAACCAATTTTCACTCTTTAGCGAAATATATGTGTCCTAATAGTGTTTATAGCAGCGCGGGACACATATATGACTGTCAACAGCTCAAAACACATGTGTTTTGGTGTTTCGTGACCCTTTAAGATCTGTTTAGGCTACTGCAGAAAAAAATACTGTTTTTAATGTAACCGAATGTGTTTATTAATCTATTAATATTATACTAATTTAGATAGACCATATGTTATTGACTGCTAGCATACGGATGTGGATAATGTACCGTTAGTAACTAGGCAGTAGAAAGCTTTTCATTTGTCTTTCTGCAGTTAATGCACTGAACTAAAAAATATCTCATTGGATGAACTTTATTTAATTGAGGGCAGGATTTCCATTCAATAAATTTGTTTAGCACCAACTGAATTTTTTTTTTTTACACAATTAAATGCAATTGAGTTGGTCCAACATGATTCTATCAAATAAAAGTTTGAACACATTTGTGTTTTTGCTCCATTTCCCACACATTCCAAACACATGTGCTATAGGGGAATTGTGTAAGCTAAATTGTCCCTATATGTGTGTATGTCCTGGTCCGCCAGATTGGGGGTTGAGCATTGGGCAAACAACTCACTTACGAAAACACTAATATGGCGCTGCTAAATATCAATTTCAATATAAATGGCCATGGGAGTAATTATATGCTTATAATCATAATCTTGTCGATATTGAACAATTTTTTTTTTTCAATACGGATAAAAATTTATCGAGATTGCATTTTCGCCCAGCCCAAACACAGAGGCCAACAGGAGACTATTCAATCAAGTCTGAAAACTCAAGTACTCAAGCAGTATTTTAGAGGATTACATGTGAAGCAGACTTGTGCTTATACAACAAATTCGCCTGGTTTCTCAGAGCAGACTGGTACTTATTTACAAGAAATAATCTACCTCATATGGAGCCCAGATGATGTGAATAAAGTGCAGGAATAAAACTATTTTTTCAGCAACCTGATACCATGATTTTTTGGGGGGGAAATATTTAATTAAACTAAAATGTGATTAAAAATGTTCTATATTTGTTGTTAATATTTTTATTTTATTTGTTTTGTGTTTTTGTTTTTTATTATTTTCCTTAATGCAAGAACATGTAATTGTATTACTTTATTCAGAGAGAACGAAAATGTGAGCAAATTATGTTCTGCCGCTACATGGGTGCAGTTGATGTTTAATGATTTTATGTATCTGATGCTGAGGCTTTCTGACTAATATTTTTCAATAAAGAGTTCAAATTAAAAATGTTCTATATATGAGCAATTCCAGCGTTATGGATGTGACGCTTGCAGTAAAAACTCAAAGCATAAACGCACAGATGAGGTATGGTTATATATCAGGTTAACATTATATTGAATCATCCGTTTACATTTTCCAAAACAAATATACACAGAGTTATGGGATCAGAAAAATATCAATCTGAAAACAATTGTTATATTTTAAATGAGGGAAATAAACATGCGTTATGGATGTGAGGAAAAAAGTCTGTGAGTTTACAGTATACAACACACTTTGTAGAAATTCTGTGGATTAAACTGCACAATCCAAATGAAATACTGATAATCAGAAGGATAAGAGTCAGCCCTCTGTAGAACAAACATGGTTGGTTTTATTTTAATTTACATTTTTGCGTTTATGAAGAAAAAGCTTTGTTATGGATGTGACACTTTTCCGTTATGATGTGACGAATGTGAAATTTCCACTTGTCAGATTTTGGTAAATCAT
>CAIGQQ010031610.1:1887274-1900145 GCA_903798035.1 Danio albolineatus
TTATTTTATTTTATTTTATTTTATTTTATTTTATTTTATTTTATTTTTAGGGTCAGAATCAGTTTTATTACCAAGTGTGCTCCACACACAAGGAATTTGCTGTGGCTACAGAAGCTTCCAGTGTACATAAAGTGACAAAATTAATTTTGTCACAAAATAATTTTATTAATTCAATTTTATTTAATTTTATTTAATTTTATTTTTATGGCCCATATGACTTGCAATTTTATTTTATTTTCATGGCGGGAACGGGCTTCCATACATAATGACATAACATTAACAATGTTGTTTTATTAATTTAATTTAATTAAATTTAATCTTTATCGCCCATAATATCAGATAACATCAACAGTGTTGTTTTATTAATTTAATTTAATTTATTTTTATTTTTATTTTTATTTTTATTTTTATTTTTATTTTGTTTTATTTTACTCACTGTCTATTTTAAGGGCCCATAGTATCAAATAACAATAAAAAAGTTGTTTTAATTTAACTTAATTTAATTTAATTTAATTTTAGTTCATTTAATTTAATTTAATTTTAGTTCATTTCATTTCATTCATGTTAATTTAATTTCGTTTCATTTCATTATGTTGGCCCACAGTATCAGAGAACCGTAACATTTTATTATTTTATTGACTGCAGTATCAACTTTTAAAGCTATTGTATGATGTAAACATGTTGTAACATAGTAAAAAAGATGCTATTCCACATTTTCTAAATCAGTTGTTGCATTGTTTAACATTCCCTGCAAAGTCATGCTTTTAAGATCCATTCATGGAAATTTGTATTTATTTATTCTTTGTAGCTGTAGATTGTCTTGACTTGGTCATTGTGTGTCCTCTTAATTTCCACCGAGCATTTAATGACCCTGGTCATTAAACAAAAAGCACACAGTCTTCCCTCTTTTTACAATCACTTAATAAGGCCTAATAAAGCGTGGGGACCCTTGTTTGACCGGGCTCTGACCTCATGTTTTACCTCACGGGCAACATTTCTGCTCGTTTGCCACATGGGATGCAGTGAGTTTATGGGCCCTGGTCGCAGCACAAACTGGCCATTTGATGTTTTAGGATGCCAGAATGACTGCAGGGGCCATTAGCAGGACGAGGGTGGGACGTCAGAGGGTATTTGGGCTGTAAAAAAAGGGTGTTTTGAGAGTGTGACAGACTTGTTAGGAAGCTTCATGCAGCTTTTAGACCCCCTGCCATCCTCACAAACACCTCTGAGAGAGAAATACTGCAGCTTGTAATTTTTTGACATGATAATAGAGACTAATTAGCTTTAGTGTTTTTTGTGGGTCACATTTTTCATTAAGGTTTTAATGTATTTACTAACACAAACTAATTATGAACAATACTTGTAAATCATGGATTAATCATAGTTCAACATTTGCTAATGCATTATTATTAACATGCTTGATAACTTTTTTAGTTAATGCACCATGAGTTCACCGTTTACACTAGAGCATTTTCGTTTTAAAACGCATAGGTTTTGCCACGGTTACGTCATCCGTCCACACTACGCCAGAGTTTTTAAGCCGCGAAAAGGCCGTGTTCATTCTAAAACGCTGCTGCTCCGTCTCAGTGTGGATGGGGGAAAACAGACATTTGAAAACGGAGGCGTGGCTGCTGAGATCCGCTACGTGATTGGGGCTTTTGGGTCATTGTGTATCCTTCCCTTATTCGTCAAGCGCACATGGCTATAACGTCACCGGAAAACAGCAATACCAGCCTTCTCTGTAAACACTGTATTTTCGATAGCCATGGATGTTTTATATTCATTTGTTACTTTAAGTAATAACTCGACCTCGTCATCTGTCCTCAAAAAGACCTCTCTTGCTTTCTTTGCCATCGCGTTCATCGTTCAACCAGCGTTTGTTGACTAACAATAACCAAATGCAGAGCGAGACACGTGCTTCCTGTTTATACTTGAACGCGCATGCCCAGAGTGTGCGAATGGTCACGTGATATACGTTTTTGATGGCGTAGCGTGGACGGAGATATGTTCAGAAACGCTGGGGGAAACGCTAGTGTGGACGCGGATCGCTTTCATGCTAAAACGCCAATTTAAAACTAAAACGCACTAGTGTAAACGGGGCCTAACTAATGGTAAACTGCTGTATTTTCATTTCAAGAGTTCACACTTAGCTGATGATTGATAATAAAGCTTGTTTGGCATGCTGTCCCGGGAGAGAGAGCCCTGATATCATAAGATTCTCGAGCCCAGGGCTCCCTCCCGTTTGCAGGGTGAGAGGAGAGTTTGAGCTCAGGTAGATCTCGATGAACTCCCCCTCGGCTTATTTCCAGCTAGTAGCAGGACTGCGGTGAGGTGTATTCACTAAGAGCTTGACTGTGGTATCAATTGTGTTTTCAATTTACTTAGAGTGCATGTTATTTGGACTGTGGGAGGAAACCGGAGAACCCGGGGAAAACCCACGCGAGCACGGGGAGAACAAGCGAAACTCAGCACAGAAATGTCATCTGGTTTAGTAAGGGGCTTAAACCAGAGGCATTCGTGCTGTGAGGCAACAGTGCTAATCACTGGGCCGCCGTGTCGCCCATCTGAAAGGAGGGAAAGTAGCGGTGGGTGGGTGGGGGGGTTCTTCAAGACGAAGATGATGAGATAAGAAAACTTTGGTTATTTATAGGGAGTTAGGAATCGTCTGATTGGATAATCGGTCATTAGCTGACGCTGTAACAGCTGGGAACAATCATAAGCATCCTCTCGAAATTTGTTTATAGGTAAACTTCACTAATGAATGTTAAGTAACATGCATAAATACTGTGGTAAATGTATTTGTTCATGTTAGTAAATGCATTAACTAACATTAACTAATACAGTCTTATTGTAAAGTGTTGTCATTTTGTGATGAGTAGGGGTGTCAAAGTTAATTGACACGGACAATTTGGTATCGGTTCAGTAATGATCATAACCGGTTATTATGTACTGACGTCATTTATCTCATTTGCTCTATGTCTCTGTAGCTTACTATGGCGAGGGAGGCGAGAGCGAGTATTTGCAACGCTCAAACTACTTAAACTCAGAAACTGTGCACAGTTTCCCAGCGTGTGTGTTTGCTGGACTTTCACTGACACTTACAGCTGAAGCCCCTATATCACTGCCATTGAGAAAATGAAAGAACACCTTTACTCTCTCTTTCTGGCCCATCTGACCTGCTGGTGTGACCTATCCTCTCCTCTCGGTGGTTACAGCGATACTTCTGGATACAGACACGAGTGCGTGTCTGCAGAGTTTTCTCCTCCACATCTATCATGGATCAGCTGTGATCACCGCGGCCATTTATCAGTGTTTATCATCGGTGAACAGCGCCAGAGCGTTAGAGCCAATCGCAGCCCTTCATGTTGAGCGCGTGACCAATCATAGGGGTGTAAGAACGAACACGCTAGACGAGGCTCAGAAAGCCAGCGGGGTATTTACATTTGTTTATTCGCTATAAATGCTGTTATGTTGTTCTGTGCGTGTACGTGAGTTTTTAAAGGTGCAGTTTATATATCTGACTGTTTGTATTAAAGACAAAATTGTGTTACAAATAGTATATAAATACATTTATACATTTTAATACAAGAATTATTGTGACGTGAAGAAAATATAAAACTGTGTATGGAAAGCATCGTCAATGCACCGAGATGCACCGAGATATCGAATCGAACCAAATCGATGGCATGATAATCGTAACCGAACCGTGAGACCAGTGTAGGTTCACACCTCTAGTGATTTGATGTACAGTTGAAGGATAAATTATTAACCCTCCTGTGAAATGAATTAGAAGTTAATTAGGTGGACAACAGTGGTTTGTTCTGTAGCAAATCAGAAAACATTTATTTGAGGAGTCTTTTGATATTGTTTTTAATAGTTTTTATAAATTTCTTTTTTATTTTCAGCCAAACTAAAAGAAATACATATAAATGCACATATAGATTAGTTGTAAAAAAAGTTTGTATATATGCTTAAATATATACACTACCTGACAGAAGTCTTGTTGTCTATGCAAGTTTTATGAACAACAGATAATAACTTGACTTCTAGTTGATCATTTGGTATGTGAAGGGGCGTATATGAAAGGCAAAGGCCTCTAGATTACGCTGATTTTACCACAATAAAATATGATCATGTCTTGATGTTGACTGATTTAATGAGGACAGTGCGGTCTGACTCTGCTTAGACTAAAGTCTCGTCACTGAACAGAAATAATGTCCAGTATAGAATATAAAGTCATGCTGCAGTGGAGACAGAATGAATATTGTGTATGACTCCCATGAGCTTGGAGGACTGCATCCACACATCTCTGCAATGACTCAAATCACACATTAATAAAGTCATCTGGAATGGCAGAGAAAGCGTTCTTGCAGGACTCCCAGAGTTCATCAAGAGTCTTTGGATTCATCTTCAACACCTCCTCCTTCATCTTACCCCAGACATGCTCAATAATGTTCATGTCTGGGGAACGGGCTGGCCAATCCTGGAGCACCTTCTTTGCTTTCAGGAGCTTTGATGTGGAGGCTGAAGTATGAAAAGGAGCGCTATCCTGCTGGAGAATTTGCCCTCTCCTGTGGTTTGTAATGTAATGGGCAGCGCAGATGTCTTGATACCTCAGGCTGTTAATGTTGCCATCCACTTCCTGAAGATAAATACCAAAATAATAAGACAACTGCAATAACTATAAAAGTCAAAATCGTCGATCTCAAATGAAGCAAGAGCTCATGATGACGTGTGCAGGTGTTTTAGTAGTGTCCTATTTCTTAGGGGTAAATCTTGAAGCGCTTCCCCTTCACACTCTGTTTCAAGGGCCAAGGGGGAAGGGGTTGGGGGTACAAAAATAGAATTGGCATTGGGCCTTAATCTGCTAGACTGATGCTCAATATGGTAATGTGCATCGCAGAACATATTTTCTGTCATTTTTATCTGACACTTGCACCAGTTTTTCACATTTTCACCAGACATTTCCTTACAATGAAAGCAGGAAAAAAAACAACAACATAATAAAGTGCATTAATAAAGTATGCCTCACATAGGTGAGTGGGCTTGACAAGCCACCCGTAGAAACACTTCTCTCTCTCTATTAAAAACCCCTCCAAACTCTAGCACTTAATTCTCTGAGCACTATGTATAATCAGCACTTCTTGTGTGTATTGTCTCCTTGTTGAATCTCTGAAAGCCTCCTCTGTTGTTAGTCTCTTTAGACAAAAGCGTCTGCTGAATGACTAATGTAAATGTAAAATATTGCAATGTCATTTTTTTCCAATATCGTGCAGCCCTCCTGTGAGTGTGTGATTGATGTGTGCGAGTGTGTGATTGTCTCCAGGTGTGTGTGTGTTGTGGTCTGTGGCCCTCAGGATCCCGCTGGGCCCCGTGGTGTTAAAAACGGCCCCGGACAGCAATGCAGGAGTCATTAGTGCTGCTGACTTTCTCACTTTATCGTGCTGCTAAATGAGGAGTTAGTCTGCCGGCCTGTAAATGAGCTTTTTTTTTTGCTGCCTAAAATCTCTGGCTTTAAAAGAGAAGCCGAGGGCTACGAGCCAAATTAGTTTGTGCTTTGATTCCCCTCAGTTCATTAACTGCAGTGTTAAGCCTTCTGAAGAGTTTTCCCAGTAAAAGACCTGCATGTTTTTGCACAAATACTGCTGGACGTCCTGATGGGAGATGCAGGTTTGAATGTGAAATGCAAAGGAAAGTGTGTGTAGTGTTTGCGTTAATTCTTGAAATTAAAGTTGAATGTTAATTTAATATATATTTTACAATTAAATATTAATTTAATAAGCTTTTTTTAAAACTCTTTATGCTTTGTGATCATTAAATTCAATTTATCTTTATTTCTATAGCGCGTCTACAATGTAGATTGTCTCAAAGCAGCTTCACATAGAAGATTATAGTGAATTGAAACCGTGTCAGTCCAGTTTTTAGAGTTGAAGTTCAGTGTAGTTTACATTTTTACTGCTGAACGTCCAAACACTGAAGAGCAAATCCATCGATGCGCAGCTCCACATCATGTTCAGAATCAGAATCAGAAAGAGCTTTATTGCCAGGTATGTTCACACATATGAGGAATTTGTTTTGGGGACAGAGCTTCAACAGTGCAACAGAATTACAGAGACAGAACAAAAAACAGATAATAAATATATTTAAAAATAGAAGTAAGTGTTAAATGCAGATATACACATTGACAAGTGTATGTACAGGTGTATTACTATATACAACATTATATGTGCAGCTGTCATGTGCACATTGGCATGTAAAGTGTGTTGTTAAATAAGTGTATGTGTGTGTAAAAAGTGAATAGCAAGTAGTGATGTTGGTTCCACGATTATTATCATCAAGTGTTCATGAGATGGATCGCCTGAGGGAAGAAACTGGTTCTGTGTCGGGCTTTCTGGTGCGCAGTGCTCTGTAGCGTCCACCAGAAGGTAACAGTTCAAAGAGGCAGTGTGCTGAGTGTGAGCGGTCCAGAGTGATTCTGGCAGCCCTTCTGCTCGCTATGGATAAGTACAGTTCTTGGAGAGTAGGGAGGGTTGTACCAATGATTCGCTCAGCAGTCCCAACTATTCGACGTAGTCTTCGAAGGTCAGATTTGGTAGCTGAGCTAAACCAGACAGTTATTGAAGTGCAGATGACTGATTCAATGATGTTAGGATTAGGGTTAGGGGTGGGGTTAGATTTTATTATCCCAATTTTCTCACCCGGCCTAGAACACGCCTTAAAGAAACGAGGTGATTGAGCGTTTGCTGTTGCTGGTCGTAAACTCTGGAATACTCTACCAATTCACATTAGACTTTTCTCCTCCATTTCGGTGTTTAAGTCTGTTTTTAAGTCTATTTTCCCTCACTTTTAATACTCATTGATCACTGTTCGGTTGCTTTTATTTGTGTTAATGTTTGTTTTATATTCTGCTTTCTTCTCTGCTTTTAGTACTTTAGCACTTTGGTTGTTTTCAAGTTTGCTTAATAAATAAATATTTTATTGTATTGTGTTGTTTTAATCATGTTGTTCAATTCTTTGGGTTTTTGCATTTGATTATTTTAATACATTTTTATTTTAAATGCTGTATGATTTATTACATGATTTGATCTTGTTTTTTTATATTAATACGTTAGTTACACTGTAAAACCCAACAGTCAACTTTATCAAATGAAATGAGTGTAGTTAAAATCTTAATCTATTGAAAGTTAATTCTACTCATTTGAAAAGAGTTTTAAATTCAGCGTTGAAGGTATTGAGTTAATTAAATACCTCATTACTTTAACTTAGATGGAGTAAGTTCATAGTACTCATATAGATTAGTTTAACTCAAATGGTTTGTAGCAATCTGTTTCCTCAAATTGCCCTAACTTATTAGGTTTTACAGTACTCAGTTGGTTTGAGTTCTCTTCATTTATTGGGTTTTACTGTGCTCAAATGGCTTCGTTTACTCAAATGGATTAAATTCACGGTACTCATTAGGATTCGTTTTTTTTTTTTTTTTACTTAAATGGTTTGTTGATATCAGTTTCCTTAAATGGTTTGATTTACCTTAACCTTTTGGGTTTTACAGTGTATTTTATTTATTTTTTAAAGTATTTATTCGTTTTTTTAATTATTATTTAAGTTTTAAAAAATTGTGATTTAATATTCAGGTTTGTTTTATTATTAAAATATTGAATTTTTATTGTTGAATGTTTAATCAGCTTTAGTTATTTTAATGCTTTCGCTTTAAATTTAATTCACATTTCTAGTTTTTATAAATTGTACAATTTTTACTGTATTTTATCAATAAAAGGTATTATTTATTTTATTATTCATTATTTATTCTGAATTTATTTATTTATAATTTTATTTTTTTAAATTTTAGTACTTTTGTATGATTTATTTATTTTAAATAAATAATAAAAACATTTATTTATTCATATATATTTATATATATATATAATTCAAATGTGATTTGTTTAATTTTGAGATTTTAAATTAGTCTGATAATTAGTCAAGATTGAAAAATTTACTTCTCTCACAAGTCCAAAGACATGTGGTATAGATGAACTAGGTAAGCTAAATTGTCCGTAGTGTATGTGTGTGAATGAGAATGTATGGATGTTTTCCAGTGATTGGTTGCAGCTTGAAGGGCATCCGCTGCGTAAAACATATGCTGGATAAGTTGCGGTTCATTCCGCTGTGGTGACCCCTGATAAATAAAGGAACTAAGCCGAAAAGAAAATGAATAAATGTAAAATTTACATTAAAGTTTTCATGCTAGTACTTATTTTTATTTATTATATACAAATTATATGTTAATAATTTTTCCTGAAATAACCTGCGAGTCTGTGAGTGTGTACTTCTCCATGTGGTCCAGGTAAGGGGTCAGCGAGACTCTGGGCCCAGAGGTCACGCCCTCATCAGTAAACATCCTGTGGAAATGGACTGGAGGATGTCATTAAGACAGATTAGTCTTGCACATATGTTGGACTAGTTTATTCACACCATTTCAGTAGCCATCCACTCATCACATTGCTTTTGCGCAATTTTAAATATAATTTTACCTCAGGAAATCCACAGATTTGCTCGCTATTCATTTCAAACCACATAACAAAACATTTTCCCACAAGCAGTTCATGCAAATCAGCGAGATTCCTGTTTGACAAGCCACATATTTGCATATTCATTCTAATGCAAGCAAAACATCCTTGACATGTACTGGATTTTCAGCATACTGTGTGGCTCAATAATTAGCACTGTGGCCTCACAGCAAGAAGGTCGCTGGTTCGAGTTCTGGCTGGGTCAGTTGGCATTTCTGTGTGCTTGTTCTCCCCATGTTGGCGTGGGCAATTGAATAAACTAAATTGGCTGTAGAGTATCAGTGTGTGTGTGAATGTGAGTGTGTATGGGTGTTTCAGAGTACTGCATTGCTGCTGGAAGGGTTTCCACTGTGTAAAAGATATGCTTGAATATTCGGTGGTTCATTCTCCTGTGGCGACCCCTGATAATTAAAGGGACTAAGCCAGAAAATAAAATAAATTAATGTATCTTCAGCACACTGTAAAAAAATATACGTTTATTTACATTTAGCATATTTTGAGATTCAGTTTTGTCATTGTAGTCGTCATCATAGAAGATGTTGTAGTCGTCGTCGTCGTTATATAGTAGTCATCATCTTAGTAGTAGTAGAAGTTGTCGTAGCTGTAGTACTTGTCGTCGTAGAAGTAGTTGTCGTCATCATTGTCTTAGTAGTAATTGTCGTAGTGTGCATTGACGGCATAGTAGTCGTAGTCACTGTCTTCGTAGTTGTAGTAGTTGTCGTCATAGTTGTCGTTGTCATTGTCTTAGTAATTGTAGTCATACTAGTTGTCGTAGTTTGCATCTGTGGCTTAGTTGTCGCAGTCACTGCCTTCGTAGTCATAGTAGTTGTCGTTATGGTAGTTGTCGTCATCATTGTCCTAGCACTTGTAGTTGTTGTAGTCGTTGTAGTTGTCGTCATTGTCTTAATAATTGTAGTCATAGTAGAAGTAGTCATAGTCACTGTCGGCATAGTTGTCGTCATCATTGTCTTAGTAATTGTAGTCATAGTAGTTGTTGTAGTTTGCATTGGCGGCGTAGTAGTCGTAGTCGTGATAGTTGTCGTCTTGGTAGTTATCGTCATAGTTGTAGTACTTGTAGTCGTTGTTGTCACAGTAGTAGTTGTCGTCATTGTCTTAGTAGTTTTAGTCATAGTAGTAGTAGTCATACTCTGCGTCGGCGGCATAGTAGTCGTATTCACTGTCTTCGTAGATGTAATAGTTGTCGTCATGGTAGTTGTTGTCATAGTTGTCGTAGTACTTGTAGTAGTTGTTGTCGTAGTTGTCACAGTAGTAGTTGTCGTCATAGTAGAAGTAGTCATACTCTGCGTCGGCGGCATAGTAGTCGTATTCACTGTCTTTGAGGTCGTAATAGTTGTCGTCATGGTAGTTGTCGTCATAGTTGTGGTAGTACTTTTAGTCGTTGTAGTCATAGTAGTGGTAGTCGTAGTAGTTGTCGTCATTTGTCTTAGTAGTAGTCATAGTAGAAGTAGTCGTAGTCTCGGCAGCATAGTAGTCGTAGTCACTGTCTTCGTAGTTGACGTCATAGTTGTCGTCATCATTGTCTTAGTAATTGTAGCCGTAGTAGTTGTCGTAATTTGCATCGGCGGCGTGGTAGTAGTCGTAGTCACTGTCTTCGTAGTCGTTGTTGTCATGGTAGTTGTCGTCATCATTGTCTTAGTACTTGTAGTCGTTGTAGTCATAGTAGTAGTAGTTGTCGTCATTGTCATAGTAGTTGTAGTCATTGTAGTCGTAGCAGAAGTAGTTGTAGTCTGTCTCGGCGGCATGGTAGTCGTAATCACTGTCTTTGTTGTCGGTAGTAGTTGACGTCATAGTTGTCGTCGTCATTGTCTTAGTAATTGTAGTCATAGTTGTCGTAGTTTGCATCGGCGGCGTGGTAGTAGTCGTAGTCGCGGTCTACATAGTAGTAATAGTAGTAGTCATAGTAGTAGTAGCTGTCATAGGAGTAGTTGTCGTCATTGTCGTCGTTTTCATAGTTGCATAATACCAAAAATAAAATAAACAGAAATGTGCAGAAAATACTGACAGTTTATCACCAAATCAGACAGTATATTACTTCAAACTCAAAAGTCACGCAATTCCTTGTTGTTGTCCCAACACAAATTATGTTAACTTATTAGTTTTTACAAATTTAAGTGGATTAAACATCCCCCCAAATAGCTTGAGATTGTGTTAATTCAGCTCATTTTATTTCAAGTAATTTGCACAAGCAGCAAAAATAATTAAAAAGAAAGTTTCCTCTAAAAAGTTCTCTAGAGCATTTCAGAAGTACAAATAAATAAATAAATAAATCACAAAATGCATAACTTAAGTATATTTATGGACTTTTACATTTTTTAAAAATTTATTTATGTATACAGGGACAATGTACAGCATGACATGTTGTGCCAGAGTTAGCTATAAAGCTAATTCACATCTGTAGTCTGGATTATTTTACAGTTTGCAGTAGTTTCACAATCCGTCCTGCAGTTCACACTGAATCCGTCAGTTGTGTTTATCTGTGGTTTTGTGGTTTCCAGTTGAGCATTTGGAGGAAAGCTGTGGATGATTTATGTGTTTGGAGAAAGAAACGGGTTGTATGGGGAGTAGAGATGCTCCAAACGGGATAAAAACAGATCAGCGTTGAGAATCACTTTCCCAGAGCGAAGCAAACAGGTGCATGGTGTTTCCATCCAGAGATTCAGAGATTTATTTGTGTTGTTTTGACCGTTCTTTCCTTATAGGGGGTATAAATATAGTTATAAGGTAATCGGCTAGCTTTGTTTTTTTTGCACCAAAAGGTGCCGTTTTAGTTTAGATTAGTAGTAGGTTGCTTGTAATTATTATTTTTTTATTAAATACATAAAAATAAATGACACATTTACGTTCGTTTACTTGTTTAGCCAACTCTATCTCATGGCAATTCGTAACTTTTTCATTTAGTGGCTAATTCGTATAAATTGGTCTGTTCTAATTCGTACAATTTAGTGCGATTTGCTCATCAACCAATGACGGTTGGGTTTAGGGTTGGGGTTGGGTGCCACGCCTCCTATTTTAAATCGTACATTTTCGTATGACTGAACTCGTACAAATTCGTACTAATTAGCCACTAAACTGGCAAAACGTAAAATGCTTATGTTTTCTCGTGAGGTCAGGCTAGTTTAGCAGATGCTTTTATCCTAAGCGGCTTACAAGTGAGTATAAAAGAAGCACTTCAAATCATCAGATAGTTATTGAAGTTAGTTATTCAAAGTTTTTTTTATTTGTTTATTAGTTTGTTTTGTTTTATTTTAAATTAATTATATTAAAATTTTATTTATAATTTTATTTTAATTAAATTTTCCTAAGCATTAAATTAAATATGAAATTTTATTCACAACTTTAAAATTACAGATAAAAATTTCAGGTATATATATATTTTTATTTTATAAACACATTAAATTAAACTTGAAACAGCACTTATTTACAAATTTAAAATCACAGTGAATATACAGCTACACTCACTGGCCACTTTATTAGGTACACTTTACTAGTACCGAGTTGGACCCGCTTTTGCCTTCAGAACTGCCTTAATCCTCCGTGGCAGAGATTCAACAACGTACTGAAAATATTCCTCAGAGATTTTGCTCGATATTGACATGATAGCATCACACAGTTCCTGCAGATTAGTCGGCTGCACATCCATGATGCGAGTCTCCCGTTCCACCACATCCCAAAGGTGCTCTATTGGATTGAGTTCTGGTGACTGTGGAGGCCATTTGAGTACAGTGAACTCATTGTCATGTTCAAGAAACCAGTCTGAGATGATTCACGATTTATGACATGGCGCGTTATCTTGCTTTAAGTAGCCATCAGAAGATGGGGACACTGTGGTCATAAAAGGATAGACATGGTCAGCAACAATACTCAGGTAGACAGCAGTTTCTGAAATACTCAGACCAGGCCGTCTGGCACAAGCGACCATGCCACGTTCAAAGTCACTTAAATCCCCTTTCTTCCCCATTCTGATGCTCGCTTTGAACTGCAGCAGATCGTCTTCACCATGTCTGCATGCCTAAATGCATTGAGTTGCAGCCTTGTGATTGGCTGATTAGACATTTGCGTTAACGAGCAGTTGGACAGGTGTACCCAATATAATGGCCGCTGAGTGTAACGAATAAAAGTAAAAAAATTTTTTTACGATATTAATCTTGAAAATCTGAAATAAAAAGCGAAATAGTCTGCATTAATCTTGAAAATCGAAAATAAATAAGTTAAGCGGCATTAATCTTCAAAGTCGGAAATAAATAAATTAAACAGCATTAATCTTGAAAATCTGAAATAAGAAGCGA
>CAIGQQ010031610.1:1969032-2001176 GCA_903798035.1 Danio albolineatus
TCACAAACACATTCTGGAGACACCAAAGACTTATTTTATAATCTTATATAGACTTATAGATTTATCTTGTGAAAAAAAAAAGGAAAAATAGGAGCCCTTTAAAATAGAATTGCTACTAAATATGATAAACATATACAGTATTTGCACAGACGTTTCACAATAATATTTTTGTTGCTTCCTGTATCTTAGTTATTTTATTAAAATATTTAATTGGAATTAAAAAATGTAAATGTTAAAATGGGTTCATCTATTCTACAGTGTATTATAAGGATGCTTTCTGGAATCTTAAACAGTTTAAAAACCCCTTAGAGTTAATGAATTGGCTGATCAACAGTCTTTATTTTTGGAAACAAACAAAAATATTGTTAAATTAAAAGATTTGGTTTGTATTTCTACAGCATTGAGGCTGAAATCCTTTATGGATTTCAAAAACTGTCATGTGTGTTCTAGGAACTGCTTGGGGAACTTTCGTTTGAAACTGAAAGTGAAAGGGCTACCCTCGTGGAAACCGCAGCATTTGGATTAATGCCTAGATTCAGTTTATGGGCACTTACTCACTCTGTGTCATCAGGAGATATCTGGAGTCCTGAACAGTTCGATTTACAAGTCTCAGTATCAATGTGTTATCAAATTAGAACTGGAATTAAAAGATTGGTTCCAACCTTAAGGAGTTTTACAAGTTTAAAACATTCTTAAAACAGTACATGTCTGTAATAAAATAGACAATAAAATCACTACAAGTTCCAGTTTCTGGACATGAAATCATGTTTATTTGTGTATTAGCATAAAGGATGTCCACACAGCAGTGTATATTAACTTTCATCATGTCATATTTGATGCCAGTAGACTTGCAAAAACAGCAAAGTTAAATATACTGTGTGTGTGTGTGTGTGTGTGTGTGTGTGTGTGTGTGTGTGTGTGCGTGTGTATGTACCACAAACTTTGTAATTGCATTTAGGTTTTGCAGAAAGGCTTGAATAAATTCCACAACAAATGCATCAAATAATCATTGGGAAACTGCTGGTTCACTCTTACTTTGGTATTTTTGACTGATGAAGCAGAGATGCAGTGCCTCAACTGTTACAAACAGAACATGTTTGTAATTAGGAAAAGACAGTAAAATCAATGTAATTCATAACGGATTATTGAATCATCACAGTCACATAAAGGCTATACAAGGATGCTTCAAGCAGACATGCAAAACAGTGTAAAGTTAAACGTGTGTGTGTACCGCAAACTTTGCAGTGGCATTTGTATGTGACTCATCTTTTCAGAAAACGATGTACCATTGCATTGCACACAGGCTGCAAAAACAGCTACACTCTCATCTGAGCCTAAAGTGTGAATTTTCAGGAGTGTATAATAAATGATAAAATGGTATATTTATCTGAAACTTTACAGACACATTCTGGAGACACCAAAGACTGATCTAAGATGTTTTAAAAGCAGTAAAATAGGAGCCGTTTAATTACTAATGTCATTGTGATGGTGACATTGCATTAAATTTTGCTAGTTATTTCACAGGATACAAGTATTGAGCTTAAAGTGACATTTAAAGACTTATTTCGGTTAATTACAGTAGGTGTCGCTTAAAATCTTCACAAAAGTTGGATCCAAACGGTCAATGGTGTCATGTGATGAAACACACCTGCAAAAAATAAAAATAAATATTTATTCCTAATTGAAATTAAACAAATAACAATTAACAATTGAAATTAAACAAATCAACAATTGTAAAAATTAAAAATATCACTGTTTACTATTGCTAAAATATAATTTAAAACACAGCAACCATTTTAATTGTGCTCTAGATAGATAAAGCTTATTAAAGGAATGTGTTCAGGTTTATAATATGGTGTTGAAATGTAATATGAAGACATACCTGCATGTCTACATGACTGAACAAGACACTTCTGAACCCAGAATAGCAATACTGGGATTCGGACCAAGCGTGAGTCCAGTTCCCAGGACTTTGACCTCCAGTCCGTTTGGACCAACAGATGCACCGGTGTCGACTCCGAGTCCCACTTTCACACCGACTGGACCAGCATGAACTGATGCACTGCCGAGTTCAGCTCGAGCCATTGCTTCTACTCCTCCATCCGCATCCATTCCAATACCAGCTGAAGCATTCGGACCTTTGGCTTCTGCGCCGACTGAAAGTTCAGTTCCAACTTGTCCAACTCCTGCTTCTACATAAGCTTTAGCCTTAAGAAAATAGAGTTTGTCTTCAGTGCAAATATACAGATACATTTAGAAAAATAACACTCTTTTATATGAATAAACCTCATGCTAAATGGACAGTGTAAAAGGAGGCACAGAAGGTGTCGGTTACAGTAGATGTATTTAGACAATGTTTAATGCTGCTCAGAGGTGGCAGAAATTCATTTAACTCTAACTGGCAACTGTTCTATTTGGACATGTAATGCAAGTATAGCGTTAACTCGTGTAAAGACCCTTCAGAATTTTTGCAATTCGATGATCTCTGAACTTAACGCAAAATCAAGCAAATTGTGTGTAATATTGTGAAGTTCTAAAGTCTTCATTTTAAAGTCTAGTTTCTCTCAGTGTTTTCTTTATATAAATGGCAGAAATCAATGATTCTCGAGCTCAAAAAATTAATAAAGAGCTAAGATGTTTAGATTTGTGTATATTTTTAGAGCACAACAATATGCTGCTATATTTGTAGCACATTTTTGCAAAAACTTTCCACAAAGTCAGTCATTTTTGGTCTCAAAAAATCTTGATTTTTAGATGCAGGTTTACATTACAAGCATTAAAACTTTTTAATTGTGAAAATCTGTTATTGATTCAGTCAAGGTTTAGGATTTATTTCACACTGCCGCATATTCTCCTAAAAACACAGCAGAAGTAATCTCAAGAGAATTAAATCCTGCCACTACATCTTGTCAGAGTAACGAGTAATATTTTACTGCGTGCTTCTTAAACAATGGTTGCCCAAATAACTATTAACAATCACTTACCATTTTGTGGTCTCAGATGTGTGCTATATCTTGGTTTTCTGCCACACGTTTAAAACCCTCAATGAGATTTGATGGAGCTGCTGTTTGATTGAGAACAATCTGGTGGCAAACCGATGTGAATGTGCATTCTCAGACACAAGGCTCTTTTATTGTCTGACCCCGCCCCTATACATACTGCTCCTCTAAACATACCCCAACCCTAAACCTGCCCCTCTCATTGTCACTTACAGAGTGAATCTTTCTTTTACTATTATAATGCCCAAAACTGTGTATAGATTAAAAATCAAATAGGTAATAGAACCATTGACATGCTTGACAAAACAACCCATACAAATGAAAGAAAACAGAAATGTAACAAACAAACTTGGAGTATTAACCAACGTACACTGAAAAAGCTAAACTGAGATTAACAAGTCATTAAAAATAGGAAGAGTTGCAAATAGATTAAGTTTTTAGAGCTTTTTTGTTTTTAGACAGATCAATTAAAGGTGCTGCTCAAACTTAATCGATCGCCAAAATATCCACTAAATTGAGCTACTTTTCAATAAGTACTTTTCAATAAAGTAACAAGACCTGATGGGACATATCCCATAAGTATAGAAAATTATTTGGAGAAACAGGAAACTGAAAATAATATAAAAAAAAATCTTCATAGGAGTATAAAAGGCCTTAGAGTTAATTAATTGGCTGATCATGATCAACAGTCTTTGTTTCTGGAAACAAACAAACAAATAAAAAATATTTGTAAACTTAAAAGATTTTGTTTGTATTTCTACAGCATTGATGCTGAAATCCTTTTTGGAAAACGGTCACGTGTGTTCTAGGAATCGCTTGGGAGAACTTTGGACTTTCCTTCATAAAAGCGAAAGTGAAAGGGCTACCTCTTGACTCTCATGCCTGGTAACCTCAGGGTTTGGATTAATGCCCAGATTCAGTTTATGGGCACTTACTCTCTATCTGTGTCATAAGATTTTTGGAATCCTATAAACAAGTTAAAGTGCACCTATTATGAGAAACCAACTCTTGGAAGCTGCTTGGACAGACGTGTGTGTGGTATAGTGTACACAGTTATATTATAGTGGTACTGTATAAACACTTCTAATTTTAAATTGGGATAAAAATCCCAAATCCCAGCGATCTTGAGGCCAACCACACCATGACATACTGTAGCAGTGCCGTTTTATTGATTGACAGGTGCATATTATCACGTCTCAGTAATAACATGTTATTATGTGCACAAGACTGGATTTGCTAAGAAACTGGAATTAAAAGATCCGTTCCAACTGTCTGTGATAACCAGCTGCACCTTAAGGAGTTTATTTAATCTTTTTATCTTATGATGATTTATATATTGCTGTCATTTTCTTTCTTTCTAACAATATACAGGTCCTTTTAAAAAAAATAGCATATTGTGATAAAGTTGATTATTTTCTGTAATGTACTGATAAACATTTGACTTTCATATATTTTAGATTCATTACACACAACTAAAGTAGTTCAAGCCTTTTATTGTTTTTAATATTAATGATTTTGGCATACAGCTCATGGAAACCCAAAATTCCTGTCTCTAAATATTAGCATATCATGAAAAGGTTCACTAAACGAGCTATTAGCCTAATCGTCTGAATCAACTAATTAACTCTAAACAACTGCAAAAGATTCCTGAGGCTTTTAAAAACTCCCAGCCTGGTTCATTACTCAAAACCGCAATCATGGGTAAAGCCGCCTTTCCACTGCACACGACAAACGACAAGCGACAGACCGGAAGTCATTCATTTTCAATGGAGAGTAGTCCGGGAGTTCCGATCATCTCTGTACGCGGGAAATTTGGATCCGATTTGAGCCGCTGGTCCGTTAAAATATTTGAACTCCTGTGACTTGACCGTATGCGGAAAGTATATTGACCGGAAGAGATGTATTTCAGTGTTGTCCAAGCAGGTCCGTGCACGCGAGATGAGAAATAGGGGTTTTTCGTTATTTTTTTTTGAATCAGAAAAGTCTGTTTAAAAAAATAAAAAAAAAATTTATTCATAAATGAGTAATAAAAATATTATTATAGACATTTTTAGCGGCCTATGAGTTTCAGTATTCATTCGTTAATTCAACCATGGTGAATACATGGAGAATAAAGGCTCTTGCTCTTGCACTACTATTTCGGACACCGCGAGAATCAGCGTCTCCCCCATGGTGCCCGACAACACTGAAAATACTCTGCGACTGCCACAAGTGGGCGTATTCCGACAGTCGTGTCCAAATGTCGTGTGCAGTGGAAAGGCGGCTTAAGACTGCCGACCTGACTGCTGTCCAGAAGGCCATCATTGACACACTCAAGCAAGAGGGTAAGACACAGAAAGACATTTCTAAACGATTAGGGTGTTCCCAGAGTGCTGTATCAAGGCACCTGAGTGGGAAGGAAAAAGTGTGGCAGAAAACGCTGCACAACGAGAAGAGGTGACCGGACCCTGAGGAAGATTGTGGAGAAGGATAGATTCCAGACGATGGGGGACCAGCGGAAGCAGAGGACTGAGTCTGGAGTAGAAACATCCAAAGCCACCTTGTACAGACGTTTGCAGGAAATGGGCTACAGGTGCCGCATTCCCCAGGTCAAGCCACTTTTGAACCAGCAACAGCGGCAGAAGCGTCTGACCTGGGCTACAGAGAAGCAGCACTGGACTGTTGCTCAGTGGTCCAAAGTACTTTTTTTCGGATGAAAGCTAATTTTGCATGTCATTCGGAAATCAAGGTGCCAGAGTCTGGAGGAAGACTGGGGAGAGGGAAATGCCTGAAGTCCAGTGTCACGTTCCTCAGTCAGTGATGGTCTGGGGTGCCATGTCAGCTGCTGGTGTTGGTCCACTGTGTTTTATCAAGGGCAGGGTCAATGCAGCTAGCTATCAGGAGATTTTGGAGCACTAAATGCTTCCATCTGCTGAAAAGCTTTATAAAGATACACAGTGCCAAATCCACTGGTAAATGGTTTACTGACCATGGTATTACTGTGCTCAATTGGCCTGCCAACTCTCCTGACCTGAACCCCATTGAGAATCTGTGGAATATTGTGAAGAGAAGGTTGAGAGACGCAAGACCCAACACTCTGGATAAGCTTTAGACCGCGATCGGAGCATCCTGGGCCTCCATAACACCTCAGCAGTGCCACAGGCTGATTGCCTCCATGCCATGCCACATTGAAGCAGTCATTTCAGCATAAGGATTCCCGACCGAGTATCGAGTGCATAACTGAACATAATTATTTGAAGGTTGACTTTTTTTGTATTAAAACACTTTTCTTTTATTGGTCGGATGAAATATGCAAATTTTTTGAGACAGGAATTTTGGGTTTCCATGAGCTGTATGCCAAAATCATCAATATTAAAACCAATAAAAAGCTTGAACTACTTCAGTTGTGTGTAAAGAATCTAAAATATATGAAAGTCAAAATCTAATGGATATGTTTATCAGTACATTACAGAAAATAATGAACTTTATCACATTATGCTAATTTTTTGAAAAGGACCTGTATATGGACACATTACAGTGAGTAAGAGGTTCTTTTAGCAGCTTTGCATTGTTTACTCTTATGATTCACAAGTGTGTGTTATTTTGAGTGTATTGAATTCAGACTAACCTAAAGGCAGAGGCGATTCTACCAGCTAAACAAACCAAAAATTAATGTAATGTATTATGAGATAATATATCATTCAGTCATAAATTATAGAAATAAAGAAATAGTAGTGAATGAGTGTGTGTGTGAGAGAGAATGAGTTGTGTATGGGTGTTTCCCAGTGATGGGTTGCAGCTGGATTGGCATCCGCTGCATAAAACATATGCTGGATAAGTTGGTGGTAAATTTTACTGTGGTGACCCCTGATTAATAAAGGGACTAAGCTGAAAAAAAATAAAAATAATGTCGCAGATGAGAGATCACACGGACACAGAGAGGCAGTGAAAATCCCCGTAGGGGTGTTTATTTAGGGAGTGGAGCAAGGAAAAGGTGCGCTGGTATGTGTTCAGGGGGGTGCATTCTTTGTCCAAAGGAGTCCGGTGATCTCGTGCAGTGAAGTGCTGGTCAGGGTGCCCAGTGGAAAAGGGAGAAGTCAGCGTGGTTCCTGCTGTTATCCTAGTTGTGCTCTGCCATCGTTGCCGACAGTGTAGCTGCATCCCAAATGACACACTATACACTATGCACTTATGCACTATGTACTTATGCACTTACACACTCAACAGCATAGTATATGTATGTAGTGCTGTCCCAAATGGAGCACTAATGGCTTTTTTACTAAGCGGAAGTTCAAACCGTTTCCCTGATGACGTTTGACGGTTGCCAAATTAGAGAAATAAATGACCAAAATACCAAATAATACCTGTCATGAGTATAACCGCATTCACCACCGGGAGGCGCTATAATCACTCTCACAGGAGAATTTTGCTTTCACAGTCCAAAATAAAGTTATCCAACATGTGCGTCCGATAGCTCCGCCCCTTCCGTTACGTGCGCAAAGCTGTGGTAGTTGAGTGTGTGAAGTGTCCATCATTACACACTTCATATTACCGGTGGAATGAGTGCATCATCCGGGTAATTAAAGTGCACTTATTATTGTTAGAGTTTTAAGTGTGAACGCACTTATTACACTATTTATACTACAAAATGGCGTAGAAAAGTGCACAAGTATGCGATTTGGGACGCAGCTTGTGTGTCCCTCTTCCAATGGGGAGCAGCTGTTCCTGATCAGCACGTGATTGCAGTGAGGGAGAGGTTTCCATAGCGACGCTGAAGCCACACTGGCAGGTCTGCCACAAAAAAATAAATAATTAAATAAAAAAATACAAACATATATATATATATATATATTTTTTTTTTTAGACTTGTGAAAAGAACATAGAATAGGATTTATAATGGGTACAGGAATTGTTAGTGTCATTAGTTGTCTTCTGCAATTGTTGGTGTCCATTAATTTTCACAAAGGATAAATTCAAACATGTGTAATTTAATTAAACCCACTTGCAAAAACCAAAAATAAATATTTACCCTTAACTCTTTAAGGTGTACTCCTTGAAATTTTTTTTTGGGCCCCCATTTTGTATTAAATAATATGCTGGCTCAACTTATGATGCCTGTTAAAGGTTTAAATGAAATCAAAAGTCTAATTGTACAATTTAAAAAATCACACAAAACATCTTACTACAGTTAAAATATAATATATGATGAATATATTATGATGGGATATTAAAATGTAAGGCACAAATATTTTAAGGTATTTAATACCTGTGTGTCTACATGATTGAACATGACACTTCTGATCCCAGAAAAGAAAAACTGGTTCTTGGACCAACTGTGAATCCAATTCCCAGGAATTTGACCTCCAGGCCGTCCACACCAACAGATACACCGGTGTCGACTCCAAGACCCAGTTTCACACCGATTGGACCGGCATTAGCTGAAACACTGCCGATTTCAGCTCGAGCTATTGCTCCTGCTGTTAGAGCTGTACTGGCTAAAGCTATTGCTGATGCATTGGGGCCTTTAGCTTCTGCTTCAAATATACTGTATTCAGCTCGAGCTCGTCCAACTCCTACTTCTGCGATATATCCAGCCTTGGGGAGTCTCTGTCCTGGTTTATCTTCATTACCAGTTGCATATGCACAAGTGTTAGCATAAACACCTTCTGTAGTGGCCTCTGCTGGTCTGTCAATAGTGTCAGCCATGCCAATAAGACCACTTCCAGAAGCATTAAAGGATCCAATATGCACACTTGGCTTTTTTGAAATTACATTTTTGGTGAGTATTTCTCTTTTTGTTTTTGACCTTTTAATCTCAGCAATATCACTTGAAACAATAAAATCTGTTTCAGGGTTATTTCTACGCAGATTTCTGGTATAAATGGTACCAGATGTGTCTTCATCTGAAAATAAAGGAGAATATGGTTTCACTTCAGTGCAAACAAATAGAGAAATTGAGAAAATAACACACTATATATAAATAATATATTATAATAATGTGCTAAATACACAGTGCAAAGGTGACACAGAAGGTGTCATTTACAGTAGATGTATTTCTATAGACATGATGTTTAATGCTGCTCAGAGATTCAGCTTTAACTCAGATGTGGGAAAAAAGCCTTAACATGCTGTTTCAGAAAAAAAACAAGGAACTTTGTAACATTGCAAAATCTGTTTGTTTGACTTTTAGTCTAGATTGATTTCTCCCTGCCCCAAATAATTCTCTTAAAAGCCCAGCCAAAGTGATATCTTTTGTGCAAAGAGACTTCCACAATGGGCAAATATACAGGGTGATGTAGGCTGGCAACTGCCACTCCTAAAAAGCCTTATCATACCAGCATTATTTAAAATATGGCTCAAATATATCATTTACTGCCTTTTGGCCACCATAAAATATAGAAAATGTATTTAAATTCTCCAGAAATGCATCATATTTCAGATTGAGGTCCGTATCATACACCCAGCGCAATAAGGCACAGTAAGCTATGTTTACCACAACGTGTTACTATATTCAAATCGGCACAACCCTAATTTTCCCGTTTTTCGCCACGTAGTTTAAATAGCAAATCCATTTGCACCACTTTGTGGACTCATGGGTGTGTTGGTCTAGAAAGGAGGTGTGTTTAGGCGCATGGTTGGTGCGTTGCTATTTTTGGGAACTAAAATAGACTGCTCAATAGACCAGCTGAAAGCAGGTCTAAAGTCCAGCGCAGAGCACTTTAGTTTGCTTAATACACAGAGGATGTGCAGCAATACACAAACATCTCTACAAATAAAAAAGAATTAAAGGAATAAAATGTTACAAAAATGATTGTTTTCTACATAAATATAAACACCACTACCTCCATGCCTTCACCTCAGGGGGCATTTTCAGTTCATTCGCAACAATCTGCTTTTGTATATGGTTATTATTAGCAATATTATTTATTACATGATTTGATTTGATTTATTTATTTTTGAGCAGAAATATCATACATAAAAATTCTTTAACAAAAATACATTTCAAAATCGTCGAAAATGGAGTGGGATAAAGCACAAGCGTATGTTTATTTATATTTGTTTTATTAAAAAGGAGCCTAATTGCGTTTTTACAAGGTCTTAAATTTTGTAAAGTGTTTGACGACAAAAAAGCCTAAATATATTTATTTCCCTCCTACTATTAACAACAACGTGCTTGATCCATGCGATTGGTTTGGGCCAGGGCATTTCCGACCAAGCTCCTCCGTCTGGGTGATGTCACATTATTTCCGACAAACGCAGGAAGATGATGTGACACTCTCCAAATGACGTGAAACCATTGAGTTAAACAGACACCAAAATGGGAAAATGTAAGTTTGCGAACTCCTGGTAAGGGAAAGACTAGTTTATATACACTGAAAACAACCATGTTATTTATTCTTTCGAGGTTTGTTTCTTCCAAGCTCATCAGAGTTCTGTTCGTGAAATATTCTGAGAGGGTCTTTTAAAAGTCTTAAAAAGGTATTGAAATTACCTTTAGGATTCCTGCATATACCCTGATATATGTCAGCTCTAAGCATGTGGGGTAATTCTGAACTGTACACTCTTTAAAAAAAAAAGGTTCTTCAGTGGTTCTTCAGTGGTTCTTTAAGGTGGTCAGGGTGCTATATAGCACTTTTACTGTGTAAAGAACATTTAAAGCACCATAAAGGTACTTCAGTGGTCTTCAAAGCACCACTACTACTGGTAAGCACTTGTTCTTATAGCTAATTCTCATAACTCTTATGCCAGTTTTATTTGCGGAAAGGGTAACATTATGAGCACCTTAAAATATAGGTGCTATATAGCACCATTTGACAAAAGTACTATATAGCACCTACTTTTTTAAGGTGCTGTATAGCACCAAAAAAGGTTCCCCCCTCGTTACGACTAAAGAACCAGTTTTGGTGCTATTTAGCACCTTTTTTTTTAGAGTGTAAAACTTAAATAAAATATAGCTATAAGCAGTGGTTATTTAAGGGACCGAGCACAACAGGCAGAATGAGCAGCTAAGCATGGCAGAGATGCTCAGACCAACAGCAATTAATGTAATTTTAAAGACAATTTAACGTTTAATTTAGTCAAAAATGTAAATAATATATGCAATAATCAAATGTCTTGGGGGTTTACTTTTTTTTTTCAACTTTGGAGGTTAACGGTCACACAAGCTAATTTATTAATTTAGAACATCTAAAAACATTGATTTAAAGAGTCCATCTGTCTTAGCACTTCTCATATGAGCAGGTTTTCAGCAGCAACTGAAACATGAAAACAGTTGCCTTCTAAAAATATAGAAATCACAGTATAAAATATTAACAAATGCTATATACACATGAAACAAATTTACCATAATTGAAAAATTAAACACAAACAACAAAACCGATGTATGATTAAGATGTACAGATTTTGTAATAAATACAAACTCTTAAAATGACCTTACCATATTCAGCAAATTCATATTCATAGTCTTTTAATTGGTGGTTCGCAGACATTTTAAAAGTTCAAAAAAATCTCAGTAGGTCTTTAGTGGCTTGGTGGAGGAACTGAAATCATTCAGAAGTGCTTCTTTTGTCAGTCAGCTTCAGATTGCCATGTCTGACATTTATAGGCCAAAAGTGACTCAAACCACACCCAATAGAAAAAGTAAATCTACTCCATCCAATCACAGTGTGAAATAATGTGTTATGTTTATATTTTATGATTCAATCTGTATTTATTCATCTCTTAAACTCCTCTTTCTTTGATTTTAAATGTTCACTTTTCATAATAGTTTAAATGAGTAATGAATATGAAAAACACTTTTTACAGCCTGATGGATGACAGACATTATTCTCTGTAGTGTTTGCGCATTGCCCTTTCACTTTCCAAACATCAAGTTTGTTTCTTCATCAACTTACCATAAATGAAAGTGGGGCAGATTCTGGGTCAGAGTACGAGTTTATAATTAACTCTGCAAATGTTGAATTACAATTGCGCGACATGTACCGACTCACTTTTGGTTGAGATCTAGTTATAAAAAGCAAGTTTATATTATTTGCTTTTTATGGTTCAACAAAGAAGGCACAGCATTCTTGTGTTACTGACAAACTGTTTGAGAGCAGTTAGTAGTGAGAAACTTCTGAAATGACTTGTGAAATATACAGACTAATATTTATCAGATTGTTGTCATCATTAATTATCGTCATCTGCAATTGCTGGTGTTGCTTAAAATCTTCACAAAGACTGAATCCAAACAGTCAATGCTTTTATCTAATAAAACACACCTGTGTAACCAAAAAACTAATATTTTCTTATGTAAATTTTTTTATTGTGACAAAAAAACACACACAAAACAAATTGGTATGCATCTTTACATTTTTTTCTACGTGTATAAATAAATAAAATAACTGAAGTAATAATAAAAAAGTTCAGAAATATACTTAAACAACAGAATACTAACATTCACCCATAATCATATTCAACATCTCAAAATAAATAAACAATGAAACTATATAAAAATAATAATAACAACAGTCATTAAAAAATATAATTATTAATTAATAATAATTTTATTATTAATTAATAATTAAATACATAAAGTAAAAAGGCAAAATTAGGAGGGAGGGTGGGAAGAGATTATTAAGAGTCTTATTATAAAACATTAACTTTTTAAATTTTTTTTTAAATAAATTACTGTTTAAGAAATTACACAGTGAGTAGCACGTTCGCCTCACAGCAAGGTCACTGGTTCAAGCCTTTGCTAGGTCAGTTGGTATTTTTATTTGCATGTTTTCCCGTGTTGCCGTGGGTTTCCCCCGGTTGCTCCGGTTTCCCCCACAGTCCAAACACATGCACTATAGGGGAATTGGGTAAGCTAAATTGTCCGTAGAGTATGTGTGTGAAAGAGAGTGTATGGGTGTTTAACAGTGATGGGTTGCAGCTGGAAGGGCATCCGCTTTGTAAAACACATGCTGGATAAGTTGGCGGTTCATTCCGCTGTGGCGACCCCTGATTATTAAAGGGACTAAGCCGAAAAGAAAATGAATGAATGAATGAATCTAAATTTTTTAAATATTTGTTTTTAAATTAAATCAAAAGTCTCAACATTTGCAGTATTATTAGGTGCATTTATAAAAACGGTCTTTATTGTTCTACTAAAGAAAAATAAAGTTGCAATATTTTTGGATGTTCTGAGAATGAAAAAAGGAACAGCAAACTTTCATTTTTGGGTGGTTTGTAGGTTTATATGCAAGTAGTTTCTGGACATTTATCTTGTTGGGGCAAATACTACCATCTACTGGCTAGAAAGAAAACAGTCTGCATTACAGATTACAGTTCAAGAAAATAAGTTTTGACCACAATACACAGCTGTATTTTTTCAGCTATTGCAGCTTTTGTGATCATATTTAGCAAATACAGCGAGAGAAATAATTATTGAACATGCTATTTTTCTCAGGTATATTTCTAAAGATGCCGTTGACTTGAAATTTTCCCCACATGTTGCTAACAACTAAAGAAATCCATACATGGAAAGAAAACATTGCAATTGTACATTGTTTTGTTTCCTTTTGGTTGTATGTTGTATTTTGCACTGTCTGTATTTTTGCACTGTCCTTGTATTTGCACTATCTGTATTTTGCATTGTCTGGAGCCAGCACCTAAGCTTTTCACTCATCATAGCACAGGTGCTGCTGATGATGTGACAATAAAAGTGATTTAATTTGATTTAAATAAATCTAATTAGTTTACAAATGAGGTTATGCGTAATAAAGTGAAAGGGCCTTTCTCTCTCTCTCTCGAGCTCTCTGATAGGTCTATGATGAATCCAGTCTGTGCTGCACTAGCCTCCTCTGCCTGGTTAATGCTAGTTTGCTCATACAGTATAACGTTACCATAACGTCTCCCATTCTCCTCGTTATCGGTCAGTTTGAAGAAGGTGTGTATACATGCCTCTATAAATATGCCTTCTCTCCTCTTTCTCTTGCGTTTGCTAAATCCACTTGTCCATTAATTATGATTTACGAGACTACTACTACTACACAGCTCAGTTCAGCGCACGTTATTTCTAATCTGACGTTTCCGCGCTTGACCAAGCAGCAGTCTGTTTAGTTAAAAAAAGAGAGAACAAATCAGCGTGCTTTTTATACATGGAGTCATTTTCTGACTATTTAAATAATAGTTATATGTGATAACGTTACGTTATCGATTATTTGCTAAGAGGAAATATATCGTTGTCTAAGCAATATGATTTTACAGAGAGGGAGGCATCTTTATCAAGACGTGCCGTCTATTCTAGCTGCCAATGTATTTCGACGGTCGCTCATACACTGCGTTTTACGGTAGAGTGCTAAAAACTGAACTGAACACAAGTACTGTTGTTGCTAATGCATGTTTGTCATGTCAGATCAGCTTATACCACGGTCTGATGATAAAGAATTAAATCATAACGAAATGAATAATACACAAATGCAACTAGAAAACCTGAATATCAAGGCTGCTTTATCCGTATTTACAAAATAAAACTCCTTCAAATCAACACAGACGGCCCGACTTTGTCCCTGTGTTCAAAAATGTATAATAATAAAACTAATCGATTTCACAAGCCATCTACACCATAGATTGACTGTACACCCGGCCATAGTGTCAATTAAACCTTTGATCGTGGCCACTTGGTGGAAAATAACTGTTTAGATGCTGTTTATACACATTTGAATTAGGCTAAACATTATTAATTACCCACGAGCCACTAGTGACTTTATATCACATTTTCATTATTTAATTTTTTTGTTAAAGTTTCTTTACTATTAAAAATAAATGTATTTCCAATCTGTTATGGGAAGAGAGAAAAACTGCACGAGTTCAGCAGATGGTGGATTCGAACCGGCTTGACGATGGATCGCGTCAAAACATGTTTCAGTGCGCTCTACGAGCTACGCCACTCACGCTACTGTAAAATGCGCTCTCTAGTTATGTTGTCTCTGTCAATCATACACTGATGGGCGGAAACCGCGTCAATAGCTTTATTCCAACGAGGTGCGCTATTTCCACCTAGCCTAAATAGACGCTCCAAAATTACCTTTTTTTTCCCCCCCTTGCAGGGGCCCCAAGTGCGCACGGGCCCCTGGGCCTGTGCCCAGAATGCCCATTGGTTAACCCAGCCCTGTCCAGGAGGCATCCGAAACAGATGCTGGAGCCACATCAGCTGACTTTTTTTGATGTGGAGGAGCATGTATACTCTCTATGCTCTACTCTATGCTCCTCCCGGGTGACAGAGCTCCTCACGCTATCCATAAGGGTGCGCCCTGCCACCCTGCGAAGGAAACTCATTTCCGCTGCTTGTAACAGAGATCTTGTTCAGGTGAGAGTAGGAACGTAGATTGACCAGTAAATTGAGAGCTTTGCCTTTCTGCTCAGCTCCTTCTTTACCACAACAGACCAGTACATGTTCTTGGGGTGCGGCGTTAGGCACAAGCTTTTATGAGGATGGTTTGTCCAATGAGACTTGAACTTCCCCAAGGCATGTTTTATAGTTTTATGTGCAGAAGTGTAGTGATTTGCATAGACATTTTGATGTAAACTGATGCAGAAATGTTCAAGTTTCTTAATGTTAATATATTGCACGTGTATTAACATGACGTGTAAACCATCGTTCAGTACACCACATTAGATTTGCAGGGACATCAAACATGTATGTGTTTGTTTCCATGACCTTGTGGATCATGGAAACAAACACATACTACCCGTGCCGCGCAGATGCGGTCTCACCCAGTCATTGGGTCTTCAAGCTTGGCAGGTCTGCTTTGCCTTCAATAAGCGTGTGCGCTCATGAATAGTTAAGAAGCAGGGTTCTTATAATAGGATAAGAAAACTCTGCTATGAATAATAATGAGAAACCGACGCGTCATCACTCCACTAGCAGATTCGCACTACATCACTGATTTTGATCCCAGAAAATTCATACGCTTTAGACTTTGCGCCTAGATCATTTGAATAGAGCCCTCTAAATGAGAAGGACTTCTCTCCTCCTCAATCCCCAGGTCTGAATGCAGACACAGTGGACAGCAGTGCAGCAGGTCTCCTGCCCTGTCTATTTCAACCATTAACCCTGCTGGTAATCTGGAGGATTTTAAACATGTGCAAACACAGCAGCACGGATATAGGCGATGTGTCCGAATAACAAACCGTAGATTGTAACTCAACTCAACTGATAAAAGACAAAGTTTGCCATTCTCTAGTTCTGGTATAGCTCTCTCGACAAAAATGCTTGCTGCAAACCAACAGCTGCAAACCAACAGCTGTATCGGCCCTGACAGCATCGCAGGGAAAGACACGCAACAAACCCCATGGATCATGGAAACAAACACCACATTAGTTTTGCAGGGACATCAAACATGAACTATCTACGATCTTGTTTTGTTGTGGCAAAGTTAAACATTAATTGCAGAAGTATCAAAACCTAAACATTAATACATGAGCGAGAGACTTGTTGCAAAACATCTGATTACACATAAAGGAATAAAAGTTTACGTTAAAACATCAGTCTTAAACAAAGGAGCTTATAGAAGTTGACCAGGTCTTTGTGTCGTAAATACCGTGGAATCAGATTACAACTGACCGTCCAGTCTTTTCCAGGGGAGAAGTTGACGCTGTGTTTGCAAGTGCATTTGTTGAATAAAAGCAAAATAATAATGTGTCTGATCGGCCATATTCGTTACAGATACAAGCATTCAGTTCAGCTTTATTTATACAGTGTGAAATACTGTGTTATTATTATGCATCGTTACAGAAAATACTACAATGTTAAAAAGATCAAGTGTTCTCTTGTTAGTCATTGATTAATATCCATATGCAAGTAATTACAGTTTTTATTACATAGTTTTTGATTTTTTGGTTTAATAGTAAGATAATACAATAATAATATATATAAAGATAATATTTACAGGAGTGAAATTGAAATTTCCGAACCGAAAAAAGAGATACTGGTTTTTGAACCAATAGAGAATCCAGTTCCCAACAACTTAAACTCCACCCCACCCACACCAACAGATGCACCCGTGTCCAGGCCAAGTCCCACTTTTGCACCGACTACACCGGCATTAGCCGATGCGCTGGCGATTTCAGCTCGAGCCATTGCTCCTGCTCCAACTGCACTAATTTCTGCTCCAGCTGATGCATTGGGGCCTTTAGCTTCTGCCTCAAATATACTAAATTCAGCTCGAGCTCGTCCAACTCCTGCTTCTGCGATATATCCAGTCCTCCAGAATCTCTTTCCTGGTTTGTTTTCAGAATTGATTTTATATGTTCCATTTTTCGCATAAGTGCCCTCTGCTGTGGCGTCTGCTGGTCTGTCGAACGTGTTTATTATGTATAGGGTACTAGATGTCAGACCAGTACATTTTGGTGGTGCTTTAATAACTTTTTCTGAAAATCAAACAAATGCTGTGTAAATATGTGCAGATGTTGAAGTAAATAAATGCACAGATGTAAAAAACAAAACAAAAAAAACAACAACTCTAAAATGTACAAACGATTTCAATACACCTACCACATTCATCATCATCATCTTGGAGGTGTTTGGTTAAAGTAATATAAGCTTCTTCATCTGCAATTAAAACAAATAGACAAAAATATTTAAGAACATAGATAATGTATTTTATATTTAAAAGTTATATAAAAAAACAGCAATGCAACTACGAATAAAAAGCGCATCTTGCATATTATACATTTTATATGTACCCTGTTTTCTACAGAAATAAGGAATAGAATCTTACTTCATCCGACTTTATACAGAACACATCCTCGCTCTCATCCTCTAGCTATATAGACAGTCTTTGGTCAAGCTGGTTTGCATTTATAAATACAAGCTCAATGACAAGCTTGTCGTTTTGATGTCATTTATAAATGCACGCTCGAATAGTCGATTGTTACTGAGAGCGCCAACTAGTGGTTGAAGTAGTCGATCGCTCGACTATTCTATGCAAGCCCTAATATATATATATATATAGTTCTATTATATTGTATTAGATTTTAAAAAATATATATTCTACACAGTGAATGTTTAGATAAATCAATCAAACTTCTGCAACCACAGTTAGAAAACAATAACAAAGTGAAGTTTGTTTACAAGCTTATTTCAAGCGGATCACGTGCTTATGATTTACCACGGCTGGTCGCACATTATCTAATCACGATCTCCCAATCATATGATTCCCCTTCTACTATAAATAACCACAGTTCCAGTCCACAGCTATCTTCGTATGGAAGAAAACTCTCCTTTCCTCCCCCTTCTACTCCTTTTCTTAGATCGGGCAGCACGGCGGCTCAGTGGCTAGCACTGTCACCCCACAGCAAGAACAACGCCAGTCCTGGTCCTCGCCAGGCTGGTGGGTGTTTCTGTGTGGAGTTTGTATATTCTCCCCGTGTCCGCGTGGGTTTCCCCCGGCTCCTCCGGTTTCCTCCCACCATCCAAAGATTCAATTCAATTCAAATCACCTTTATTTGTATAGCGCTTTTACAATGTAGATTGTGTCAAAGCAGCTTCACATAGAAGGTTATAGTAAATTGAAAATGTCAGTTTAGTTATTAGCTAGTATATTATTAGCTAGTATATAGCTGAGTTCAGTTCAGTGTTGTTTAATATTCACTACTTAGAGTTCAAACACTGAAGAGTAATCCAAAAGATATACATAATTCATTACAGATTAAACAATTCAGGCTCTGGTCTAACTCCCTTCCTCCTCGGATGGTTCCCTTAGCTGCTGCAGCGGGGAGTTTGAGAGCTACCTAAGCTCAAGCTCCCCTCTCGCTCTATGAACGGGAGGGAGCCCTGGGCTCGAGGATCCCTTGAGCTCAGGGCTCTCTCCCGGGACAGCATGCCAAACAAGCTTATATTAAATCATCAGCTAAGTGTGAACTCTTAAAACACACAAGTGAACAAATAACACTAAGAGGTAGAGCGACTATGACAGTAAACTTACCATCTTCCTCATGATGGGAGCGTTTGATGATCTTAGACATCTCGAGGGTCTCAGCTCTTCAGTCTCAGTAAGTCTTTGGTGAGAGGCGTCTCTGTGTTTGTGTCAGTAGTTCTTCTCCTTTATTTATGCAGTCAGAGATGGGCATCAACTGAAAGTGAAAGACAAACTATACTCATCAGCAGTTTTACTGGAACAGCTCTTCATCCATAACATTGCTGGCAATTTGTTGGGTTAGGGTATTGGCAGGAAAACATCCCAAGAAGACAAAAAAAAAGCTCTCTTTATAGGAAAATGAAACCGATAGAGGAAGATCTCTGTTTTCATTCCACTGACATTGTTGGCATGACGTCCGAAGCTTTGACATTTAAGAACTCTTAGGGGTTATTTTCGTACTTTCTGGAACTGAGTGAGCTTTAGGGAAAGTCACACTAGTAAATGTTTAACTTTTAAGTGCATTTGACAATAGTTGACGCATCTTTAACCGCTGAAAACAGCTCCATGAACACATTTTGGAGGATTCCGATTAATAAAACATTTAACTGAAAAGCTTTAATTTGAAATGTAAAAAATGTTTTATTGGGGAACTGACAGTACAAATGATTACTTGGGCATCACATACAAAATTCAGACAGCCACTAAGCTATTCAGAGCTGACACCGGACCTATGAAATGATCCACAAATGAGTAGAACACACACACTCATGCACAGGGTCCACGTTACTGAAAACTTGACTTGGTCTCTCCATACCACTTGTCTTGCTAAGAAAGCGCACCAGCGACGGCACTTTCTGAGAAGGTTAAAAAGAGCACACCTCAGCCCAGCAATCCTCACAACTTTTTATAGAGGAGCTGTTGAGAGTGTTCTGACTAATGGCATCTCCCTTTGGTATGAGAACAGCAGTGTATCTGACAAGAACACCATCAAGAAGATAATAAAGTCAGCAGAAGGGACTGTTGGAGTCAAAATGACATCAATCGAGGAACTTTATCAACAACGTTGTCTGTCTAGGGCAAATAGCATTTTAAGGGATCCAACCCACCCTGGCCATAGTTTGCTCACGTTTATGCCATCAGGCAGGCGTTACAGAAGCCTGAGGAGCAAATCAGTGCGCTTCATGACAGTTTTTATCCTTTCATTGTAAGACTTTTGAATAATACCATATCTTAAATACTTTTGATAGCTTGTATGTAATAATCAATCAATCAATAAATAGTTAGACTAGCATAAATTGTTACTATAACAACTATTATAACAAATAGTGAAATATGTATTTAAGTTTTAAGTTATTCCCTTCAGAGATTTTTAAATTGGGTTATATTTTATATAACTTTATTTTTATATTTTATTAAAATTTTATGTTAGATTTTATAGTGTTTGTATAGTGATGCTTTATATGTTCTTGTTGGGTCTGATGCAGTGTAATTTCGTTCTGCATTACAATCAGTGTTGGGTAAGTTACTTTAAAAAAGTAATTAATTACTAATTACTTAATCAATATTGTATTTAAAATACTTTTCTAATTACTGTGTCTGAAAAGTAACTTAATTACTCAATAAGTAACTTAACTAAACACTTCTTGAAATCCCTATAAACCTTGAGTGGACAAATAATAAAAATGTAACTCTGTAAATAATAAATACTTAGATAAAACATATGAGTCAAACATGAAATAGTTTAGCCGTTTAGTTTTCTGAATCATCTTTATTATATTCTATTTTAAAAAAATCTATAATAATTACATGCATAATAATTTTTAGTATGCAATGTAACCTTCTTAAATATTATTCTGCATATCTATCGATCAGGCAGGATCATGCAATCTTTACAAAAAAAGCATTATTGTTCGCTGTATTAGAATGAAAGCCCTACAGTATGATCGGAAGTGGAGAAAAGGCTTAAGATTTCTACGGCATGTTTTTGAACTGGATTGTGTCTCTCTTGTTTACCTGTGATCCAATCGAGCAAAAGGTGTCTTATTACTCTGTAAACAGAGCAGCATCAGTCATGTTAAATTCGCAGACTCCCTCTGTCACATTTGCATAGTCATCCACGCCTTTCTCATAGTAATCTTCAAAGCCCATGTAGGTGTGCGATAGCCTTGAAAAAGCCGCTCGCTACAGCACGCAGGCGCGCAATGAGGAACAATAAATTGATTAATACTGTAATGTTCTTGTCTGGGAATATTTTCATTTCGTAAAACAGCCGCTCGTTTCAGCTGAGTCCGACATCTTCCGCTTTATGACTAGCAGCAAACTGGCGCGCGGCGCTATCACATGCATCTGCACTACGATGACTTTAAAGCGCCAGAGTTTACTTTTACCTTTAGAACATAAATTGATAAAATTGTGTAAGATTATTCAGCGAGTTTAATTATTTTACAATGTAACGCAGGTACATTATAAGTAACTGTAATTAAAATACCTAAAAATGAACAGTAATTAGTTACTTTACTTTTTCAGTGGAAAAGTAATTTAATTACAGTAACGCGTTACTTAGTAACGTGTTACATCCAACACTGATTACAATTCATTGTGATGTTTTGAATGACAAATAAAGGAAACTGAACTGAAACTGAGTACAATCTGTTTTATATTCACTACTCTCGTCTGTCTTATTAAAACTGGTACAATCAACATCCAAACTGGCAGCTTGCATACAAAGGAATTTACTTAAAAAGAATTCACACATAAAATGGCAAATAACGGAGAAAAAAAATGTTTCCAATACTCCAAGAGTCCAGGTCCACTCAAGAGGTATCCATGACCTTTTGGCGTGGTATATCCTGAGAATACAAATCTTTTGGCATACAGAAAAAGCAATGACATATCATTCTAGTTTTTACTCTGAAGAGGAATGACACTAAAGTCATCATATAATCTAGACTCTTAAACATTCAACCTTTTTAATAATGTTAAAGTCTTAAGAAATGTTAGTCCATCCTGGAGCAGACATGCATCAGAAAATCAACGCCTTCAATTTTGAAATGTCTTTACTCATTCATTCAATTTCTTGTCGGGTTAGTCCCTTTATTAATCCGGGGTCACCACAGCGGAATGAACCGCTTTGTTTTACGCAGCAGATGCCCTTCCAGACGCAACCCATCTCTGGGAAACATCCATACATTCTCATTCACACACATACACTACAGACAATTTAGTTTACCCAATTCACATGTACCGCATATCTTCCTAACCCACGCAACCACGGGGAGAAATGTCTTTACTGTCATATTTAATTAATTTAATGCTGTTTAAAACTAAACTGTTATTTTATTATGATTAAATCCCTTCCACAAATGAGATGATTTTCAGTACATATTCAATATTTAAGAAATGTTTCTCAAGCTGCAAATCAGCAAACTAAAACAATATCTGAACGCTTTGAATACCTTTCAATATATGCAATGGAGAATTTTTTTTTTTTCACAGCAGGAATTCAGTAAAAACAATAATACTATTGCTGTATAAAAACCCATGAAATTTTTGAAACCCATGAAAGATTCCTGTCAGAAACTTAATCTCTCAGATTGTCATTTTTGATAATGTATTCTTAAACCAATAGTCTCTTTATTTTAATTCTAAATAATATAAATCACCATCACTTACTAAACGTTTAAAAAAATAATTCAAAGTAAAATTACACCGCTTTTTAACAGTTTTTGTACATAGGACATATTAACTTAACACAGGTTACAGAGAAATATCAGCCATTGAAAAGAAATACAAAGATTAGTATTTTTTTTTCCTGCTTACACTTCATTCATTTTCGGCTTAGTCCCTTTATTCATCTAGAGTCGCCACAGCGTAATGAACCGACAACTGTTCCAGCATATGTTTTACGCAGCAGATGCCCTTCCAGCTGCAACCCAACACTGGGAATTATCCATCCACACACATAGACTACGGTCAGTTTAATTAAACATTTCCCCTATAGCGCTTGTGTTTGGGCTTGTGGGGAAAACCGGAGCACCTAGAGTAAACCTACAATAACACTTGGAGAACATGCAAACTACACACAGAAATGCCAACTGACACAGCCGGGGCTCAAACCAGAGACCTTTTTGCTGTAAGGCTACAGTGCTACCCAGGGGCGCCGCTAGCAATTTTGGGGCCCATGAAAAAATATGAGGATGGGCCCCCTACTAACAACCTAGCCATCCAAACTCTTTGTCCGCGATGTAGTTATACTGACCTATGCATTTTAATATTGATTTTGTCCACTACTTATCAGTATTTAGTAAGAGAACGGCCATGACTGTTGCTAGCAGATGATTTATTGTTCAAATGTAAACGTAGTACAAAAAAAGGAACAGTGATCAAATATTCACTGAAAATTTTACATTTTTATGTGCATATATACACACAGTTGAAGTCAGAATTATTAGCCCCGTTTATTTTTTCCCCAATTTCTGTTTAACGGAGTGAAGATTTTTTTAACACATTTCTAAACATAATAGTTTTAATAAATCATCTCTAATCACTGATTTCTTTTATCTTTGTCATGATGACAGTAAATAATATTACACTGGATATTTATCAAGACACTTCTATACAGCTTAAAGTGACATTTAAAGGTTTAACTAGGTTAATTAGGTTAACTAGGCAGGTTAGGGTAATTAGACAAGTTATTGTATAACAGTGGTTTGTTCTGTAGACTATCGAGAAAAAAAATTCTTAAAGGGGCTAAAAATTTTGACCTTAATGGTTTTAAAAAATTTTAAACTGTTTTTATTCTAGCCAAAATACAACAAATAAGACTTCTCCAGAAAAAAATATATAAGACATACTGTGAACATTTGCTCTGTTAAACATCATTTGGGAAATATTTAAAAAAGAAAAAAAATTAAATATGTGTTTGTGTATGTGTATATCTGTATGTGTGTGTGTGTTTACACACGTGCTTGTGTGAGTACATGCAGTAAATTAATACAGACAGAATTCTGCAGATTTATTACATTTAAATTACGCCATTCACTATGGGCTCTACTTTAACAATCTAGGCTCAAAAGACTGGCTTGAGGAGCATCCTGGGCCTGGCTATGACATATTTAAAAGATACATAATTAATTCAAAACTTGTCTGTATGGACATTGAGATTGTTTTACACTATTCTGCTGATATGGTATGAGTTTGACTTAATCAGTTATATTACTAGAAATGGTCCACTGGGCAAAAAAAATTAAATAGATCATTATCTTTCAACGGCGCCACGGTGGCGCGTGAGTAGCACGTTCGCCTCACAGCAAGAAGGTCGCTGGTTCGATCCCCGGTTGGGGCAGGTCCCGGTTAGGCCAGTTGGCATTTCTGTGTGGAGTTTGCATGTTCTCCCCGTGGTTGCGTGGGTTTCCTCCGGGTGCTCCGGTTTCCCCCACAGTCCAAAGACATGCGGTACAGGTGAATTGGGTAAGCTAAATTGTCCATAGTGTATGTGTGTGAATGAGAATGTATGAATGTGTTTCCCAGAGATGGGTTGTGGCTGGAAGGGCATCCGCTGCGTAAAACATATGCTGGATAAGTTGGCGGTTCATTCCGCTGTGGCGACCCCGGATTAATAAAGGGACTAAGCCGAAAAGAAAATGAATGAATGAATGAATTATCTTTCAACGAAACCTAACTTGATATATTTAAAGTTTTGTCTTTCAGTTTTATGTTCGCTTTGCTGTTATAACTAATATCATATAATCAACATTGTGGAAAAATAGCAGTCATTTAATAGTGGCCACGTCAACAATTAAGTTAATATCATAGTGAAATTAATACTTAAACGCAGACTGCAATGCACAAATGCACATGCTATTTTTAAAGGCAGGATCTCAGTTACCTGCTTCTTCAACTGGGAGATGAGTTTGGGGAACTTCGGGAAGAGCGGGTGAGGGCGTGTATATATATATATATATAGAGAGAGAGAGAGAGAGAGAGAGAGCTCGTCATTAGCAAAGTACATTAAACTAGCGGCGCTATCATTACCGCAAAAAGAAAGCTCTGTGAATAGACATAACGTTACCTTTCTTTTCAAAACACTGTGATAGCAACTGCCGTTACCTTTTCCCCCTCTCTGCTTTTTGTAGCCTCTCTTTTCGTTTTTGATGACCGGATTTAATCTTTTTTAACCTCGACTAGAGGACATCACTGCTTTGACAGTTTACCTGACGATCGATCGCACTCATCACAGCATCAACTCTCTTCCCGCTACTGACGGACTGAACCATAGAGTGAAAGGAGAGGGGTGCAATTTGACAGTGACAGACACGAGGAGCAGATATAAGCCGTTTTTTTTTCTAATAAATTGTTGTACTTGTAATTTAGAGATACATTAATAATTTATATTGCATTATAGTACTGGTATTAATTATAAAGCAGATCTCTGGGGGCCCCTAGAGTGCATGGGCCCTTAGAATCGTCCTAACTTTCCCCCCTTTAGCGGCGCCCCTGGTGCTACCCACTGAGCCACCGTGTCGCCCATGCAAATGATCCAATCCAACAAAATATTTTTGAAAATAAGCTTTAATTAGATTTATGCCATTATATTCTGACATTTAAACATTGTAAAAAATCAGTTTAAAAGACCTTTAAATATATTCAGAATCTCTTAGGCTGCTTTCACACATGTAGAGCCATAGTTTTGTTTTGAAACTGACTCAAATTGTCATAGTTGCTTTTTGTTTTTGGTGCCGTTCGGTTTCACAAAGCAAAGTTTCTAAATGGACCAAAATAGCCATACAGTATAAATAAATAGCCAAAATAGCAAACAAGTCACGTGTGAGTAAACTCTCTTCACATTGGCCAAGGTTTCATGGTTTATTTTTCATTAATATTTCAGCATGCTTTCACTTTCTTATGAAGATGCAATGCACATTTACAAGTATGGATGTCATCCCACCCTACTCATAATTCTCTCTTCAAATGGCTGTATATATGGCTATTACATAACCATAATACGCTGTGATACTGTCTGGTTCGTTAGTTTGTTGCATCATATTGCTTTCTCACTACAATCAATCCACTTTAGAGTTTGTTTCAACCGAGCCAAGACCACCTCAGGCGATTGCTTTGGTACAGATCCGACTGCAAATAGTGTTCACATATGCCCAAAAAAACCGAGCTAGGGAGCCCTACTTTTAGCTTCAAACACATTGACTTCAGCCTAAAGCAGGGCTATTCAATTAGTTTGTCACGGGGGCCAGTTCATGAAAATCATCCCAAACGAAGGGCCGGAGAGGTATGACTTGCAATATAAGTGAGGACACAACTGCATATGTTGCATTTTTGCTCCTTAGGACACCCACGTTGGCTTTTTCTACATTAAAATGTTAATATGTTGTATTTTGAAACTACATAATATCAGTGTATTATACAATGTGGCTTTTTAAAAAAAGAACATTTAAATGTTGTATTTCAAAGCACAACAAAAGCAGTGCATTGTTTAAGCAGGCTTCTTCTACATTCAAACACAATTATGTGTTTTGAACTGAATAACAATCATGGATGCAACAATTATAGATGTTGGTTGTACGATTATAGTCTGAAGAATAATCATGGTTTCACGGTAATCGCGTCTAATGTAAATTTAAGCTTTATATTAGATAGGCTTAAGTATTTAGATTACTGTTGTTATCATCTGCGTTCATACACTCTCAGAAATGAAGGTACAGGAGCTGTCACTGGGGCAGTTCAATATCGTTCAGTATCGTTCAATATGGAAAATAATTATCGAGATTACATTTTTGCCATATGACTCAGCCCTAATAGGTTATATACACGGGGGAAAATAGACAAAGTTTAAAAAAAAAAATTTGTTAAAATAAATTAAACTATAATTTATACTCCAAAATAAAAATACATAATCTGTCACAGGGTGGTGCTTCCTAAGGGGTTTAAAGAGAACATTTATTAATGCGAATTTTTAGTTGCAAACACATACTGTTTTAAGGTACCGACCCAGCTTTATTACAGTTTCTGTATGATAATACGGCCAATATTCTCTCTCTTTTTTTTAGGAATAATAATTTATGGGAATCATGCAAGTTTTGCTAATATGTACGGTGGCCGGGAAGTGCAAAACAACATTACAAAGTGTGAAACACTTTTACAAAGCTCGAGACAAATTTACATTTTGGAAAACATTTTTACCCATCATAAGACACAATTACAGAGGAAAAATGATTTGACCAAGGACGAAACAAGTTTACATTTTAGAAAACAAATTAACAAGATGCAAAACACTTTTACCAGTCCCGAAACACATTTACAAAGACAGATTCTTTACGGAAAGGGAATGTACCAAACACCGGACGTGACGCGGCGAAAGGCGGACAGGCTCATCAAACTCTCTTTTAAAACCGAAATCGAAAGCGGAATAAAACAGTCTCATAAAAGCTGGCTCATCAGCTCTTCATATATATTTAACAAAAATTCTATTGTTTCTTTATTTATTTTAGTTTTTCCATTAAAATAATTGATTGATTTTTTTTCTATTTTTTATTTTAGGAAATTTTACTTTTTAAATTTAGTTTTAATTGATTTTAATTAGGAAATTAAAGCTGTTTCATACAGTACATCTACAGTGTATTAAAGGATCATTCAACCCATATTTTATGTCTCAGTTGATGTTCAAATTGACGCTGCAGTTCACCATTACATACATTACACCAGTAAACCCACAGGAGACACTGTCCTGCACCAATTTATTTGAGACAAAGATGAGTGCAAGATATATGATGACAACATGAGTAAATACAACAAAATGAACAAAAGATTGTTTATTATTTTTATTATATTTATTTTTTACTACCAAAAGTACATATATTACTACAATTTGCACTTAAACTAGTACTTTAACATGAAATCCAAAGTTTTTTTTTTGCTTTTATTATCAATATGTTAGTCATAATATTAATTAAGATCTTGTAAAAAATGCATTCAGCAAAAATACATTCAGAACTTCCACTTCTACCATTAGTAAATTAAAGTAAAATAGAAAAAACATGGAAAGGCACCACACTTGTGTAATGCCGAGTTCAGCCTGAATGATTCTCACACTGCATGACTATCTGTGCTAGCATTCTGTCTGTGCTGTGTTTACACTGGAGGATAGATCGGCGACAGGGGGTTTCACACTGTGTGACTTTACAATGGAAGAATCACCGTCAACTTTGTCTTGGTCCACAAACTACGTCTCACAACCGTGAGGTCACAGTGTAACTATCGTATATAATGAGAGAGAAGCCTTTAGTGTTGTAGAACATGTACTTTTTATGCTCACCTGGGTTTCAAAGGGAATTAGTCATTTCTCCTCAACTTTATTCTTTTTTTTGACCCAGTTGTGGTATTGCTCAGATGACATTTCAAACAGACACTGGTGCTCCTGCCAAATTTAGACAAGATTTTTCCTTAATTTCATGGGTCCAAATAGACCTAAAATGAGCCCTTTCAACTTCTTTAACCTCCCTCTGGCCTACAGAAACACACACTAGTGGATGCTGCTCTCTCATTGGCTGAAGGTGATCCCTGATGTTATTTTCACACGGCATGATTTTGAATCGCCGACAGCTCCAGATTTTTAGCATGCCAAATATCTGAAATGTGTCAGCAACTTATCTTCGATTCTCTCAGTTGTCTTTGAATGAGGACTGGTTTGCTGGTGATTTCAGGCATTTGTTGGCGAGTCAAAATCAGGGCTAAAATCACACAGTCTGAACTCGGCATTACTGACAGACAGTTTCAGAGCAGCTAGCGGTGAACAACTTGTAAAATTACTTGTGGAAAAGTATAAAAATATAGACCAAGATATATACAGGGATGCTGTCATGAGTCGTCGTCATCTGCAAATGTTGGTGTCACTTAAAATCAAAAGTTGGATGCAGTCAATGGTGCCATCTATTGAATCGCCTGCAAAAAACAAAATAAATAATTATTTCTAAATTTAAATAAAAAGTCTTAACAAAACAAAACGTTTTACTACTGTTAAATGATCATTTATAACACAGCAACCGTTTTAATTGTGCTCTAAAATTGGATAAATCTTATAAAAGGAAAATGTGTTCAGGTTTCTAATTTTGTCTTTAGAATTTATTAATAAAACGTAATACATAAATATTTGAAGTAATAAAATATAATACCTGCAGGTCTACATGACTGAACAATTTACTGCCACTTCTGAACCCAGAACAGCCACACTGTTTTTTCGACCGATTGAGAATCCAGTTCCCAGGACTTTGACCTCCACCCCGTCTGTACCAGCAGATACACCCGTCTCGACTCCGAGTCCCACTTTCGCACCAAGTGGACCAGCATGAACTGATGCACTGGCGAGTTCAGCTCCAACCTTTGCTTCTACTTTTCTACTCAAATCGAATTCAACATCAGCTGAAGCATTTGGACCTTTGGCTCCAAAGCCAACTGAAAATTCAGCTCCAACTTCTCCAGCTCCTGCTTCTAGATGACCTTTAACCTTGAGGAAATAAAGTTTTATCTTAAGTGCATATATACAGAGACATTTAGAAAAATAACACACTTTATATGAATGAACCGCATGCTAAATGTACAGTGTAAAAGGAGGGACAAAAGGTGTCTTCTCATCTGGTTGTGATCCCCATCATGTCACATTATCGCAACACACATTTAAAGCCTGTTTAAACTAGACCACGTAAGTTTAATCACTCACTAAACTTCTACATATTGACCATCTTGTTGTCTTGTATGTGTAGCCCTCTTGTGCTCTCTTTCTCTCTCACATGTTCCAAAGTGTTCAAATAACAGTCAAACAACATGGAGTTTCATTTTCAGTTTCATGGTTTCATTTTAAAAGTTCTCTCAGTGTTTCCTTTAAATAAACTACAGAAATCAATGATTCTCGAGGTCAAAAAATTCATAAAGAACTAAGATGTGTAGATTTGTGTATTTTCACAGCAACATAATAAAAGAAATGCAGCAATATTTGACCCAAGCTTTGCAAAAACAAAAAAATGTTGGGGAAAAATTCCTTTTTTAGCTTTACTGTCTATTCTAATTAAGAGTAAAAATGTTTTAATTTAATTTATTTACTTTTATTAACACAATTTTACATTTCATAAATGTAAATTTACTAATAAGAAACAAAATTTTTAGGTATTCGTGACTGAGATATGCTTGTGTATTACCAGTATCAGAGACTCTAAACAAGAAAGCCATACTCATGTTAAAAATTGGTGAACTCTATAATGTATTTAATTAATTATTACATATGGACATTTTATTTATACGTACCCCCTGGCATGCATATTTTTTATTGAAAAATGTTTTTATATGATTTATATGCAGGTTTACAAGAAGCATTAGAACATTGTAACTGTGAAAATCTGTTAGATTGATTCTGTAAAGCTTTAGGATTTATTTCACCCTTCCCCTTATACTCTTAAAAACACAGCAGAAGTAATCTCCAGCAAATTAAATCCTGCCACGACATCTCGTCAGAGTGATAAGATGCTAACATTGAAGGTTTCTGAAATAATTTTAACATACGATTCTTAAACAGTGGTTGCCCAAACAAATATTAATATTCACTTACCATTTTTTGTGGTCTCTGTTTAAAATCCTCAATGAGACTGATGGAGCTGCTGTTTGCTTGAAGGATCTGATGGCAGACTGATGTGAATGTGCATTCTCAGACACGTGGCTCTTTTATTGTCTGCACTGACCCCGCCCCTAAACATACCGCTCCCCAAACATGCCCCTCACTTTGTCACTTAGAGAGTGCATGTTTCTTAACTATTATAATGCCCGAAACTGTCTTTACATTCAAAATCAGATATGTAATATAACCATTGACAGAGTAATAGCATTCTTGACAACAAAAAAACAAAACAAAACATACAAATAAAAGGAAACAGAGAAAAGAAACAAACTTGGGGGTCATTAAACAACAATATACATTTTAAAAAGTCATTAAAAATAAGAAGAGTTGCAATTAGATGATGTTTTGAGAGCGTTTTTTGCTCTTTGACTGTTTGATAAATTTAAAGGTGCTGCTCAAACCTCTCAAAACAACAAACAGAGGTCTGGAGTTTGAATGTTATTTTACTCATGAATGTGACATTTTACAAGCAGCAAAACCAAATTCACTACTTAAATATTTTAGGTTGTTCATACTCAAAACAGCCTGACAGTATGTTCTTCCAATACAAAATACATTCATTTCAGTTTTACTCCTGATAAAATCTAAGATACTGTTCCAAAAGGCTTTTGTAAATGGACGGTCTTCACAATATCACTTTTAAATTTCTTAATAGAATAATGACCTACTATAAATGATAAAATATTTAGCAAGAAATGTCTTTTACTTCCCACTTTTTTACTTTATTATTTTACTTTACTTTATTACCCGCTGCATTTATGCAAAAGCAATCACACCTGGTAGACTAATAATATTAGACTAGTAATGCTGACATAATGAATATATATTATTATTCTTTTATTATTTTTACTGGGAGAATGCAAACATAAGCAATCAGCAAAAGAATCACGAAATTGAGCAAAATTTGTGAAAGTAAAGGTACCTTTCAATAAAGCAATGCAAATTATTGTAAATATAGAACATTTTTTTGGAGAAACAGGAAACTGAAAATGATCCACTGCGGCATTTGAAGAAAACTTTTGGATCATCAGTGGGAAAATTAACAATAATTTATCGATAGATCGTAAATATTCATAATATTCAAAAACAAAATGCCATAATAGACATAATGTGACTGTGGCATGTGCCAGTAATCCCGAGCAGTCCCTGAATGAAAAGTTCGGATAACAACGTACGGATGTCTGTGTGCTTCACATAGGGACGATGGGCATTAAAAAAAAAGCACCGTTGCGCTGCCTGGCTTAGGCTACCTGCAGCTGAGCTGTCACAGCAAACTAACTGCAGGATGTTTATCGTTTCAGCCATTCTTAAACAGCTTCGGACTAATTGTGATCAGTTATAATATAGATAAGTAAGATTAAGTTAGTTAAATAAACGACTTGTAGCTCGTTACAGAAGGAGTGGAGGCTCCACACCGCTGCTGAAAACCAAACCTGTATGATCAGAGCAGGCGGAGCCGCGATGGCGCAGTTTCTGTTGCACTGAGTCCGCGGACACAAGCTCGCCTCGTCCTGTCATATTTAATGACTTATTTCACTGTAATAATAATAATGTAATTATTATTATTATTATTATTATTATTATTATTATTATTATTATTAT
>CAIGQQ010031610.1:2001186-2012651 GCA_903798035.1 Danio albolineatus
ATTATTATTATTATTATTATTATTATTATTATTATTATTATTATTATTATTATTATGCAGCTGGAATGATCGGCTCCAATCCGTCATCAAAATCCATGAGGTTAGCTCGACTCTAAAGCTTTGATTCTCTGACTGACAGACAGCTGTTGATCAGTAACGTAGCCTGTGACTGACAGCTCATCTACAATATAAACAATTAAATGGTAAATGTTTTCTAGTTAGCCTATTGAATCCTCTTTTTAAAAACATATGTTTTTCGTTTTGGTATTATCGGTATATCAATGAGCAAACTCGGAGCACTTCACTGGCAGTGACTCTCTTTCCAGGGGATGCTGAGCTTGTGCACCAACCTGGACGTTTTTTTTTTCTTCCCAAATTGGCTTAAATTTATTTTTCTCAGGTTTCTGATTTTGCCTTGGTTTGGTATTGTAAGGTTTACATTATTGAACATGACACTTCAGAACCTAGAAGAGCTACACTGGTTCGTGGACCTATTGAAATTCCAGTTCCCACAAATTTGACCTCCAGTCCCTCCACGCTAATAGATGCACCAGTGTCCAGTCCAAGTCCCAGTCTTATACCGAGTGGACCAGCATTAGCTGATGCGCTGGCGAGTTCAGCTCGAGCCATTGCTCCTGCTCCAACTGCAGTGGCTTCAGCACTAAAAGATGCGTTGGGGCCATTAGCTTCTGCTTCAAATACACTGTATTCAGCTCGAGCTCGTCCGACTCCTGCTCCTGCGTAATATCCAGCCTTGGGGATTCTCATTCCTGGTTTGTTTTCCGATTTTTCTGCATATGCTATGGATTGAGCATAGAGGCCAGTCGCAGTGGCGTCTGCTGGTCTGTCAAATGTGTCAATCATGCATATGACACTGCCAGCTGAAACATGAACTGATGCAAGTTGCACACTGGGCCGTGTTGATACATCCTTTTTAATAACTTTTTTTAACTTGTTTCCTTTTTTGATCTTTGCAGTACCACTTGAAACCGTTAAATCTGCTTTGGGTTTTTCTTTTCGCTGTTTGTTGGGAAATCTTCCAGATTCTTCTGCTGAAAATAAAATAAATAAATGTGTTAATGTTGTCATTCACAAAAATATCACACTTTATATCAATAAACCTCATGCCCGAGTTACACAGAAGATGTCAATTACAGAAGGTGTTTTTACACACAATATGTGGTTTATTTATAAACTAATTTCGAGAGGATCACGTGCTTATGATTGAACACAGCTGGTACCACATCAGCTCTGCATATTGCACCAATCAGACGAATCCTGACACACTATAAATTACCAGAGCTTTCTACTCCGGTCGTCTTCGTCTTGAAGAATCCCCCCTTCCACCCCAACTCCTCCCCTTCTCCTATAGGGTGGCACAGTGGCCCAGTGGTTAGCACTGTTGCCTCACAGCAAGAACACCGCTGGTTCGGCCTCTCCCCGAGCTAGTCGGCGTTTCTGTGTGGAGTTTTCATGTTCTCCCCGTGTTCGTGTGGGTTTTCCCCGGGTCCTCCGGTTTCCTCCCACCGTCCAAAAAACATACAACATAAGTAAATCGACTACTTTTAAATAACCTCTTAAGGCAACTCTAGTCAGATATATTTCAGCACGTTCACAAGCGTTCACAAGCGCCGTGTTTGTATAATACTGCAATATATAATATTATAGTATATATAATATTCAAACTGCCTTGTAGGGCTGCACGATTGATCAAAAGACGATCACAATCTTGATTCGACCCCCCCACCCCTTACACAATCTTAATCCAGCACCTCTGTGATTCAGCCAATTATATTTTCAAGTTCAGGAGAGACGCATAAAAGAGGTCACCAAATCTTCCATATGCTTGTTAAAAGTGTCACAAACTGTATTTATATCTAATACATATAATTCACCCCAAAATGTCATTTCTGTGTTCATGTCTTCTGAGCTGTTTGTTTACTACCAAGGGGTATGCAGGTTCAAGTTTTGCGCCCCCCCCCCCCCATGTTTTTTCCTCATCAACATGTCGTAGTTCTGAATACAACTGAAATAGTATGTAGTAAAAGTACACTATGCATGTCATCCCACCCCAAATTTCATCTCATTTCATTTCATGAAATTTCATTTCAATTTTCCTCCTTAAATGATTATAGCACCTTGACATGCTTTGGTTTTGTACTTGGTTTAGTCCTAAAGGCCAAAAAAAACCTTAAAAATGCAATCACTTCACACATGCATACTATGAGAGGTGTAAGGTCTGTCTTTGCATAAACAACTGACTGAAACTATTACACCTCTCACAAAATGAAATAAAGACTAAACTGTTTAGTGTAAAAATAAAGACAAACTGCCATTTTATCAAAATGTCTTGGACAAACTTTTTGTTTTAACTAAATTGAATTAGTTTTAAGCAAAAAAAGTTACCAAAAGGCCTGATGTATCAATAAGATTCATAATAAATTTATAAAAACGTGTATATGGTATAAAAATGGATCTTGATAGAAGGATAAATAAACATCTCAGTTCCAAAAAATGTGATTATAAAGTCAACATAAAGTCAACTTTACGCCAGCCCATGGCTTTAGCCCATAGAATTATACTGTTTTTCACATACTGTACAGGATGCGATTTCGGACGCAGTCCATCACTGCCCACCCCCCTGCCTAAACAAAACCACCTCGTCTGCATTTATGTTAAGTAAAAGCCCATGCAGTGACTGGATGGCGATAATGATGGTGCCCTTCGCTCCCAAAAACATTAGAAGTTGATTTAATAATAGTGAGGGTTAAGCTTACCAATCTCGTATTATCTAATTTGTCATGGCAGTTTTCATTTCATTTCTTTCATTTCTTTTTTTGTTTTTTATGTTGCGCTCCATGTCTCTTCACTCTTCTTTCCATTTTGAACATGTGACTGTAACCGAGCAGCGGATCAATCAACGGAAAGGGAAGCGGTGGTATTAATTTTTTATTTAATAAAATACAATATTATATTCATATAAAATGCAGGATAAACATTTTTAATCAAAAATATTTATTTATTTTTATTATTTGAAACTTTTAATAAAAATAATTTCAAAAATAGTTTTGGCACAATGGCGCCCCCTATGTGTGGCGCCCCTATGCGCGGCATATACTGCATACCCCCTTTTTGCGCCACTGCCGAGAGGATGTGCGCGTGCCTGTGAATGAAGTCTACTTTAGTGAACAGAACCTGCATAATAAAGTTGTAAAAAACGTTCAGCTTGTAGCACAGTGATCATTTGGGAGCCGCACCAGAAGTATGAATCGCATGTGTGTGTTATTTTCCTCAAAGTGAGAACAGCCATGACATTAGCCGCACTCGGCAGTGAAAATGAAACTGAAAGCACGCGCATAATTTAAACGATCATATCACGTTTTAGAGTTATGATTATTGCAAGCATTTGACATGTTTTTCTTTCATAGCGAACACAGAGTGTTGTGCATGAGAATAAATGTTTAACAGTGTCAGTATAACTCCTTTAGACTATATAATGTTATAATGCAAGAGGGAATCTGATAATGACAAATGAATAATTTTACCAGTGAAATTATGGACTGATAATGTCAATGACAGATTGCAGGCATACGTCTCAAACATAATAATTCAAATAGCTGTATTCTGATGTCATCACTTTATTGTGCATTAATGACCAGGACAAAAAAATCTATTCAAGTCCATCATTCAAAGTCTATTAGCATTTTAACCAACAGTAGACCTACACACAGGCCTAATATTATTGTTTTACCATATGTTTGAGAATAACAATAATAATAGCCGACTCATATTAACCTTTATTTTACATCTACAGAATCCTGAGAAAATCCTGATCTTTATTTTAAGAAATAAATAAATAAATAAAATAATCCTGCTTCTAATTTTAGCCAGAATCGTGCAGCCCTACTGCCTTGATTATCTCCATATTTCTCCAGATGTGGGTATGGTTAATACATCTGACCCTTCATCTAATCACATGTTGTGATATTAAAATATAGGAGCAAAAATTAAAAAGAAAACGAAGTTAAATATACTGTACGCACTCACAACAGCAACAAAAACATGTCCAACATAATCTATTTTATGACAACAATGAAATGTTTTGAAATAATCTTGGAAAACAAAACACGTAAGTGATCAAATAACACTGAAAGGAATAGCAATACTCTTACCGATTTCTCCATGATGGAAGTGTTTGGTGATCTCAGACATTTTGAGGGGTCTCTGCTCTGCAGTCTCAGTAAGCCTGGCGAGAGTCGTCCGGTCGCCTCCTCATTTATTCAGTCAGTGATGGGCATCAACTGAAAGTGAAAGCCAAAAGAGGGAAAATATACTCCTCAGCAGTTTTACTGGAACAGCTTTTCATTAATATTTATGGGAATTTAGTGTGAAGGTGTTCGCAGCAACAGATCTCAAGAAGACAAAGGAAAGCCTCTCTTTACAGGAAAATGCAACTAAAAAGAGGAAGATGTTCTCTGTTTTCATTCCTGCTGTTGTTGAGACGTCCGAACTGTTTTATCTTTCACATTTAAGAAATCTTAGGGGTTATTTTTGTACTTTCTGGAACTTAATGACAGAGTGTCCACGGGATACTAAAAAGTATTACATTTGATTAATGAATTATGAGAAAATGAAGGCCCTTAAAAGGTATTAAAAAGTCTTAATCACGTTTTTACTAGGCCTTAAATTTTGTTCAAGCATTTGTCAAAGTGTTTGACTACAAAAACGCATAAATATATTTATTTTCCTCGATTGGTTCAGGCTGGGTGCGTCCGACCAAGCTCCTCTGTCCGGGTTATGTCAAGTAATTTGTGACAAACGGGGAATGGTGATGTGACGCCATTTGTTCCGGCCCTTCAAATAGTGTGACCAAGACATCAAAAATAAATTTAGTTCAGTCGAAAAACGGCCGCTAAAGGTTATGAAGTGACGTGCTTCTGTTCAATACAGCACGAGCTGCAGTTGAAGGCTGCGTGGAGCGTGAGTCACCTGACATTGAGTGAGTCAGTGGTGCGAGCAGCCGAAAACATTTGGATACTTAACCTTAAAGGCGGGCGCCACGGTGGCGTAGTGAGTAGCACGTTCGCCTCACAGCAAGAAGGTCGCTGGTTCGATCCCCGGCTGGGTCAGTTGGCATTTCTGTGTGGAGTTTGCATGTTCTCCCCGTGGTTGTGTGGGTTTCCTCCGGGTGCTCCGGTTTCCCCCATAGTCCAAAGACATGCGGTACAGGTGAAGTGGGTAAGCTAAATTGTCCGTAGTGTATGTGTGTGAATGAGAATGTATGGATGTTTTCCAGAGATGGGTTGTGGCTGGAAGGGCATCTGCTGCGTAAAACAAATGCTGGATAAGTTGGCGGTTCATTCCGCTGTGGCGACCCCAGATTAATAAAGGGACTAAGCCGAAAAGAAAATGAATGAATGAATGAACCTTAAAGGCTTCTCAACCCCGCGTTTCTATTGCACAGAACAGTACTGCTGCAACTAAACAAAGTTATGCCACCTGTGCGCTAGTTTAAAGGGCACATATTTGACCCCTTTTTTATATTTAATATAAGTCTTTTATGTCAGCAGAATTTGTCTGTAAAGTTTCAGCTCAAAATACCCATCAGATTATTGATTATAGCTGTTTAAAGTCTTTGTATTGTAGCTCTAAACAGTTTTTTGCTGTTTTTGGTACTGGGCCTTTAAGGATAGTCCTCCCCGCCCACCGTTCCCACGTGCCCGTCAGCGTGCCTCAATCTCCGCCCTCGGCTGCGTCAGACAGACAAATGCAACAGGAACAGATGTAAAGGAAGCAGATCTCATTACGTTTGTGAAAAAATACAACAGTAAGAACGTTACCAATGACTGTTTGATGTGTTTGTTGAGGAGTTGCAATGATGAGTCAAACACAATGTAGTTCGTTCACACACACACACACACACACACACACACACACACACACAGAGACAGACAGACAGACAGCGCACACTTTGAGCTTTGCACTGCTTTTGCAAGCAAATGTGAAAGGATACAGGCTAATCTCCACTGCTGTATGGATATCTGTTATGTTAATGTACAAAATAAACCTGATTTAATGTCAACGAACCGAGATTGAAGCGTTTTTTGCTGACACACAGCTGTGGTGATGAAGTAAAGCTGAAGTGAATCGCTGTAATTCATTAACATGCACTGTTTTAAACACGTGTTAAAGTTCTGAAACTCACTCTTGATCACATCTGATGGTGATTGATGACCTTCGCGAACTAAACATATCTTTTTTTCCCGGTTGCTTTGCGTATATTGTTGATATTATTATACGCGTTACTACGGAGACATGTTAATACGCAGCTGTCAATCAATTCGGTGGGCGTCCTTCCTTTTATTTGGCCCTTCCTTCCATTCTTCATTTGTTCCATTTAGTGATAGTTTAAGGCTGTTTGGTGATTTCAGTCATCATACAGTCGACATCCATCATTTTCAGTCACATGCAGTCTATAAACAGTCTCTGGATCATTGCGTGTGCAGATTTTGAACATCTTCTTGGACATTTTTAATGTTTCCCAAAGGTTTGCAGCATTTATAAAGCGCCCATGTCTTGAGGTTGTTCAGTATGATGTGATTTACTTTCTATGTGTGATTTAATTAGACCGGAATCACAGGACTGATCTTTCTACTTTAGACAATGACCATAGACAAGACAGAAATACAGTAGTGACTGCAGGATGAAGGACAGTAGAGGAGTAAAAGCACCGATACTGCACTAAACATGTGCTCAAGGGAACGTAAAAGTACATACTTATAAAACTACTCAGTAAAGTACAATTCCTGAGGAAAACTACTCACAGTAGTCTGAGTATTTGTAATTAGTTACTTTACACCACTGGTTACATGTAACAGTGTTACGTAATTTAATTACAAAAAATTAAAAAAATTTGGTTTACTTTTTAAAGTGCTACATCATTGAGACTCCTATAAATTTTATTGACATAATTGTCATAACGTTTAGCTGATTTTAAGAAATTCTGTTTAAAAAAAATGCTTGACCGAGCACAAAGTTGGACAAACCTTAAACAAACCGCTTTCACCATCACATTGTGGTCTCTGTGTCCAAACTGTCAGGTCTTCTGATTGAACAGTTCTGACTGACCTGTATTCTGATATATTACTGTTTAATATGTTTTATGTGGCGGATGCCCTTCCAGCTGCAAAAACGTTGGATTATTAAATAAAAATTATTTAGATTGAATTGATAATTCATATCAAATAATTAATTACATGGTCCTTAAACCAAGTTTGCCCCTTCCAAAAAAACTATTAAAATGCACTCACCATTGTCGTTCTCTCCACTCTGTGTGATTTGTTGGTTTTCTGCTATTTTTTTCTGCCACACATTTAAAAACCTCAGTGTGGGTTTGATGGATAGGTTATTGGGATTGAAACCTCACATTCACTCACTTATTTAAAAGAGCTAGAGGATTTCCTGCACAAAACCAAATAGGGCGGTAGTTCATTTTCATCTTCAAACTTAAGACTTTTTTTGTGTCAATAGCAGATTTCTGCAATGTTAATAAATGTTTTATCAGCTTTTTTAAATCTCTGGGATAAAAAATTGAGATGAGTGTTTAGGTGTGTGTGTGTGTGTGTGTGTGTGTGTGTGTGTGTGTGAACATTGATCATCATTCTCCACATTTCTTTGCTGTATTCATGACAGCAATGCACTAAAAGTAAAAGCTTTATTTTGCAGTTTCACATGCGCACAAAAAGGCCTTTTAAACATTCATTCATTTTCTTGTTGGCTTAGTCCTTTTATTAATCTGGGGTCGCCACAGCGGAATGAACCGCCAACTTATCCAGCATATGTTTTACGCAGTGGATGCCTTTCCCACTGCAACCCATCTCTGGGAAACATCCATATACACTCGCTCACACTCCGGACAATTTAGCTTACCCAATTCACCTATACCACATGTCTTTGGACTTGTGGGGGAAACCGGGGCACCTGGAGGAAACACACGCCAACACAGGGAGAACATGTAAACTCCACACAGAAATGCCAACTGACCCAGCCGAGGCTCAAACCAGCGATCTTCTTGCTGTGAGGCGAATGTGCTACCCACTACGCCACCTTGGTGCCACCTTTTAAACAAATAACTCTAAATACAGGCCAGTTCACTGTGTCTTGTATAAAGACGCACTACTCACCTGTGCTGCATTCATTACCACAAGCTGATTCCATTAGGCACATGAACACATGAGGGCAACACTTTCATTGAATCATAGGTTTGTTGTATCCTTTTGTGTCCTTTAAAGAAAATCCTAGCATTTTAGTTCAATCATTACCTTAATCTGATTAAATTAATCAAAAATCGCTGTTTACATGGTCGACTCTTAATCAGAGTATTGTCTTAATCGTATTAAAATCGAATTATTGGTGTCCAGGGGCGCCGCTAAGGGGGGGAAAGTTAGGACGATTCTAAGGGCCCATGCACTCTAGGGGCCCACAGAGATCTGCTTTAGAATTAATAACAGTACTATAATGTATTATAGATTATGAATTTATCTCTAAATTACAAGTTAAACAATTTATTAGAAAAATTTTTTAAATACGGCTTATATCTGCCCCTCGTGTCTGTCACAACTGTCACTGTCAAATTGCACCCCCCTCCTTTCGCTGTGTGGTTCAGTCCGTCAGTAGCGGGAAGAGAGTTGATGCTTTGTTGAGTGCGATCATCAGGTAAACTGTCAAAGCAGCGATGTCCTCGAGGTTAACATCAGCTGCATCCCAAATCACATACTTATGCACTATTCTACGCCATTTTGTAGTATAAATAGTGTAAGTAGTGCGTTCACACTGAAAACTCTACAATAATGCAACTTTAATTACCCGGATGATGCACTCATTCAGCCGGTAAACAGAAGTGTGTAATGATGGACACTTCACACACTCAACGACCACAGCTTTGCCCACGTAACAGAAGGGGCGGAGCTATCACGCGCACATGTTGGATAACTTTATTTATTTTGGATTGTGAGAGCAGTATTATCCTGTGAGAGTGATTATAGCGCCTCCCGATGGTGAATGCGTTTACACTCATGCCAGGTAGGCTATTATTTGGTATTTTGGTCATTTATTTCATTAGCTGCATCCCAAATGACACACTATACACTAAATCAATAAAACACAAAATTATACTACAATGAGACCCATAAATAAGAAATGTTCTTCTGTTTAAACTGACCATTACTTAAATGGCAAAACCCTGGCCTTCTTGCCGGCAAATAATAAAATAAAAAAAAAACTAAACAAATTTATATTAACAGAGTGCAAAATCCAGCACTCTGCAAACCAAATAAACACAACATAAATACACTTGAAACGGTCTGTTGATTAACCTGACAGTAACTTAAATTCCAAGTGCCAAACGCCTGGCCTTCTAGCTTGCAAAATCCTCAATCAAAGTGTATTGCACATTGTATGAGACACTATTGCAGTACAGTTATTTAAATAGTCACACATTGGTGTTTTGTGTGTTTAGAAATGTAAAATTTTCAGTGAATATTTGATTACTGTTCCTTTTTTTGTACTACATTTACATTTGAACAATAAATCATCTGCTAGCTACAGTCATGGCCGTTCTCTTACTAAATACTGATAAGTAGTGGACAAATCAATAATAAAATGCATACGTCAGTATAACTACATTGCAGACAAAGAGTTTGGATGGCTAGCTTGGTAGTGGGGGCCCATCCTCATATTTTTTCATGGGGCCCAAAATTGCTAGCGTCACCCCTGTTGGTGTCCATGTAAATGTAGAAATGAAGAGGAAAGCAGTAAACATTCAGTTCAGCTTTATTTATAAATTTTTTATATTTATGCATGGTTTTAATGCATCGTTAGTCATTGATTGATATCCATATGTCAGTAATTAGTTGTTTCTACATAGTTTTTGTTCTCGTGGTTTATTAGTAAGTACAACAATCATTTTTTCCAGGGTGTAAATGAAATTTCTGAACCAAAAAAAGAGATGCTGGTTTTTCGACCAAATGAGAATCCAGTTCCCAAAAATTTGACCTCCAGCCCATCCGGACCAACAGATGCGCCCGTGTCCACTCCAAGTCCCAGTTTCGCACCAACTGGACCGACTTGAGCCGATGCGCTGGCGAGTTCAGCTCGAGCCATTGCTGATGTTTGATTATTACTGAATTCTGCTTCAGCTGATGCGTTGGGGCCTTTAGCTTCTGACTCGAACACGCTGTATTCAGCTCGAGCTCGTCCAACTCCTGCTCCTGGGTGAAACATAGACAAACCCAACATTGAGTTATTTTTGCAGTTAATTACAATAACACTTTTTTTAACCCAAATGGTTGGGTTAAATATATTTCAACCCAATTTTGGCTAAATTATGGACAAAACCAACATATTGGCTGTTTCTCAATTCCAAGAACGCATTACGATTTATAGATATAGATTGAGAAACAGCCATTGTTTCACTGTTTCCACCTGTGTCTGACCCCTGTGTTTAATTAGCTCTATTATGTGCTGTGTATCTAAGTCCCTGGGTTTAGTTTGTTTCTTGTCCGGTATTGAGTAGTCTTCCTGTGTGTGATTCCAGTGTTCCTTGTGACATACCTGTCAACCCTTCTGTTTTTTTCCCGGGATTCTCCCGTATTTCACAGTTCTATCCTGCTTTCATCCCGTAAAGGTATTTTCCCCTATTTCTCGCGTATTTTCAGTCTTTGTCTGAAGGGTGGTGGTAAACATTAAAGAGCCGATCCTCCCTATACGCAACCCATACCGCCAAACCACCAGGGGCCGCCCCTTGCTCTTAAATGTGAGTCAGTTCTGTGCTTTCGGTTTATTTAGGCATGAAACACTTTGAATTAAATATAAAAACGGCGGCATTCCCTTTCCTTTTCATTACAGGTGCCGTCGCTCCTCCAATACAATCCTCAAAACAGTCATAAAGCGGTGCGTGACTGTCAGACGCGCTCCATAGTGATAAACAGACGCTGTTTCCCAAACGCATTCTGTACATGCGATTTGAAGCGTAGTGAAAGTGGATACTGGGTTTTGTGTGCGTGTTTGAACAGACATATACACATCATTAATAATAATAACAGCTAAAGATGTCGATCTTAGTTGTTTTTTTTTTCAAACACAGCAATTTTTTTTCCTAAATTTTTTTTCCTAAATATATATATAGATATATCCCTTATTTTCACATCCCAATATTGACAGCTATTTCTTGTGAGTGTTCAGTTTGTAAATACATACGTGTTTTAATAATTCCTGTGATCCTGTGCCTTTGTGAGAGCAAGTCGTGACACATTGGTTTGTCCTTTTTTTTTAACCCAATGCGTTTAAATAACCTAGCATTTTTTAGTATACATATTTTTAACACACATTTTGCTTTGCAATATGATACCAACGACAAATTCAGGGATCACCAATCTCAGTCCTGGAGGTCCGGTGTCCCTGCAGGG
>CAIGQQ010031610.1:2035992-2046176 GCA_903798035.1 Danio albolineatus
GTTGATCAGCCGATACAGAGTACTGGTTCATGTTGATCGGCCGATACAGAGTACTGGTTCATGTTGATCGGCTGATACCGAGTACTGGTTCATGTTGATCGGCCGATACAGAGTACTGGTTCATGTTGATCTGCCGATACCGAGTACTGGTTCATGTTGATCGTCCGATACAGTGTACTGGTTCATGTTGATCGGCCGATACAGTGTACTGGTTCATGTTGATCGGCCGATACAGAGTACTGGTTCATGTTGATCGTCCGATACAGTGTACTGGTTCATGTTGATCGGCCGATACAGTGTACTGGTTCATGTTGATCGGCCGATACAGTGTACTGGTTCATGTTGATCGGCCGATACAGAGTACTGGTTCATGTACACGGCAAAATTAACGTTAAAGTGAGCGGCGTTCTTCTGACAGGTCCATTTGCGATAGCAACACCCTCCCAATCGATATTGGATAAGACGAAATGGCCAAGCATCCTGCCTGAAATATACAACTATCTCACTGAAACTCCAACTGATTTTACAAGAGAGAAGTTAAAGGCCTACGAGTCTTTGGATGCCTACAGTTGTGTTCTGTGTGGTCATGTGCAGAAAATAATACTCCATGATTACCAGATTCAACACTATGCAGTGCTAAAAACTGAGGTTCTGCCTAGCCAAAGACAAGGAAAGAAGACGGAGCTGTACAAGGCCTGGGTAATCATCAACAAGCAAAACAACTGCGTTCTGACAGCGAACTGCACCTGTAGGCCAGGGTATGTGGACATACATGTTAACATTTCATTCTCAGCATTCAGTGTCCACAGTTTAATTCACCATATTTAACTGTTCTTGCTGAAATCATCGCTGCAATCAAACACGAGTGATGTGTGTGATTCAGCATGACGTGAACTGACCTGAAATAAAATGAGAACTGCAGAGTCCAGCATTTTAATTAGGTTGTCACTCCATTCAGCTCCCTTTTAGCCAAAGACGTCTGCGGTTGGCATTAAAAGCAGTGTGGTGTACAGGAAAAGTTACATTTTCTGTTTTTGGACTTTCAAATTTAGCATTCTACCGCACAACACCACATGTTTGCTTTAGCAGCCGGTCTTTTTTTTTGCAACCGGGGACCCGTGTGACGTCATGTGTGACGTAGGCTGGTAATTCGTCTATAAACAGAGGTCTGTATATGTTTTAGCAGTGGTGATGTGAGTGAATCGATTGTTTACACCTCTTACCTCGTCGTGTGTTGTGGCTGCTGTAGGCTATGTATAATATACAGGAGTGCACGTGCATCTTCCTCTGTTTGTAAACTCCTAAACAAACACCTCGGTTCATGAGATCGGGTCATGGTTCATGAGATCGGTAATCGGTTCATGAGATCGACCAGATTAGTGAGTACCAACCAAGTCCTTAAATGTGATTATCGGCCAATAGCGATCTCTGGCGGATCGATCGGAGCATTCCTACTTAAATGTTTTGAAATGCATGTATTTCAAACTATTACAATACACTTACCACATTCATCATCATCTTGGATAGCGTCTTCATCTGCAAATGAAACAATAGACATGAATATTTAGGAAAATGTAAACATTGTAAATGTGACATGTTGGATTTCGCTCAACCTTACAAGCTTGTGTCTGAGAATTAATAACTCAATCTATCAGTTCAGAAGGCCTTTAAATATATTCAGAACGTCTAAGTGTATGGGTGACACAGTGGCTCAGAGTGTCGCTGGTTTGAATCCCGGCTGGGTCAGTTGGCATTTCTCTGTGGAGTTTGCATGTTCTCCCCGTGTTGGCGTGGGTTTCCTCCGGGTGCTCCGGTTTTCCCCACAGTCCAAACACATACGCTATAGGTGAATTGATGAACTAAATTGGCTGTAGTGTATGAGTGTGTATGGCTGTTTCCCAGTACTGGGTTGCAGCTGAGAAGGGCACCCGCTGTGTAAAACATATGCTGGATAAGTTGGCGGTTCATTCTGCTGTGGCGACCTCTGATAAATAAGGGACTAAGCCAAAGGAAAATGAATGAATGAATGTCTTATAATATTTTTTGCATGTATGTTCATAAAAATAGACATTCAACGCCTGTTTTACCTTTCTCCACAATGCACTCTTCAGACCGAAGGAACCATTTGCAAATACTTAAAGAAAAATGTCCTTAATATGAGTTTTTTAAGGTCAATCTTCTTTGAATCTAAAAAGGAGGACTGTTTACCCTTTGACTATTTCACCACTAAAAATGTTTAAGGATGACAATGGCTATCTAAAAACTATGGGATGTTTTAACATAATGTTGGGTGAAATAGAAACAAACCCAACATTGTGTTATTTTCTTTCAGTTAATTTAAATTGTACTTTTTAACCCAAATGGTTGGGTTATATACAGGGCTTGACATTACCTCTTTTTGATCACCAGCCACTGTGGCTAGTAGATTTCCACCGTTACTAGCCACTCTCCATTTTCACTGGCCACAATTTTGTTGTTGGGAAAATAGATTTTACATGCATCTGACTTTGGCATTACAATTAGTTTTCTTTCACAGGAATTTCAGGGCTCAACCAAACTAATTATTTCCTTGCCACTAATTTCAAATATTGTGTCAAAACAAGCAGAATACTTCTGTATACATGCACTTTTAATTCAACAAAACAGCTGACATTTAAAAAATATATATATTCTCACGCATCTAAAACAGTGGTCTGTTCTGGCTCAAGATCCCAGATCACCAGTTAACTCTGCATACAGCAACATATCAAAGCAATATTATTGTAAAGGATGATTATTAAACTATATTAACAACAATAACAGCAATCAAAAAAAGCGGGTTAAAAACATTCTGTGCGCCCTGACTACAATTTGGCTATTTTTGGTTATTCTAATATAATGGACACCTTTCCATCAACCCAACAGCAAGCCCTGATGGTTGGCATGATTGCAGCTAAAAAGATGATTTTACTTAATTGTAAATCTCCAAAGGCTTCATGTTTTAAGAGATGATTGAATGAGTTGCTTTATGTCATTCAAATGGAACAACTACGTCTTGAAACTTCACAGAAAAAAGCTGAAACTATATGGGGAGCAATCTTAAGACTCTTGGGAATCTAGCATTTTACGTTTGTAAATTTTCATCTCTAACCTATATATTCATGACACTGACTTTGTAAAAACGTGAATACTGTCATCTTTTTTATATTTTTATTTAATACAAATGTTGTATGTATATATGTATGTATATATATTTTTTGGTAACTGAGACGATCCCTCCCGTTATATTTTCTTTTCTTTCTTTCTTTCTTTCTTTTTTTTTTGTGCGGGGGGTTTCGGCTTAGCCCCTTTATTAATCTGGGGTTGCCACAGCGGAATGAATCGCCAACTTATCCAACATTTTTTTTATGCAGCGGATGCCCTTCCAGCCACAACCCATCTCTGGGAAACATCCATACATTCTCATTCACACACATACATACACTACAGACAATTTAGCTCACCCAATTCACCTGTACCGCATATCTTTGGACTGTGGGGAAACCGGAGCACCCGGAGGAAAACCACGCAACCACAGGGAGAACATGCAAACTCCACACAGAAATGCCAACTGACCCAGCTAGGGCTCGAACCATCAGCCTTCTTGCTGTGAGGCCAACATGCTACCCACTAGGCCACCGTGGCGGCCTTAAAATGTCTTGTAAATTAGATTAGATTAGATTCAACTTTATTGTCATTACACATGTACAAGTACAAAGCAACGAAATGCAGTTTAGGTCTAACCAGAAGTGCAATAGCAGCAAGTGCAGAATACAGGTAAAAATTATAAGGTGCAGTTATAGAAAAACTATGGTGATATTTACAGATGGACGTACTATGAACATTATATACAGGTTGCCTTAGTTATGAGCCCAGATTTACAATAAATGATTATACATACAGGTTGCTATTAATAATCAGAAGTGTGCAGATAGATAAACAATTACAAATGTATATGTACAGTGGGTATGTACAGTTCAAATAAATGAATCAGTGCAATGTAGGTTGCTTATTAATAATCAAAATAGCAGATAAACATAATTACGAATGTATATGTACAAGTGGGTGTGTACATAATAACAAATGTATAATCAGTGGGTATGTACAGTTCACATAAATGAATCAGTGCAATGTAGGTTGCTTATTAATAATCAAAAGTGTGCAGATAGATAAACAATTACAAATGTATATGAACAGTTCAGATAAATTAATCAGTGCAATGAATAGGTGCAATTTTATATATAATAAAAATATCACAAAAAACATTCCGTGTGTGATAATGAAAGGATGACACTGAGCACACGGTTAATGTTAGGCCAATTAATAATCTGTTCAAAGAATGGTTAAAGCGAAAGCGGCAACAACTGCTGCTGCTTACAAAGAATCTGGAGCCCTTGAAGGACTGTGGGTTCACGAGCATCACACTAGTTTCGTTTCCAGGCATGGTTGCTTTCCAGTGAGGAAACGGCGTAGGAGCTTTTAAACACTCACACTAAAGCCCTCGTCAGGGAGTGAGGAGAGCCTCTCAGCGTGCCTGGAATCCTTTGCTTGCATGAATCATCAGAAAAGACTATTGATGTATGCAGGGGCGGACTGGCCGTAGGGAGCGCCGGGACATTTCCTGGTGGCCTGACGGTGTATCTGGCCTGCTATCCAACAAGTGTGAGTAAGTGTGATTAAATCGGTTGCCTCATTATTTTCTCTAGCTTGTAAATGATGTATTTAATTGTGTTTTGTAACTTGTAACCGCTTGTAGTGTATCTGGTTAACTTGTATTCTCATATCGCGTCTAAAAGCATGTTGTAAACGCGATGCGCACCGCTTTGTTTACGGATTAAAATGCGTTTGTGAGATCGTGTTCCTCTACTGTTTGTCGTTGCTATGGCTACATCAGCTCTCCTACACACGTGCAGCGGTCCTGTTTCATAATGGTTCAGCTTTTGCCGCTGTGTGCATTAATACTGCATGTGTGTCACTGTTTGTACTTCTGGTTAAGAATAGAGTGATATGCTGGGAGACCGGGGGGTTAGTTTCGGGGGTGAGGTGTCTGAAATACGGGCGACTCCCGGGAAAAACGAGTGTTGGCAGATATGCTCACGCACACACTCTGACTACTTCAGTATTGATAAGCCGTGGTGGGCATTCTCTCGCGCTGAATGATGTCGACCAATCGCAACAGACTGGGTCATCGGTCCAATCAGCACAGATTAGCATCGCGCTAAGGAGGGGTTTTGGAACAAATGAATCGCTGAATGATTCATGTAGGAGTCACTGGGATAATGAGGTAAAAATAAATGAGTTTATAAGACAATGAAAGTGTTTTTTGACCATGCATGCAGATCAGCCTGCTGTTGGAGACCCCCAAAACCAAAATATGACCCTTTTTAATGTATAATAGGGGCTCTTTAATGTAAAGCTCTAGCTATATATATTGTGTACATTTAACACACATTTTGCATTAATAAAGAAAAATTTGACATTTTTTAATAATACCAATGACATATTCTACACAGTAAATGCTTGGATAAATCAAACAAACATCTGTAACATCTGGAAAGCACAAACACAACATACAAGTAAACAAAAGAGGTAGATGGACTGTTGCAGTAATCTTACCATTTTCCTTATGATGGGAGCGTTTGGTAAGCTTAGACATCTCGAGGGGTCTCAGCTCTTCAGTCTCAGTAAGTCTTTGGTGAGAGTCGTCTCTGTGTTTGTGTCAGTAGTTCTCCTCCTTATTTATGCAGTCAGAGATGGGTATCAACTAAAAGTGAGAGTCAAAAGAGAGAAGTTCATCTGTGGTTTAAGTTCATCACAGAACCGGATGCCCATAACACTTAAAGAAACCCCCAAACGTTTGGTGTTCAATCAAAACAAACTATGACTGGAATTATATATTATTTATTGTCCTTTGTCTTGTTATTTACCAAAGAATAACATCTTAATATCCAATCTGAAACACAAAGTCTAGTTTAAGCATCTCCTTGAGAAAGAAATACAACACACACACACACGTAAAACAAATGCCGGATAAGTTGGCGGTTCATTCCGCTGTGGTGACCCCAGATTAATAAAGGGACTAAACCGAAAAGAAAATGAATGAATAATAATATTATCATTATTATTATTATTATTATTTTTATTCATTCATTTATTTTCTTTTCAGCTTAGTCCCTTTATTAATCCGGGGTCGCCACAGTGGAATGAACCGCCAACTTATCCAGCATATGTTTTACACAGCGGATGTCCTTCCAGCTGCAACCCATCTCTGGGAAACATCCATACACACTCATTCACACACATACACTACGGACAATTTAGCTTACCCAATTCACCTGTTCCACATGTCTTTGGACTTGTGGGAGAAACCGGAACACCCGGAGGAAACCCACGCAACCACGGGGAGGACATGCAAACTCCACACAGAAATGCCAACTAACCCAGCCAGGGCTCGAACCAGCGACCTTCTTGCTGTGAGGCGACAGCACTACCTACTGCGCCACTGTGTCCCCATTATTATTATTATTATTATTGTTATAATTATTATTATTGTTAATATTGTTGTTATTATTATTATTATTATTGTTATTATAATTGTTATTATTATTATTAGTAGTAGTAGTAGTAGTAGTAGTAGTAGTAAAATTACATTACATTTACAGTACATTACATGTATGGGAATTTGTTGTGAAGACAAAGAAAACCTCTCTTTATAGGAAAATGAAACTACTGTAAATAGAGGAAGACGTTTTTCCGTTTTCATTTCCCTGCTTAGTTGAGACATCCGATCCGTTAAACCTTTGACATTTTTAAAAAATCTTAGGGGTTATTTTTATTTTCTGAAACTGAGTTTCAGGGAAAGTCACACTATTAACTGTTTAATTATGTTTAAGTCTAATTGACAACAGTTGAAGCTTCAGTTTAACAGCTGAAAACAGCTTCATGGACACATTTTGCAAGATTCTGATGAATAAAACGTTCAATTGAAAAGCTTTAATCTGAAATGTGAAAATATATATTTTGAAATGTCTTTACTGTCACATTTGATCCATTTAATGCTGTTTAAAACTAATCTGTTCTTTCATTATGATTAAACAGGTAAGGTGTTTTTCATTCATTTATTCATTCATTTTCCTTCGGGTTTAGTCCCTTAATGAACCGCCAACTAATCCAGCACGTTTTACACAGCGGATGATCTTCCAGCTGCAATGCAGCACTGGGAAACACCCATTCACACTCATTCACTCACACACTCATACACTACAGACAATTTAGTTCATCAACTCCCCTATATCGCATGTGTTTGGACTGTGGAGGAAACCGGAGCACTTGCTGGCCACAGTGCTAGCCACTGAGCCACCATGCCACCCATAGATGTTTTTCAGTACATATTTAATATTTTATTTTGGTTTAAACCTAACTTTTTATCAATAAACTGTATACTCTGTCGATTTTATATTGCATATTCAAACGGAGAACTTTGTTTCTCAACAGTAACGATATTAGTAATGTATAAAAACATGTATTTCAAATATTTTTCGAGATGAAAATTGCTGTCAGTAACTTAATTCATCAGATTAATTTTTTGATAATGTATTTTTAATCTATTCATTCATTTTCTTGTCGGCTTATTCCCTTTATTAATCTGGGGTCGCCACAGCGGATTGAACCGCCAACTAATCCAGCATATATTTTACGCAGTGGATGCCCTTCCAGCTGCAACCCATCTCTGGGAAGCATCCATGCATTCTCATTCACACTCATACACTACGGACAATTTAGCCTACCCAATTCACCTTGTGGGGGAAACCGGAGCACTTGGAGCAAACCCACGCTCTCTTGCTGTGAGGCGACAGCACTACCTACTGCGCCACCGTGTTGCCCCATTTTTTAATCTATAATATATTTATTTTAATAAAAAAAAAAACTTGTAAATCACCATCACATACTAAACTTTTTTTATTAATTTGAAGTAAAATTGCTTTTGTTGGTTTTTTATTTTTAACATCTCATTTTAACTGTCCATAAATAGATTTTCAAAGTTATATAATATTGATGCATCAATTATTATTATTATTATTATAATTATTATTATTATTATATAATTTATTACATTTATGTAGTGCTTTTCTAGACACTCAAAGCGCTTTACACATTTTTGAAGGGACCCCCTCATCTACCACCAGTGTGCAGCATCCACCTGGATGGCATGACGGCAGCCATATTGTGCCAGACCACACACCAGCTGATTGGTGGAGAGGAGACAGAGTGATGAAGCCAATTGTGATATGGAGATGGTTAGGTGACCATGATAGACAGAGGCCAGTGGGTAAATTAAACCCCTTTAACGTCTCCTCTGAAAGACGGCGCTCACTGAGCATTATAGAATCCCCATGAATACACTGGGTCGTTAGGACCCACACAGACCACAAGCTGAGCGCCCCCTGCTGGCCTCACTAACACCACTTCCGGCAGCAACCTAGCTTTCCCATGTGGTCTCCCATCCAGGTAGTGGCCAGGCACAGCCCTGCTTAAGGCTGATTTGTACTTCTTCGTCAAGCACACGCGTATGCTCCGGCACAGCCTGTGCGTGGTCATATAACCCTCGCCGTGGCTGTAGCCGACGCTGACGTGCACCTCTTAAAAAATGTAACTACACGTCGAAATGACACGTAGCGCAAGCTCTGGGATTGGTCGGCTAGGTTGACTGAGAGCCATGCAAGCCCGATGGAGCGAGTGATTACAAGTGTGGAGTCCCGTGAAGGAGCTCTAGATGGAAACTGTTGCTTTGTGTTTACCTTATAATTAAAATTGCTGCACGTCTGCCAGTTCTCGCCTTAAAATTAGCGAGTTTGAGCTATTTGTACATTAAGGTAGCGTTCAGAAAAAACAAAACATCAGCGACGAAACTCAACACAGAGGAACATAAACACCTTCTGCCAGCTAGCGTTTCGGAAGTGTTATTGCAGAGCAGCATAAAAAGCGTGTGCAGTGGCGTAGCAGATGTGCCCGCCGGGCACGCACCGCAGGGGGGCCCCCGCATGATGAGGCCCTGCGGTCTTCAGTTCACGCGATCTTAACTCATCGCCTCCAAATAACACCCCTCAGTCGTAACACTGTGCCGCCCCAGATACTCGCTTCGTGCTATAATGGCCCGTTTCAGCCGAGAGACAATACTCTAAAAAAATATAAACATATAATAACGAGCCATGGTCGACCCGAGCTCAAACAGCCACAAAGCCAAGAAGAAGAGCAGATTCTCCCCTGTGCCCCGTAGTTTTTTACAAGCCCATCTAAAGAGCGAGCAGTTTCGCTTTCTCACTTGCGCTCGCGTCTATATTTGAAATAAGAAACTTCTTGAGCTGATGTTAATAACGTGCGCTTGATTATTGACGTGCTTTTGAAACCCGATCCTTTCAGAAACAGACAAACGCGAGACTGACGCCTGCAAACACAAAGGAGAAGCCGGAAAAAACAAAGAAGCAAATTATTTTATCAGCAAACATGAAGAAACTGCTGCGTTTAACTATTATCATCACCTTCTGAACTATTATGAACTCAGAATGACGGAGTTACTCTCTAACAGAGGCTACATGTGCTGCTGAAGATTACAGACACAGATGAGAGCTCTGCACTGACTGTGGGCTATATCTCCTGTTGTTGTTGAACCTAAATAAGGACTAAATGTCTGCTGTGTGTAGTGTTTCTGTAATTGGTAACATATCAGAGACTGTAAGGGGCTGTATGTGTTCATATATGCTGCATTTATTTATTTATTTGATATAATGGCAGACAGTAGGCTATTTCACATCATTGATCTGCAGTTATAATCAGATCATGTTCATAGTTTTGTGAGGAGTGCTTCCCATATGATATGTGAGCGACTTGTTCAGCTTTACTGAACACATTTCCCGGGAGCGAGAATGACGTCGGCTGAAACTTTGTCGTACACCACACCCACCAAAAGAGTACCCTTTAGCATTGTAAACGCAAGCCTGATAAACGTGACCCATACCGACCCGTACCGTACTATACCACTCAGTGGAAACAGGTCATTAGCGTACCCCCAACCCCCTCCCTGGGCTCTTCACTTCTGAGGGGGCCCCACTGTAGCTCTTGTAACCACACGTTTTCCCATGTGACCACATGTGAGTTCACACGAAAGC
>CAIGQQ010031610.1:2046186-2059092 GCA_903798035.1 Danio albolineatus
CCCATGTGACCACATGTGAGTTCACACGAAAGCGTTCCAAAACCACATGTTTTCCTATGTGATCACATGTGAATTCACACAAAAGCGTTCCAAATACACACGTTTTCCCATGTGATCACATGTGCATTTCACATGTGGTTCCTGTGTTTTACATGTGAAATTTCACATGTGGTCACATGTGAATTTAACATGTGAAAATCATGTGAAATTTGTGTAAGGGTGGGCCCACGCATTTTGCGCTACGCCACTGAGTGCACGGAAGTATAAATGCACGACAACACGCATTGTATGCGCCGTGGGTCATAGCGATCGATCACTCCCCGCAGAAGTATAAGTGGGTGGCCATGTGAAAGCTGCAGAGAGCTAGCCGGTTATTAATAACAATATGCCAGTATTTTTCTGAAAATATCTTAAATAATGACAACACAAGAATAAGTGAGACTTTAAATGAATTAAATTGTTTAAAAATTTAAAAAAAACTTAGTGTTTTCACTTTTAACATAGTTTTTGAACACAAAACACGTGTTTCAACACAGAATACGAAAGAAATATCTTGATAGATGTCTTGATATTGCTATTATTAATTACAGTATGCAAGTGTTATTCCAGGAATGATCAAAAGTAATGACAAAACCAGAATAAATGAGATGAAATTGTGCGAAATTGGCGAAATGCGCGTTTTGTCTGATCACGTGAATCCGCGTCATCCGCCGCGCGCTCCACTTTGACCCGTGCAGCGTCAGAAGTTTGCGCGTGACGTCATCTGTCTTTGTCCAGCTGCAGCTTCGGCTAACGATGCAGAAATGAATCCCGAGTAACACACAATGGTGTCTTAGTGAGATTCCTGACAGCGATTGCGTACAAACTCTGCAGCGTTTGAGAAGATGTGCGATTTGAGCTCGGCGCTTATTAAAGAGGGCTGGTGAGTCTTTACTCTGTGCTAACGGCTAACTGTTTAGCATGCTACTGACGCTAACTCATGTTTACATGCCTTTACTCTCGCAGCGGGATGTGCTCATGCCATGTGTTTCGAAGTGCTTGTTTAACATTGTGCAGTTGATGTCAATATATTAGTTTATCTCAGTGTTTCTTTGGCGTTTGGCTTGTTTACGTTGCTGTTGTTAGCGGCTAAATCATTAGCACGATAATCAACATTTATTAACTGCTAACGTTAGTCTCTTGGAAGTAATTCTGAATCATTATTATGTGTTATATATTATATGTTGCATATATTATAGTTTAATAATCTGCTGCGGAAGGTTATTGTTTATGTTTCTGGACTGTCACATTGTAAACTTTGACAAGCTCTGTTAAACTTTCTCCATAATCGTACATCATGAAAGGAGTTTGAGGGTTCGTGTTTGTTTATATGTTTGAACTTTTTTTTAAAACGATTTTCCCCCATCTATATTAAGTTTTATAGTACTTAGATGCAGTCCAATGCTAATAGAATGACGCTTTGATGCAATGGAATTTACATAATACTGAAATAAGTGCTTAAAAGTCTAATGTTTCTCCTGCTGATTAATAGCAATATAATGCTAAGACAATTATTTTGTGTTTCAAGATGTTTGAATGAGCAAATTGAGCTATTGCATAGCTTTTTAACATTAATCTGAATGCTGAAAAAAGCCAGGTTCGTGTTTTTATGTAACCTTGAGATATTAAAGTTATACCCTAAATCAGGGGTGCCCAAATTTTTTGCTATAAAGGGTCTAAAACCAGATTTGATTGAGGGCCGAAGGTAAAGACACCAAACTGCACTGTAAAAAATGCAGGGTGCCACAGTTCATTTAGTTTATCTCAACACAAATCAGTTATAAGTCGACAAATAAGTGGATTAAACATGAAATAATTAAGTTGTCCCAAAAAAATCTCAAGAATTATGTTAAGTTCAGGTTGAACAAGCAGCAAAATATATATTTTTTAAGTGTTTATTACCTTAAAGTTGCCATGGGTAATTTCTTAATTCATTCCGTATTAATAATAATAAATAAGCAGACTTAACCATAAGTAATAATGCAGTAGAATTTAAAATATATATATATATATTTTTTTTTTTACATTTTATAATGATCTTATTAAACTAAAACCATAATTTCTTTTTTATATATATAATGGAGATCAATGCCATATACAATAGTAAAGCCGCACCTGCCTCTGCTGATGTCTTCTATGTCTTCATCAGTCACAGTGTATTTTTTTTAAAGCTGAATTATTCACAACCTTTAATTGAAACATTTAATTTCAGTTTGCTTTTTTGTAGCAACAGTAAAACAAACTGCCAAAAAAAACTACATCTCTTCTAAGGCCCCGTTTACACTAATACGTTTTCATTTTAAAACGCATAAGTTTTGCTACGGTTACGCCATCCGTCCACACTATGCCGGAATTTTCGAGCCCCGAAAACAGAGCGTTTTGGAAATGCTGGAGAGGCCGTTTTCATTCTAAAATGCTGCTGCTCCGTCTTAGTGTGGATGGGGAAAACGAAGTCGTCTGAAAACAGAGGCGTGGCTGCTGAGATTCACTACTGAGATGTGCTTTTGGGTCATTGCGTAACCGTCCCTTATTCGTCAAGCCCCTATCACATGACTATAACGCCACCGGAAGAAGGCTGACCAGCAACATGGACAGAAATGGGAGCGTTGTTTGCACTATTGTCCAATTTAGCCGCCATTGTGCAGTTAAACTCTACCTTTTTTACTGCAACAGCTGCATATAGTAGCAAGAGGCAAGCTACTGTTCCAGCAATCGCCAATCGCTTGCGTTTCAAGCGGCGTAAGCCCTATTTAGAATGCCGAGCGAGACACATGCTTCCTGTTTATACTTGAACATGCATGCCCAGAGTGCACGAATTGTCACGTGATATACGTTTTCGGTGGAGTAGTGTGGACTGAGGTGTATTCAGAATCGCTGGGTGAAACGCTAGTGTGGACGCGGATCGTTTTCATGCTAAAACGCACTAGTGTAAATGGGGCCTAAGATGGGATGGTTGGGCCAAATTAAAGGTTACCAAGGGCCCGCAGGACCTAGTTAGGGCATCTCTGCTCAAAACAAATCTTTAAACAGTCCTTTTTAAATCTTTTACAATTAATAGACCAGAGATGCCCAAAGTAGGGCCTGCGGGCCAAAGTTGGCCCATTGTAAGCTTTCATTTGGCCCACCATCCCATCTGAGAGGAGAGTGAGAATGATGGAGAGGGTTGGGGCGAATGTCTTTAACTCAGAGATCATGATTTCTAATTTGACATAACCTTTATTTTTTTTATTTTTAAATTTTTTTTTTTTACATAACCTCTTATGTTTTATTGCTTAACTACAAAAAAAGCAAACTGCAATTTATTGCTTTAATTAAATGTAAATAAATCAGATTTTTAAAAAAATGTAAATACTGTCACTCAGGATTAGATTAGATTAGATTCAACGTTATTGTCATTACACATGTACAAGTACAAAGCAACGAAATGCAGTTTAGGTCTAACCAGAAGTGCAATAGCAGCAAGTGCAGATACAGATATAAATTATAAGGTGCAGTTATAGAAAAACTATGGTGATATTATGCACTCAACGGATGCAAATCAACCTGTGAGACCCAATGACTGGGTGAGATCACGTCTGCAGTGACGGCACGAGTCCTATGTGTTTGTTTCCACGATCCACTGGGTTTGTTGCATGTTTTCCCCCGCAATTCTGTAAGGGCCGATACAGCAAAGCTGTTGGTTTGCAGCAAACATTTTTGTCAGGAGAGCTGTATGAGAATTGGAGAATGGCGGACTTTGTCTTTTATCAGTTGAGTTCGTTAGTCTATGGTTCGTTATTCACACACAGCGCCTATATCTGTTCTGCTGTGTTCACACATGTTTAAAATCCTCCAGATTACGACAGGGTTAATGGTTGGAATAGACAGGGCAGGAGACCTGCTGCACTGCTGTCCACTGTGTCTGCATTCAGACCCGGGGATTGAGGAGGAGAGAAGTCCTCCTCATTTATAGGGTTTATATAAACACCATTATCTTTATGACGATAGAACAAATTGTGGTTATGTGTCCATGAAATAACAAATAACAAATATAGCAGGACAATAAATTACTGTTTATTTCTTTGCATTTTAACTGTAAAATATGGGAGAATCCTGGGAAAAACAGGAAGGGTTGACAGGTATGCTAAAATGTCGTAAAACCCTGGTTAAAATCACACTTTTTTTTTCACAGGTACCTTACAGATGAAGGAATCGAGGAGTGTAAAAGTTCTTCAGAGAAGGAGAAAACATCACCGACTGACATCATACAAGTAGCACTAAACGTAAGCGCTTTAAGAAACACTTTCATCCTTTTAAATTTGACAATGTCAATATTTATAAACCAGCTTCTTACATAACATGCCTTTGTCTATCTGGGATCATGTATATATTTGGGTTTCGGCTCACCATAGACTCAGTCACACCTTAATAAACAGATAATACAATTAATACTGTTATGTAACTGACAATAAATAATACTATCATGTAATCCACAGAATGATCTGAGACCCATCGGAAAGAGCTTTCTGCCAGCGGACATCAACAGCGGACGAATAGAGAAGGTACATTTGTGTATTAAACATAATTTGAACTATGAGCTGCTGAATGTTTGATTCTGATTGGCTAATGAGCATCCTTTAAAGTGCATTTTATTTTCAGATAAACGCACAGATAAAGTTGTTCCGGCAGGTTTTAAGCATTTTAGAGCTCCATATCATGCTGAATGATTTGAGCTACAACCAGGGGCGGATCTAGAAAATTATTCATGGGGTGGCATTAAAATTATGAGGGGTGGCAACACTGAAGCAAGCATCCTTGCATGGTTTTTGTGGATTCAATGAGCGCTGTTCTTCAGTGTATGCACTAGCATGCGCATTTTTACATAGTCCTCATTTATTTATTCATTTTCTTGTGGGCTTAGTCTCTTTATTAATCTGGGTTCGCCACAGCAGAATGAACCGCCAACTTATCCAGCATATGTTTTTTTACGTAACGGATGACCTTCAAGCTGCAACCAATCTTCAAAATGATTAAAATAAACCACAGTGTTCAGTGCACCAAGAGCAACAAAATTACCTTTTAAAGCATTCAAATATCTTGGATAACACATGAAAACAAATTCAATAATTTTAGTACAAGTCCAAGGCCCAATCCCAATTCTATTTTTGTACCCCTACAAACATTGCTTAAGGGGAAGGGCTTCAAAACTTACCCTTAGAATTGGGACAGCACTTCAACACCTGCACATGTCATGATATGTCATATATGACTGCACTACTATAAAAAAAATCTAGAAATTAGATAAACTAAAATAATTAAATAAATGAAATAAATATGAATAAGAGCACAAAGTGCGGTTTGTACAACATTTAGTGCAAATAAGACACGACAGACAGGACAGGAATCAGTAATGCTGACCAGTACACTACGGATATCGCACCCATGAAGCAGATATAAATACTGTACATGTAAACATTTATCGCTGAGGTAGAAATGTTGGACAGAGAAGTGTGGAAATAGCATTCGTGCAAATGTTAGTCATCATTGTCTATTTAATTTGTGTGTGTGTGTGTGTGTGTGTGTGTGTGTATCTGATGTGTGTGTGGGTGTGTGTGTGTATCTGATGTGTGTGTGGGTGTATGTGTGTTTATCAGTCCAGTTTCTTCATGTTTAGGAGTTTGATGTATGCGCGCGTCCTTATGTGTGTGCGCACATTTGTCAGTCCAATTCCTTCCATTTGCTTTTGTCATTAAGGTTTTTTATTTGTTTGTTTGATTATCCTATATACAATTAGTGCATATAGTATTAATGTCATGCTTGTATACCTGTTCTTCACAGATTCAGTCCTGTATTTTTGATTTGTACATTTCTTCTCTTTTTTTAAGATTTATTTATTGGAATTTTATGACAGTTAACAAACAAAAGTAACAAAAAAGAAGAAAATAACAGTACAAATAGAAAAAAAAGTATACAACAGTACAAACTTGATTAAAAGAATAAAGATCAACCACACTATAACCCTCATATTATGAAACACACAGTATATGATGTGCATAAGCAATAGATTATGTTCATGAAATTTTTAAATTAAGCATATAAACAGGTCAATACCGAAAGTTGAGGTTGACAGCATGGTGTATTAGTAAAAAGCAATGTTTTTTCAAACTTGTTTGTTAGTGCTATATTAACACTAATACTCATCTGGAAGGTACAGATCAAAATAAAGGTGCAAGGTTGGCAACTATTCATTCCCCAGTAACTGCCTCAAGTCTGAGTGATTTGACATCATTTCTTCTCTTTTAAATAAAACACTTCATGCACTTGGTAATGGTGTCCACTAGATGTCGCTGTCATTAAAGAAACCATTAGCAGAGTTCAATACAGAGAAGGCAAGTTTATTTGGCACATTTCATAAACAATGGTAATTCAAAGTGCTTTACATAAACAAGAATGAAGGAAATAAAATACAAGTACATTGAAATAAAAACAAAGAATAAAATGATTAAAACAGATTAAATATGTTTTAAAAGAAAAGAGAGGCATAATAATCAGAATCAGAGTTGTGCATCTAGAATGATGTTATTTTACTGCTGAATAATGATTGCTGATTGAGTATTGCATTTTTCGGTGACCATTATTTTAAACCACACGTCTAAGTGCTTCATTATCTGCATGTTTATGTTGCCCGTTTCTCTTGTATGTGATGGCAAATGTGTTTCTCCCACAGTTGGAGGGTCCATGTGTGCTTCAGGTGCAGAAGATTCGTAATGTCGCTGCTTCTAAAGACCACGAGGAGTCGCAGGCGGCACCCAGAATGCTGCGTGTGCAGATGACGGACGGACACACTGCATGCACAGGGCTGGAGTTCAAACAACTGTCCAAAATCAGGTACAGATTGCTTGTGGTCTTTTTTCGCTGTGCTATTAATAATATTATACATGCAAGTAAGGATGGGGGAAACTACGCTATTTTATTATCAATAAGTCACCCAATAACAAAACAAAAAGAGCTGTTTATTTACTGTTTAATTACTAATTCTATTAATTTCTCTGAATAAAGACAATAGTTTTTGGTGCATTTAAACAAAATGGTTTTATTAAACAGTTATATCCATTAAAATAAGAGTTTGCTCACCTAACATTTTTAGAAATGGATCAATTATGCTATATTTAATATCAAATGAGTTTATTATTGACTTATCGATTAAAAAATACAAACTATAAAATTTGAACCAAGGTTTTTTTTAATATGTTTCTTGTTTATTATTTTAATTAATTAAAATTAAATATTTTATTTATTATTTTTCCCCCTCATATTAATTTGGCTGTAGTTTTAGTTTTAATTAGTTTTAGTTAATTTTTAGACCGATCTTCAGTAGTTTTGATAGATTAGTTCCAGCTTTGACTAATCTAATGTACATGCACATTTATATAATTGTAAAGCATTCCATAAAGAAAATTATTAATGTAAAAGGGAGATCACTGAGGAGTAAACTCATTTCTGCTGTGCACTGTAGATGACGTTTTGTCTTCAGTGAAACATTTACGAAGATTTCTTTTAGCTCTGGTTAATAAATTCAGTAGTTGCTAACACTTTGAGAGTCTAAAAACATATACTGGCATAACAAAATGAATACCTGTGGCTCCAGATGATACATCGGAGCCTAAATTGAAGTGCAAACAACTGCACAATATTTACATAATCTTTAATCCACAGTTTCAGCTTCATGATTACAACACTTTCAGTCATAAACTAAAAGTTTTGCTTATTAAGAGCCACAGATGTAGTTTAGCTTCACATGCTTTTTATTATTTGTTTATATTTTGTTGATTCATCCAAACATTAACTGCACATTTTCATTTTTGCGTGAACAATCCCTTTAAGGCCCATTCACATAATAATAATAATAAAAACATAAAATAATAAAAGGCATAATAATAATAAGCAAAATAATAATAATAATAATAATAATAATAAAAAAATAATAGCAATAACTATACAAATAAACACAGAGTTCAGATCTCAGATTTAAATACAGAGAATAGAGAAACTGCTTTCAAATACATTTTTTCTAGCTGATGAATGGCTCCAATCAGACTTCATGCACATTAACAACTACAAGCATTAAAAGAGATCACAGATATTATCAGTATAGGTTCTTGGTCTTCTAGGTAGTTTTTTTGTAAGATGGCAGGGCGTAGAAGGGTGTTAATTAGATGATTTTGTGCATAATATTAATGTTTAATTAAAGCATGCTAAAATCATATCCTAAAAGGTTCTTATTTCGTCCATGTAAAATTGATTCTTCTGTGTTAAACTTCATCTGACCTCTCTCTAAAGGTTTTTCACCCTCGATATTTCAATTATCAGAGATGCTTTAAAATGATTAAGCATGACAATGCAAAAGTATTTTCAGCAGTATTATATATACAGAAGTATAGGTATTTCCTAGTGTTTGGTTAAGGGTCTCCCCTGCATAAAACATGCCAGACTAAGCTGAAATCAGGGACTAAGCCAAAGAATAGTGAGTGTGTGAGTATTATTGGCATTAACACTGAGTAATAAATGTTTCTTGTTCACTACCCTGTAAAACCCAACAGTCAACTTTATCAAATGAAATTTGACCTCAATGTTGAAGGTAATGAGTAGGGCCACAGGGAATCTGCTCGCGCAGAATTCCGCAGATTTTTATCCCATCATTGATTCTGTTTATTTACTGGTGTTAATGTATGTAAATTTATATTTATTCAGTTTTTAACTTAATTTCAGTAATAATATTGACTAATATGAAAATATTCATATGAATTATTTACAGTACAATTTGTAAAGTAATTATTTTCTGTCTTTTAGTTGATGTATTACATGAGAGACTTGCTTTGTTTACTAAATAATTGGATTCGCATTGTAAACATTAAATCAAATTTAAAAATGTATTACTTTTTATTTCATATGTGAAGGTTGGTATGATACTCCCAAAATCACTTAGCATAAATTCGCAGATTTAAAAAAAAAAATTCAGCAGAAAAAGCAAAAAATGTCCGCAGATTTTGTCTGGCCCTAGTAATGAGTTAATTAAACACCACATTACTTTAACATAAATGGAGTAAGTTTACGGTACTCGTATAGATGTTTTTTTTTTTTTATAACTCAAATGGTTTGCAGCAGTCGGTTTCCTCAAACAGTTTGAGTTGCCTTAACCGATTGGGTTTTACAGTACTCAGTTGGTTTGAGTTCTCTTCATTTATTGAGTTTTACTGTGCTCAAATGGCTTTGTTTACTTAAATGGATTAAGTTCACAGTACTCATTAGAATTAAATGTTAAACTTAAATGGTTTATAGCGATCGGTTTCCCGGTTTGAGTTACCTTAACTTTCTGGGTTTTACAGTGTGATATGAAATGGTTTCTAATGTATCATGTGACACTGAAACTGCAGTAACGATTCTGACATTTTTTAGAAACTTTTATTTGTTGCCAAACAAAATAAATCTGCATTTTCCAGGTGAGCTCAGACAACTGTTTAGCTAAAATAAAAAATTTAATTCAGCTTTACATCACTGTAGTAAATTACATTTTTAAAAAGTGTTCTTATAGAAAGCAGTATTAGTCATTTTAATAATATTGCATGTAATCTAAATTATATGTAGCTTTAATGAACACAACAGACTAATAGAAACCCCTCAAGTTAATTCATAGCGTCTGTTATTATTTAAAAGTAGTTTGTGAAACCGTATGCCCCATGCAGTGTTAAATAATCAATCAGCAGTACCCTGCATGTTGTTACATGACCCCATTATGTTGCATGTTTAATTTAAAGGCTGTAATCTAATTATCACCCTGTAAATAAATACGCTTATGTGCAGTTTTAATCTAATGTTGTGTAAAAATGTCAGTCAGAGCAAATATTAAACGGATAATAAGATTAAAAACTATGTTTTATTCGTTATCAAGTGTTATGCATTCTGGGATGCAAACGTTTCAGTTTGGGAAATGTTAAAGGGGACCTATCATACCCCAATTTTACAAGATGTAAAACAAGTCTCAGATGTCCCTAGAGTGTGTGTGAGTGTGTGAAGTTTTAGCTCAAAATACCGCACAACTGTTTTCTAACACTTTGACCTTTTTAGGCTTTGATCCTAATGGCGGTCTCTTTAAATTCAAATGAGATTGTGCTCTTTTCTAAAGAGGGCGGAGCTACAAATGCCTGAGCGTCAGCATAGAGTAGAGGAACTATGACGTCAGCTTGTAGGCCAATTGGCTGCTAGCATAAAGTTAGTTCCCTCGATCCCCATAGGCTTTACGAAGATTGCAAATAACAAGCTTAACACAAGATTAAATGCAATGTTGGTCGTCGGCCGTAGGGGTAAAGGGGGAAATCCAGGAGCTTCACTCCCAACAATCGTCGCACCACAATATGTCCGGAAGGTCATATTTATAGGCCTCCGCGACCAGCAGCCAATCAGGGCATGGATCTCGTTGCAGTGGGAGCCTATGGAACAATAGAAAACAACACAAGAAGGCGGGACTAGAAAAAAGACAAGCGTAGTGCGCAACAAAATAAATAAACAAATAAACTTCAATCGTAACAAATGCTAACTCGCTTTCGGGTTTTTGCATACAAATTGACGTCATAGTTCCTCCACTCCATAGAGGTGCATTCAAAACAAGATCAGCATAATATGCTAATGAGGGGGAGATGGTCACTAGTGGGCGGGGCTTTCCCTCTGATGACACGTGCAACCGGAGAACGTCAATCAAAGTGTTTCTGCAGACTGTTTATATCAAGTGTGATTAAAATAAATAAAATTAATACATTTTTACCATGAGATGCTGGTTATATTCACACACTTCTGACACACAACTGTGTTAAAACCCCTTATCAAAGTGATTTTTGCACGATATGTCCTCTTTAAGGAAGTTAATTCACTATGCGGCGCACACTCCTAAACCTGTGCCTGTAGAATTCTTCAGACGCTTCTACTGAGTCCCGCACATTCCATCCATGTTTTTGCCTAATTTGATCACGCGTAATGCTCTCAAGCGTGACATTAAAGCCCAAATGTAAAAAATTTTGGCAAGCGACTGCGACATAAACTTGACAGAATTTCCTCCACTTGCTTTTAGCGAAATCTAGTAGCTGGTGTTTAATTGAAGCATGTCTAATTGGAGCGGATTATTTAATGAAATAATGTCTCGGGCCGTCAGACACAGTGAAGTGGCCCATAATGAGGCCAAAAACCTGCCATTTGATTAAACGCAGCTCTTAATATGATAAGAGGTGCTGTAATTGCCTTGAGCCGGGCTAAAGACGTTTTGATGTAGTGGAGAGCTGCATGAAAGCAGACGCTGTGAATTGATGTTCACGGCTGCACAGAGTCATTCTGGGTCGAGGTTTTACTCTGCGTTTGACGTTACCGCTGGCTCTTTTCTTGCATGCAATGATCACAAAACATCGTTGTCGTTTGGCATCGCTGTCATATTTTCAATGCTCTGTGCAAAAAGTGTCAAGTTGCATGCCAGGAATGTGTCAGGTTTGTTGTGTAAGTATTATTTAGTTTTATTTTTTTAACGTGTCAGCTGAATCAAGCAACATGTCATCGGGTGTTTTGGTAGTGCACAGAGTTGTTCTTTATTCATTTCAACAGTTTATTTTAATTAGTAACTCAAAACTGAGCAGTAATAATAACAGTTATGCTTTTAGTAATAACTGTGTGTTACAGACAGTGGTAGAAAGAGTGATGAAAAATCAAACTTAAATTAACCCCTTAGCGTTTCTGTTTGCTTAAACGCCTAAAATCTGCATACCCAAAGTAAATTACATGCTATTTTTGTACCATTTTTAGTATAAGCATGGTTTTGGTCTCTTTTGAAAGGTGACACACTGAGGTTTATTCCTTAATAGTCAGAATCACTGTAAATGTTATTGGTATTGAGTAATTAAGCTTAAGACACGCACTGAAAAATCAAAAAATAAAAATCCGCCTAAATTTTTTATGTTAATTAATGCCTGCAGAAGACCATAATTAAGAGGTATTAGTTTAAAAAGACAATTTGATCAAAGCTTGAAGACTTACCAAGCCAAATTTTCTGTTTTGATAACAGTACGTTAGAAAATATGTGTTTTATACATGTTTATCTAAGTGGATGTCTAGGCGCTCCCCACAAAAGGCCACTTGGGGACTCCAAATGACCCTTTTTGACCATTGACACATAAAAGGCTGTAATATTTGAATGCTTTATTGTACAGTCATGTTTTTGGGCTCTAATTAAAGGTTACACTTGGAGCTGATCTATTCCTTATCCATATTCACCATCAATACTTGCTGACACATTATATATATTTATATGTGTGTGTGTGTGTGTGTGTGTGTGCTTAACATATGAGTACACCCCCATATATCTCTGATTTAGATTAATTTCTATAGGAAGCTTTACAATCATATATTTGTGAATATACCATAGATTAGTCAGTACTGAAGCCAAATCTGGAGCTTATCTTACAAAATAACTTATGACAATGGTCCAAAATTAGTACACCCAAGTTTATGTTATGTATTTATTTATATTATGTAACTAAAAAATTAAAAACAGCAAAATTGAAGAGAAACAAAAAAGTATATAACATTATCGACATTTTGTAATTTGTAATTTTTTACAATTTCACATAAGTTTAAATGTTATTAGCTTTCTATTTCTAAAGATGTTCTGTGAATAATTTATGTCGAGCAATATGCGTTTATACACACACACACACACACACACACACACACACACACACACACACGCACGCAAACACATAAACACACCGTAACCGAGTCAATGGATGAAACTTTCGTCAGAAACACCCTCTTCTGATTTATCACTGACACCAGAGTACATTTTTTCAACAA
>CAIGQQ010031610.1:2082197-2106496 GCA_903798035.1 Danio albolineatus
ACCGGAATAAGTCCTAATAATGGGAACATTGTATCAGGATTTTTAATCTGCTCTTCTGTTAAAAGTCTGAGTGCGCCGTCAGACAGATGGCCAGTCCCGAATGAAGGCGCTTCTATTAGTCAGCTTTAGATAAGTCTCTGCGGCTGGTAAGCTCTGCCTGACATATGGCTTTAGGAGAAAACAGACAGGGCTAATATGTGGAGAAACAGCTCGGCTCTTCCGCTTTTTCAGCATCTTGTTTGAGTCAGACTGACCTGTAACACTGTAATTGTGCTTTTGAAGTGCGCTTCATCATCACGAGTCCTGTGCTTAAAGCTTTGGTATTTCCGCGGAGGCGCTGTAGGGGTTTCATCAATGAACTTTTTCGTTATTGTTATTTTAGTTATTTTTGTTAATGTCTTTTTTTTTTTTCCTGATGTGTGTTTTTTTGCATGCAGAACAGAAATGTACGGAGGCTGGGAAGTGCAAAACAACATTACAAAGTGTGAAACACTTTTACGAAGATCGAGACAAATTTACACTTTGAAAACCATTTTTACCCATCATAAGACACAATAACAGAGGAAAAATGATTTTACCAAGGACGAAACAAGATTACATTTTAGAAAACAAATTAACAAGACGCAAAACACTTTCACCAGTCCCGAAACACATTTACATTGACAGATTCCTTACGGAAAAGGAATGTACCACACATTGGAAGTGACGCGGCGAAAGGGGGTGTTGTCACTGGAGTGCAAACTAAAAACCTTAACATGGACTGATGTACATTTGCTGTTCATGTAACCAACATATGATCGATATTATAATAATAGATATTAACCTCTTAAACTCAGCGGACCCTGTACCGGGTCCTATGACGTCATCAGTTTCACTTTCATTTTTAAAGGTCCGTGGTTGCGCAAGACCCCTATAAGTGGTTCCGTTTGAAAGCGTAGAAGCTATATTTTATGCACATATGCATCACTTAGGTTTTTATTTTACTGTACAAAAGTTATTAACATTTAATTACACAACAAAATACTGGATACCCGAGCTGTCATTTTCCATATTTTTATATGCTTCATATATGACACACATGTACAAGTCATAGCACAAATAAAAGCTCTTGCCCGTCCTTGTACGATTCTAGCATTCCTTTATGTGAATTATATTCTATTTATATTCTATTTCATATTATATTTATGATCTATAAGCAGCCCCAGATCGCACAGAAGCCACAAATGCTACATCATCTCTTACCTTATGCTGAGTGCTTCAAAACAGGCCATTTCTCCGCTGTTTTTGAGGTGATGTGCATAAGTATTCCTTTTATATGTATAATGTGGTCAAAACACAGTGAATTATTTTTGATCAAACCAAAGATCGTGAAAATATGAAAACAATAGTCTATCCGCATGCTATATTTCCCCAATATTCAGTTTTCAGAATTACAATAACTTTTGCATACTCTATGGTAGAGACAACTTTTTTTCCTAGTGTTTGCTGCTATCTGCTGGATTTAAGCAGAACTGTCTGGAGTTGTCTTATTCTCTTATGGGATTATCTACACATTTTCAAAAAAGCGTTTTAAAACAAAACAAAAAAAAGCACCCAATGTTGAAGTGGTTCATCATAAAACAGAAAACATAACAAATATTATTTATTACTTTCAGCGGTTTCTTTTGTAAATTCAAATGGTTTTCTGTCCAATAACACTAGAATTTGTCATTTATACCACTGCATTTGGATATGGAAGACTTTCAAAGTTTGGTAGGCGGAAATTACATAAAGGTATAGCACCTCTCATCAGTTGGAATACAATAACTTTTGCATAGATTATGATAGAGGCATTTTTCGTTTTTCTTATGATTACTGACATGTGCAACCTAGACCACACAGAACCTAAAAGGTACTCTTTTAAATTTGAGTTTATAAAGAAAAAAATAGAGAAAGCGCCTCTTTTTTTAAGTGTTTATGATAACACAGACAACATATACAATTATTTTAATAACTTTCAACAGTGTTTTATGAAAATATAAAAGGTTTTCTTTAAAATGATACCACATTTTTGCATTTACTCCTCTGCATGTGGATTTGGGAAGTTTTTAAAATTAAATAGGCAAAATCCAGGCGGAAATCCCAAAATGGCACTAGAGTTTAAGAGGTTAATATATATATGTGTTATTAATATGAAAATATATATTAATATATACAACACGTATTGTGGGCGAGCAAGTAAGCATTTACGATCTGAAGAGGAATAAACAGCCACTCTAAACAAGAGTTTCACATAGACTTTGGTTTGGGCAGATGTACACAGTTTGATCACGCAGCAGAGTATAATAATTATAAAAAATAAACATAAAATAAAAAAAGTAGGAATAACCACTCCTAACACCGGCTTCATTCAGTTTACTATTAAGAGTCCTCAAGCAGATGTTTACACCATGTAGACTTGACATCATGTCCAGGAATACAGCGTACGAGTGGCCCTCGTTAACATATTGAACACATTGATGCAGTACGTCTGGTGTTTACGTCTGGTCCGCGTCTTTTAGAAACTCCAAACACCGACCACACGTAAAGTAAAACCGTGTCAAGCTGCTCATGTGTTCGCCACAAAACATCCCTCAGCCGCAGTCCATGTTCGGTCACCATAAACTTTATTAACACCATTTACTTCACAACACGGATTTACCGCGATCACCACCAGCGACGACAACAACAACGCCCTTCGCCGCGTCACTTCCGGTGTTTGGTACATTCCCTTTCCGTAAAGAATCTGTCTTTGTAAATGTGTTTCGGGACTGGTAAAAGTGTTTTGCATCTTGTTAATTTGTTTTCTACAATGTAAACTCGTTTCGTCCTTGCTAGAATCGTTTTTTTCCTCTGTAATTGTGTTTTATGATGGGTAAAATGTTTTCCAAAATGTAAATTTGTCTCGAGCTTCGTAAAAGTGTTTCACACTTTGTAATGTTGTTTTGCACTTCCCAGCCACCGTAGAAATGCATACAGTGACTGCGTGGCAAAGGGAATGGGACAACTACATAAATGATAAATTAGATGAAATTAATCCGAAAATAAATGAGAGACACTTTGCAAATTATTATTTTGAGACCAAGCAATATTCTAGGTTGCCTGCATTTACTGAATAACGAAGCACCACCTAAATGTAAATACTGCCAAGCTGCTCTTACCATGAAGCATGTTCTGTTGGAATGTAGAAGTTTGATTTACCATTAGACAGAACTTTTATAAGGAGAGGGCTTTGATGGACATTTTTAAAAAGGTGCCACCAGGAGGAATCTTAAATTATTTATTAAAAATTGAACTGAAAAATCATATTTAACTTTGAATATATTTCTTTGTGTGAATTATTTTATTTATTTCTATCCTGTATATTTGTCTAAGTAACTTTTTATTGTAATACGAATTTGTTTTTATCACGCAATTTTAAAGTAATTGTAAATAACTTGCGGAAAGGATTAAAGCAAAAGCAGGATCTTCATCATTCTTCATCATTTAACTCATACATGCAGCAACTTATTTTGCACCATATAGAGTTGCTTTAAAATGGTAGCAGTTGAGAGAATATTATTGTAAATAATGGTATATAATCATATACATGAATATAATCATGAATGTACATTAATCACGGGCATTTGCGCTCATAATATTATAGCTGTTCTGAACGCCTTTAACATGTTACACGAATGCGCGTCTGCAGCTTGGCTATTCTCCCCCTGGCCAGATATTATTATTATTATTATTATTATTATCATTATTATTATTAATAATAACAATAATAAATACATAATTAAATAAAAACAAAAAATAAGTTGTGACACGACATAACTTTTTATGTTGAGATCACGAGAAAATGAGTTATGTCAAGATCACGACATAACAAGAAAGAAAAAATATTTTAATGCATGGCCTCTTAGGACTTCTGTATGTTCATGTTAGTATGTGCATTAACTAATGAACCTTATTTAAAGTATTACCAATAAATTACATCAAATTAACCTGAAAATAATTAAAAGACTCTTTGCTAATTATAATTTTGAGACCAGGCATGATCAAACTGCTGTACTAGATGTCGAATTGGACATTTTTATAAAGGTGCCACCAGGGAAAATCTTAAATTATTTAAAAAATTGAACTGAAAAATTATATTAAACTTTGAATATATTTCTTTGTGTGAGTTTTATTAATTTCTATCCTATATATTTGTCTAAGTAACTTTTTATTGTAATACGAATTTGTTTTTATCATGTGATATTTTCATGTATATCCATTTTGCCATGAAATAGCCATAAGTTGCTGATATGGCAATAAATAAATAAATACAGTGACAGCTGCAGTGCATTATCAGCTTTTAGGGTGTTGAGAAATGCATCAGAAAAAAAATAATAATAATGGTCACACATTATAATAAGGTTCATTAGTTAATGTTAATTAATGTATTTACTAACATGAACAAACAATGAACAATACATTTACTACAGTATTTGTTCATGTTAGTTAATGAAAATACAGCTGTTCACTGTTAGTTCATGTTAACTCACGGTGCATTAACTAATGTTAACAAGCATGGACTTGGATGTTAATAATGCATTAGTGAATGTTCAATTATGATTAATAAATGCTGTACAAGGGTTGTTCATCATCAGTTAATTTAAGTAAATCCATTGACTTATGAACCTGATTTAAAGTATTACTAATAAATTACATGAAATTAACCCGAAAATAATTGAAAGACACTTTCAGATTTGATTTAATAATAATAAAAACAATAATAACTAATTAATCATTTTTACAATTAAATCTTGCAACAGTATTTCAGTTTTTATTTTTACATTTTTATTCAGTAATACATATAAATAATCAGCTAGATCTAAAAGTCTTAGTTAATGGCTTTTAATAGCATTGATTGTATCTTAAAATAAAGCGTGACCATTTTATTTCCTTTCATTAACCCTCCAGACTCAAAGCCTTCGCGACAAGACCACCAAACCAAGATGAACTTCTCCAATTCGGATCAAATGTCCAGAGACGCAGGACAGTTCAAACCTCCTCCCCGAAACGATGGAAGATCACAGAGAAACGACAGACCTCCACGTTTCCAGAGGGACGGAGATTTTCCCAAACCCACCCCAGCCTCGTCCAGCTTCTCCCAGCCACAGAAATGGAGGGACGGAGAGCGAACGGGACGAGGAGGAGGACCAGAGAGATGGAAAAATGAGAGTCAGGATGCTAGAAATGCGCCGTTATCATACAACTCCAGCATCTCCAAGTCTAGAGAGCAGCAGGGTGCGTCTGGAAAGGAGCTTAGTAAAGAACAGGATGGCACAGGACCTGCTTCATTTAGGAAAAACCAATCAAACGGACCCGCGCCGCCCAAATTCTCAACCCCTGCTGATCCCAAAATCAGAAATGAGCCGAACAACAGAAGGAAAGGCAAGCCGGAAAGACCCAATTCAGGCTACTTTGAGCATTCCCAGGATGCATTGGGAAAAAAAGACTTTCAGGATGAAGGTCAGTTTAATAAAGTGGGCGGAGTTTCAAACACACAGCTTCCTAATGGGGACTTAGAACACAGACGGACTGGTCCAATCAAACCACAGTTTTCGGCCCCACCTTCAAGGCAAACAAATATGCATAACCCCGCCCCCAAGAGGAGATCTGGCCCAATCAAAGGTCAGAGAGACTCGGTAGACATGAATTATTATGTGAACTGGAAAGCGGGTGATCAGTGTCTGGCGCTCTACTGGGAAGACAATAAGGTCAGTCATAGTGTGTGTTTATGCAGCCCACTTTTTATTTCTTTTTCTTTTCCAATACAGATTTTTGGTGAATTATGAAATTACAAAGATTGATTTGAACCTTAAAGTTCTCTTGAAGTCGTTTGAAATATGTGATTTTGTTTGGTGTTGGACGTAAGATCAAATTTAATAATAATAATAATAATAATAATAGTAGTAGTATTTTGTTTACAGCTATTACAACAGTAATTATCTTTTTAATAAGAAGAAATAGTGATTTATTGTTATTAATTTAATAATAATGGAAGTAGTCGTCATTGTTGTCGTAGTAGTAGTAGTCGTCATTGTAGCAGCAGTAGTAGGCAGCGGTGTACTAGTTGTCGTTGTAGCAGCAGTAGTAGGCGGCGTCGAGGTAGTAGTTGCATTGTTTTAGCAGCAGTAGTAGGCATTGTCGTTGTCGTCGTTGTAGTAGCAGCAGTAGTAGGCATCGTCGTAGTATTCGTCATTGTTGTAAAAGCAGTAGTAGGCGTCGTCGTAGTAGTAATTAACGTTGTAGCAGCAGAAGTAGGAATTGTCGTCGTTGTAGCAGCAGTAGTAGGCATCGTCGTAGTAGTCGTTGTTGTTGTAGCAGAAGTAGTAGGCGTCGTCGTAGTAATTGTTGTAGCAACAGTAGTAGGCATCGTTGCAATAATAGTCATTGTAGCAGTAGTAGGTGGCGGCGGCGAAGTAGTAGTTGTCGTTGTTGTAGCAGCAGAAGTAGGCGTCGTCGTAGTAGGCATCATCGCCATTGTAGCAGCAGTAGTAGTAGTTGTGGTTGTTGTAGCAGCAGTAGTAGGCATCGTCGTAGTAGTAATTAACGTTGTTTTAGCAGTAGTAGGCATCTTAGTAATAGTAGTAGTCGTTGTTGTAGCAACAGTAGTAGTAGTAGTCTTCATCGTAGTTGTTGTAGCAGCAGTAGTAGGCATCGTTGTAGTAGTCGTCGTTGTAGCAGCAGTAGTAGCCGTCGTCATAGTAATAATTGAAGTTGTTGTAGCAGCAGTAGTAGTCATTGTTGTAGCAACAGTAGTACTAGTCGTCGTTGTTGTTGTAGCAGCAGTAGTAGGCGGCGGGAGCGTAGTACTAGTAGTAGTCGTTGTTTTAGCAGCAGTAGTAGGCGTCGTCGTAGTAGTTGTGGTTGTTGTAGCAGCAGTAGTAGGCGTCGTCGTAGTAGTAATTATCGTTGTTGTAGCAGCAGTAGTAGGCATCGTCGTAGTAGTCGTTTTAGCAGCAGTAGTAGGCGTCGTCGTCATAGTAGTCATCGTTGTTGTAGTAGCAGTAGTAGGCGTCGTCGTAGTAGCCGTCATCGCCGTTGCAGCAGTAGTAGTAGTTGTGGTTGTTGTAGCAGGAGTAGTAGGTGTCCTCATAGTAGTCGTCATTGTTGTAGCAACAGTAGTAGTAGGCGGCGGCGTAGTAGTCGTCGTTGTAGCAACAGTAGTAGGCGGCGGCGGTGTAGTAGTCGTCGTTGTAGCAGCAGTAGCAGGCGGCGTCGTCGTCGTAGTAGTCATCCTTGTAGTAGCAGTAGTCATTGACATCATCGTAGCAGCAGTAGGCGTAGCCGTAATTGTAGTAGTCATCAACGTTGTAGTATCGGTCGTCGTCGTAGCAGCAGCAGTAGGTGTCGTTATTGTAGCAGCAGTAGGCATCGTCATTGTAGTAGTCGTAAAATAAGTATTGCTTTAATTTAAAAATGCCTATATAAAACCCAAATAATTGTTTTAGTATTTCATTGTACAATAAATAATATTCTTTATTATTATTATTATTATTATTATTAGTAATAGTACTATTAGTATTATTATTACAGCAGCTCTAGTCGTGATAAGTATTAATTATTAAATGAAAACAGAGATATTGCTGTTGTGATGTTTCACTGTATAATATTAATATTAACACTACTACTAATTATATAAATTAAAAACAGAAGTTATTAGTTATTAAATAGAAATTAAGATGGCCATGCATAATTTATTGCAATTTTACTGTTGAAAAAAAGTTATAAATCAGGTTGTTTTATTATTTTATTATTAATAAATTCATTAACATAAGTAGTGAAATATCACAATATTGTTATTATACATTTTTATATACATATACATTTTCCCCAATTAGATTTTTGCTCAAGCTTTATTATTATAAGGTGAATTATTAAGTTCCCTTATAGCAGTGTTTCTCAACCACGTTCCTGGGGGACCACCAGCTCTGCACATTTTCCATGTGCTGCGTCCGAAATCGCCTACTTCCATGCTATATTGTACGCTAAAATCAGTATGCAAGCCGAGTAGTCTGTCCGAATTCATAGAATTTGAAAATCAGTATGCGAGAAGTACCCGGATGACTTGCTACTTCCGGCAAGATTCTGAAGTGTGCATCGGATGCATGCTACACTATCCCATGATGCACCGCGTGAGAATTCATGAATGGGAGTGAAGCGATGCAACTGACGTGTGTAGTTCATGTGATCATGACAAAATGACGGATGTAGTTCGCTGGGTACCTTTCATACTACTCCCGTTCATACTGTATAGAACGTACTTTTCTAACGGTCAAGTAGTTAATTTAAGCTCAAATGCAGTACCTACCGAGTAGTAAGCGATTTCGGATGCAGCCATTGTTTCCTTAGCCAAACACGCCTGATTCAGATCATCAGGTAATTAGCAGAGACTGTAAATGGGTATGACAGACAAAGGAGACCTCCAAAGCATGCACTGTTGGTGCTCCTCCAGCAGCATGGTTGAGAAACACTGCCATGAAGTGCTTTGAAATGCGTACTTTTTGTTCGATGTTTGATTTAAATTAAACTGAAACACGAAGACAGGGGACGATACGGTGGCACTGTGGGTAGTGTTGTCTCCTCACAGCAAGAAGGTCGCTGGTTCGAGCCTCGGCTGGGTCAGTTGGCATTTGCATGTTCTCCTCGTGTTGGCGTGGGTTTCCTCCGGGTGCTCCGGTTTCCCCCACAAGTCCAAAGATATGCGGTATAGGGGAATTGGGTAGGCTAAATTGTCCGTAGTGTGTGAGTGTGAATGAGAATGCAGGGACGTTTCCCAGAGATGGGTTGCGGCTGGAAGGGCATCCACTGCATGAAACAAATGCTGGATAAGTTGGCGGTTTATTCCGCTGTGGCGACCCTGGGTTAATAAAGGGACAGGGTGGAGCAAAAGGAGTAGCACCGCCCCTTTTTTTAACTAGCCAATAGCATTTTGATTTTATAACAGCTCAGTTCAAGCACATCTGATACATGTAATAAGTGAATGGAGGCTTCTAGAAAGCTGTATCACACTACACTTATGTCACATCTTCTCTTTTTGTGCACTAAAAAAGGTTTTATTTTGCTCATGACAGTTTTACCGGGCGCGAATCGACGCTGTCCACCCCTCGGGCTCCACCGCTGTGGTTGTTTTCAGCGACTACGGAAATTGCGAAGAAGTTCTGCTTGACAGCATCAAACCTCTGCACATGGATGTATGGGTAAACAAGCAATAGATTACCCACAACCTGGTATAAAACTCATTACAATGCTGTACTCCATACTAATTTGCTCATGTTAATCCGATTGAAATGTGTTTATTTATAATGTATATTGATTTAGTTTAATTGCTTTATTTTTATGCATTTAACGATTGTCTTGTTTTCTTTTATTTAATTGATATTTGTGTATATATTTGTTTTTTTCTACTCGTTTAATTAATGTCTTTGTGTTATATTTACAGTTGGAGTCAGAATTATTAGTAGGGGTGTCAAAATTAATTGTTTTTTCTGTGCACCGCGATGCAGATGCGGACAATTGGGTATTGGTTCAGTAACAGATCATAACCGGTTATTATGTACGGACGTCATTTATCTCATTAGCGCTATGTCTCCGTAGTGTACTATGGCGAGGGAGGCGAGAGTGAGTATTTACAACCGAAACTACTTAAGTTCAGAAACTGTGCACAATTTGACAGCGTGTGTGTTTGCTGGACTTTCACTGACACTTACAGCAGAAGCCCCTATTTCAGTGCGATTGAGAAAATTAAAGTCCTCCTTTTTTCTCTCTCTGGCCCATCTGACCTGCTGCTGTGACTTTTCCTCTCCTCTCAGCGGTTACAGCGATACTTGTGGATACAGACACGAGTGCGTGTCTGCAGAGTTTTCTCCTCCACGTCTATCACGGATCAGCTGTGATCGCCGCTGCAGCTGTCATCGGTGAACAGCGCCAGAACGTTAGAGCCAATCGCAGCCCTTCCTGTTGAGCGCGTGAGCAATCATAGGGGTGTAAGAGCGAACTCACTAGACAAGGCTCAGAAAGCCAGCGGGATATTTAGGTCCAATCCCAATTCTACCCCTTAGCCCTTGCCCTTACCCCTACCCTTCGTTTTGCGCGTTCACGTCAAGGGGTAGTGGTGTCCCAATTCTCTTAAGCTTGAAGGTGTAGGGCTAAGGGCAAGGGGTATACACCCCTTCCAACGAAGATTTTTCAGGACCACACTTAAAACGGAGGGGTAAGAATTTTTCCCAGAATGCACCTGCCTCAGCGGCAGGATAGCTGAACCCGGATGTAAGGAGATCCACAAATTAGTATTTTTTTGTCATTATTACGAATTTTTATGACAAACAAACACGTTTTTTAATATATTCATAACCGCGTTCGTGTTTCACCGTCACGCTTTTTAAAAAAAACGCTAGAAAAAAACCGCTAAATTTTGCGATCTATAATCCATAATCTTAACTCCTGTACAGCAGTCCCACAACATTCTGACACTGGATGACACTGGAATACCCTGTCAGTAATGTCTAGTGGCTGGGAATGAGCTTTTACAGTGTCTGCTGTAATGTTAATGTTGTTTTCGTGTGTTACATAGATGAATATGGCCACTGTGTAAATACACAGTACAGTTAGGATCTTATTGCCACATTAGATCGTTATGATAACATAATATACGCCTTCAGTGATTTCCTGAAGATAAACACCAAACAATAACACAACTGGAGTAACTCCAGCAGTCGTGATCGTCTGATCTCATATGAAGCAAGAGATCGCGATGACATATGATGACGTGTGCAGGTGTTGAAGTGCTGGCCCAATTCTTAGGGGTACATTTTGAAGCCCTTCCCCTTAACCCTCGGTTGTAAGGGCCAAGGGGTAGGGGTACAAAAATAGAATTGGGATTAGGCCTTACATTTGTTTATCTGCTATAAATGCTGTTATGTTGATCTGTGCGTGTACTTGAGTTTTTAAAGGTGCAGATTATATATCTGACTGTTTGTACAAAAGGGACAAAATTGTGTTACAAATAGTATATAAATATATTTATACATTTTAATACAAGTATTATTGAGATGTGAAGAAAATATAAAACTGTGTATGGAAAGCATCATTAATGCACCGAGATATCGAATTGAACGGAATTGATGGCATGATAATCGTAACCGAACCGTGAGACCAGTTTAGGTTCACACCTCTAATTATTAGCCCCCTTGTATATTGTTTCCCACAATTTTTGTTTAACAGAGAGAAGGGCCCTATCATAAAACCGGCACAAGATGTGTTTGGCGTGATTTGTTGCTATTTTCAGGCCAGCGCAATCCTAATTTAACGATTTGTGCCATGTTGTTTAAATAGCAAATCCATTTGTGCCACTTTTGGGACTCATGGGTGTTCTGGTCTATAAAGGAGGTGTGTTAAGGCACATCGTTGGTGTGTTGCTATTTTGAAAAACTGAAATAGACCTTGACCAACTAAAAGCAATTTGCATAAAGTCCAGCGCTGAGCGTGTGCCTATGTAGGTTCAAACGCTTACACATTGGTTAATACACACAGGATGTACAGCAATGCATGTACAATACAATACATACAATGCAGTATTATTTATTATATGCATATTTATATTTGTTTTAATAAAAACAGAGACGTCTGCATCACCATATGGGGCATAAGAACAGGACGTGTGTTTGGATATAGCTCAGTTGTTTGACCACACTTCATTATTATTGTTCATTTATTCCTTTGCTGGAGATTAGAACTGAATTTATAAATAGTGTTGAAACAAATCTTTGTGCTTAACAAACAAAATTAAATATGTCGGCTAATGGATGTTTTCAGTGGAGCGAGTTTCCACCGTTTCCTCACTCCACCAAAATAAAGGAGTGAAGTAAAAAGTAAAAGGAAAGTAAAGAGGACGAATTGAGGAGGCTCGTTCTTTATCCTCGCGCTGCAGATGCTCTGTTTAACTGTTTTCTCGCTAGTGAAGCATTCAGTTTTTACACTTACAAAGTCGCCATGTAAATAGCGAATGCGCCATTGAGCGACGCAACTGATTCTGAAAGGGAATGGGAGATGAGACTTAGATTGGTTTAATGCGCATTCTTATCAAAACACACCCGTAACTCATTAAGACAATGAGCACAACCCTGTTAGACCATGCACCGGGGCCCAAACTGTTTTATTCCGTCCTTAAAATATCAAAAGTGGATTCAGACACGCCCTTAATGCTTTTGCGCGTTTTGGACTTTGCCCCTAGATCGTTAAAAAAAGAGCCCAGTAGTTTTAATAACTCATTTATTTCGTCTTTGCCATGATGACAGCACATAATATTTGACTAGATATTTTTCAAGATACTAGTATTCAGCTTAAAGTGACATTTAAAGGCTTAACTAGGTTAATTAGGGGAAGGTTAGGGGAATTAGGCAAGTCATTTTATAACAGTGGTTTGTTCTGTAGACAATCCAAAACAAATATTGATTAAGGGGCTAATAATATTGACCTTAAAATGGTAATTAAAAGCTGAAATAAAACAAATAAGACTTTTTCCAGAAAAAAAAACTTTTTAGCAAATACTGTGAAAAAGTTCTTGTTCTGTTAAACATCATTTGGGAAATATTAGGGGGGAAAAAATCACAAGAGTGCGAATAATTGTGACTTCAACTGTATGTTCTTATATTTTCATATATTTATTTTAATCTGATTAATTTGTATTATTTTTAATTAGTTCATCTTAATGTAATATTTGTTTATATTTTTGGTTTTATTTTTTATTATTAAAACTATTTAATTTTAATAATAACCTTTAATTAATTTATTTATTATGAATTAATTTTATTTATTTATTATTTATTTATTTATTTATTATTTATTTATTTATTATTTTATTTTTTATTATTTATTTGTTTATTATTTTTTATATTTATTTATTATTTATTTATTTGTTTATTTTATTATTTATTATTTATTTATTTATTATTTTGTTATTTATTTATTTATTTATTTTATTTATTTATTTATTATTTATTTATTTATTTATTTATATTTTATTTGTATCCAGCTTACTGTTGTTTTTTAAGGTGGTCGTTTGAGTAACTTTTATAACACATGTTCATAACCGGCACATTCTAGTGATGTTGAATTGCTCTAATAAACAGTTTGTCTTGTGATTGCTGCACTGCACTCATTTCTTGTTCATTTCCTCACAGGATGATGACGACGTTTACTATGAAAATTCTCTTGAGTTTCGAAGAGGAGGAGACGGACAACCTCGACGCTCTCGACCGACACAACAATATTACCAACCGCCTCGTGCAAGAGACTGACACACACACACACACACAAACACACACACACAAACCTTTCCCTAGCGTTTGATTTGCTCAAGAAAAAACCCAACTAATGCTCTTCTGGTAAACAAAAACACACTTATGTCAGGACTAGCGCAGGTTTACGGCTGTTACTAATAGGCCCTTTTAGCGTTGTGTAGATTCTGTAGAACAATATAAATGCAACATGATGTTCTCTCCCTATGCAGGTAATAATCATCTCGTTATCCACAAGTAAATGACTCTAATTGGAGAAAATGACATGCGGTTTGTATCATTATTAACGGCTGAATATATGGAAATGCTGACAGCGTGAATGTTTCCTCCCAGAAGTAATTGTTTTAAAATATGACATTATTTTCATGGAAATTACGCCCTAATTATTATTATTACAGTTATAAAAGAAGTAAAATATTTATTTTTTTTGTTCATCTTGATTCAATCACATTATTTTTCCAAGTTTGATACATGATTTATTGTTTTTCATATTAAAAAATACAGAAATTATGGTCCGAATTCATATTAAGTTGCATTCGCTAATGTATTTACTAACATGAACAATGTATTTATTACAATAGTTAATTTTTGTTAATATAAAGTCATTCATTGTTTGTTAAACTCACCATTAATTTTCATAATGCATTAGTAGATGTTAAACTATGATTAATAAATGCTGTACAAGTGTTGTTCATTATTAGCTCGTGTTGGTAAATACATTAACATTAATGAAACTTTAACATTAATCAAAATATTTGGAGAAAACGTTACAATTCGAATTATTTGAGGATCCTTAAAGGAACAAATCACTTAAAAATAGACAAACAGACTCGTTTTACGGCTCCCCTAGAGTAAAATTGTTGCGCTTTACCAGTTTTTGAATCCTTTTAGCCAAACTCTGGCTCTGGTGGGAGCTTTTTTTTACCTTAGCTTAGCATAAATCATTGAATCGGATTAGACCATTAGCGTCTCACATTAATTATCTATTTAAGCTTAACCATTCTGTGTACCAAAAGTTGCTATTTTCTTATAATTCTGATATTTGCTCCTAAATTGTTTCTATTTGAAGCAGAAGACATGGAAGTTAGCCTATTTCCAGATGCTGTGTAAAATATCATTGCACTGCTGCAGTTAAGTTCCTTGATTATTACTCCAGAATGATAGTATAGTTCCTAGCCATATCAATCTAGAAAATAGTCTCATTTTCTCAATCTTAGTGCACTGAAAAAAGATTCATTGGCTTTACTTCTTTTTTGTTGTTGCAAGCCATTTATATGGGCTGAATTTAAACGAATTAAATCTAGTAATGCTCAACCTAATTTGTTTGATTAAAATCAGCCCATATAAATTGTTTGCAACCACTTACCTTAAAAAGAATGTATTAAATCCAATTAATTTTATATTAAATACAATTTTTCAATGTTCGCAACGTAACTACAGAAGATTCCAGCTTTAAATAGGATAATGATAGAAAATCTTGTAATTTTTTTTTTGTGAGATGCTAATGGTCTAATCCGATTCAATGAGCTATGCTAAGCTAAGCTAAAAGAGGCTCGGAGATCATCCGAATGCATTAAATAATGATAAAACTCAAGTGTTTAACTCTGGAGGAGCTGTAAAATGAGACTTTTTCCAAAAAAAAGTGGAGCGTTGCTTTAATAAAACCTCAAATTGATTTTAATGCATCATTTTGGGACTACTTTTTTGTTTTGGGGCTGTCGTGAGACTCACTCAATGGGCATTTGCACTAGTGGTTTCACATCTGTAATGACAGTGATTTGGTTTCATGCTCTGGTTAACCTGTGTGAGGTTATCACTCACTTCGTGCACGGTAAAAAGGAAACAACAAGCCGTAACCGGTTGTTTGTTGTCAGACTCCCGATCTGATCTCTGGTGGTAGAGATGAAAGAACAACATATCTGCAGTGTGCGATCTGTGTGTGTCTGCATGGGAGACGGTTCGTAAGGGCTCGCAGCACATCAGTCGACCTGGACTCTGCAAAAACAGCTGCTGGACACGGTCACTGTCTGTAAAGGACTTGATTTAAATGATTATAAAAGTGCTATGCTCTTTTCTTCAATGCTCACTGCCTCATTTGGTTTTCTGTTGCCGTTGGTTCTTTAAAAAAAGGAGTATTGAATCATTTAGTATCATTTAGTATTGAAATGAATGATTTCTATGCGAATTGAGTTCAGTTTATATGCAGATTTGTGAATGGATGACTTAAAATTATTTTCCCTTCCACAGATTTAGAAATTGGAGCAGAAAGTGAACTCTGTCATGGCAGTAAATGTTGATGCACAGCTTATAATGACTTCCTCAGTGTTATTTTTGTCATTTACAAGTCTGAACATTCTAAATCGGGGGTTTTGATGTAAAATAATGAATTTCATACACTGAGTTGACTTGATAAAGTGAGAGGGTTTGCTTTAAAAAAGTAAGTAAATCCATTGCCTTAACATTAACTGAATTAACATTTCTCACTGGCCACTTTATTAGGTACACCCTGCTATAGTAGTACCGGGTTGGACCACATTTTGCCTTCGGAACTGCCTTAATCGTTCGTGGCATAGATTCAACAAGCTACTGGAAATATTCCTCAGAGATTTTGCTCCATATTGACATGATAGCATCACGCAGTTGCTGCAGATTTGTCGGCTGCACATTCATGATGTGAATCTCCCGTTTCACCACATCCCAAAGGTGCTCAATTGGGTTAAGAACTGGGGTCTGTGGAGGCCATTTGAGTACAGTGAACTCATTGTCATGTTCAAGAAACCCGTCTGAGATGATTCACGCATTATGACCTGGTACCAATGTGCCCAAAGTGTGCCAAGAAAAATATCTCCCACCATTACACCACCAACAGCCTGAACCGCTGATATGTGGCAGGATGGATCCATGCTTTCATGTTGTTGATGTCAAATTCTGACCCTCCATCCGAATGTGGCAGCAGAAATGGAGACTCATCAGACCAGGCGACGTTTCTCCAATCTTCTACTGTCCAGTGTTGGTGAGCCTGTGTGAATTGTAGCCTCAGTTTCCTGTTCTTAGCTGACAGGAGCGGCACCCGGTGTGGTCTTCTGCTGCTGTAGCCCATCTGCCTCAAGGTTGGCCGTGTTGTGTGTTCAGAGATGCTCTTCTGCAGACCTCGGTTGTAACGAGTGCTTATTTGAGTTACTGTTGCCTTTCTATCAGCTGGAACCAGTCTGGCCATTCTCCTCTGACCGCATCAGCAAGGCATTTGCACCCACAGAACTGCCACTCACTGGAAATTTCCTCTTTGTTGGATCATTCTCTGTAAACCCTAGAGATGGTTGTGCGTGAAAATCCCAGCAGATCAGCAGTTTCTGAAATACTCAGAACAGCCCGTCTGACACGAAAACCATGCTGCATTCAAAGTCACCTTAATCCCCTTTCTTCCCCATTCTGATGCTTGGTTTGAACTGCAGTGGCTGGTGAGTGTGTATGCATAATTATAAAAAATCAACTTAACAGTTCCGGGTTGCATGGTAAAGTCATCTTGTTGGTTTTAAACCAATGGGTTTTATCATGTTTAAGTAAGTAACTCATTTTTAAACGAATGATGTTGAAAACAAGAGCAGATCTGTTAGTGGAGAATGAAAACATTTTTCTGTTGAATTCAATTGATTTGTTCTTCCTTGATTTAATCATTATCTAACGTCGCTTTAAGAGTTATCACGTTATTTTGATTTTCATGTAAATGTATCTTGATTTAAGAACATTTTAGTACTTTGTTCTTGAAAACAAAACAACTCATTCAGAGGAATTGTTTATTTTGGGGGGGCGGGAGTTTTTTTTTTGCAGGAGGCTTCATTCTTGTTTACATTAAGAAATCATTGACCTTGTTTTCCAATTCAGTTTATTTTCAGCTCTTAAATTAGGCTAATTTGATGTACTCTATTATCATATAAAAATAATGAAGCCTCAAAAAAAATAAACTAATTCAAATTTGAATAACACAAACCTAAATTGTTCCACAAATCATTGCTAATTTCATCATTCTATTTAATGACTTTAATTAAAAATTTCAGTGAAATGAAGGTATTAAAGCTTAATTCATTCACTAATTCAAGATGCCAGACATATTACTAATTTTTATTCAAATTTAACTAAATTTGAAGGGGCAAAAACTCTTGAAAGTTTACTTGAAAATGTCTAGATTGTTAAATTTATTAAAACAAGGAGTAAAAACTTCAACGTTATCTCAGTGGTATTTAAAGTCTTTAATGACACTTTTTTTTATTACTCTTAAAACCAAAAATAACACTGTAAAACACAATAGATTAAGGTAAACCAAACTAATTGAAGAAACCGATCGCAACAAACCATTTAAGATCAACACCTAATCATGAGTACTGTGAACTTAATCCATTTGAATAAAAGAAGCAATTTGAGCACAGTAAAACCCAATAAATGAAGAGAACTCAAACCAACTGAGTGCTGTAAAACCTAATATGTTAAGGCAACTCAAACCATTTGAGGAAACCGATTGCTACAAACCATTTGAGTTAATAAACTATTCTATGCAAGTACTGTGAACTTACTCCAGTTAAGTTGAAGCAATGAGGTATTTAATTAACTCATTACTTTCAACACTGAGTTCAAAACTCTTTTCAAATGAGTAGAATTAACTTTCTGTAAATTTTGAGTTAACTCCACTCACTTGATTTGCTAAAGTTGACTGTTGGGTTTACACGGCATTTATTACAGTAATCATCCTTGTTAAAGATTAAAATAAAGCCGTTCAATGTTAGTTTAACTCACAGTGCATTAATGTTCACAAACAGTTTAACATTTTATTAATACACTATTAATACACTGAGTACTGTAAAATCCAATAAGTTAGGGCAACTCAAACCGTTTGAGTTAAACCCATCGATATGAGTACTGTGAACTTAATCCATTTAAGTTGAAGTAATGAGGTGTTTAATTAACTCAATATCTCCAACACTGAGATCAAAACTCTTTTCAAATGAGTGGAATTAACTTTCTGTAAATTGAGTTAGCTACACTCATTTCATTTGATAAAGTCGACTGTTGGATTTTACAGTGAAGGAACACTACATTTATTACAGTATTCATCCTTGTTAAAGATTAAAATAAAGCCGTTCAATGTTAGTTTAACTTGCAGTGCATTACTGTTCACAAACAGTTTGACATTTCAGTAATACACTACAGTAAACATTGCTGTAAACACACAGTAAAACACAATAAGTTAAGATAACTCAAACCGTTTGAGGAAACCGATTGATACAAACACTCAAAAAAATTACTTTTGTTGCTTATTCAAACTACTCATTTAAATTGAAGTGAAACAACGCAATTCTTAAGTTTTTTGGGGGGGAAACTAATTGTTTTATGTTCAATCTACTTACATTTGTAAAAACAATTATGTTAAATTAATCAATTTGTGTTGGGACAACATGAAGGAATTGTATGGAACCCTGCATTTTTTACAGTGAACCATTTAAATTCAACACCTAATCCTAATGAGTACTGTGAACTTAATCCATTTGAGTAAACGAAGCAATTTGAGCACAGTAAAACCCAATAAATGAAGAGAACTCAAACCAACTGCTGTAAAATCGAACAAGTTAAGGCAACTCAAACCGTTTAAGTTTAAAAAAACATTGATATGAGTACTGTGAACTTACTCCATTTAAGTTGAAGTAATGAGGTATTTAATTAACTCAATACCTTCAACACTGAGTTCGAAACTCTTTTCTAATGAGTAGAATGAACTTTGTCAATTTTGAGTTAACTCCACTCATTTCATTTATAAATAAAGTTATATGATAAAGTCGACTGTTGGGTTTTACAGTGAAGGAACACTACATTATTACAGTATTCATCCTTGTTAAAGATTAAAATAAAGCCGTTCAATATTAGTTTAACTCGCAGTGCATTACTGTTCACAAATAGTTTTACATTTTAATAATACACTATAGTAAACATTGCTGTAAACACACTGTAAAACACAAGTTAATGTAACTCAAACCATTTGAGGAAACCGATTGCAACAAACACTCAAAATTAGTTATGTTGCTTATTCAAACTACTCATTTAAATTGAGTTGAAACAACTCAATTCTTAAAAAATTTCAGGGGGAAACTAATTGCTTTGTTCAATCGACTTAAATTTGTAAAAACAATTACGTTAAATTAATCAATTTGTGTTGGGACAACATGAAGGAATTGTATGGAACCCTGCTTTTTTTTCTTCAGTGAACCATTTAAGTTCGACACCTAATTCTAATGAGTACTGTGAACTTAATTCATTTGAGTAAACGAAGCAATTTGAGCACAGTAAACCCCAATAAATGAAGAGAACTCAAACCAACTGAGTACTGTAAAATCCAATAATTTAAGGCAACTCAAACAGTTTGAGATATGAGTACTGTGAACCTTATCCATTTAAGTTGAAGTAATGAAGTGTTTAATTAACTCAATACCTTCAACACTGAGATCAAAATTCTTTTCAAATGAGTGGAATTAACTTTCTGTAAATTGAGTTAGCTACACTCATTTCATTTGATAAAGTCGACTGTTGGGTTTTACAGTAAAGGAACACTACATTATTACAGTATTCATCCTTGTTAAAGATTAAAATAAAGCCGTTCAATGTTAGTTTAACTCGCAGTGCATTAATGTTCACAAATAGTTTGACATTTTAATACTACACTATAGTAAACATTGCTGTAAACACACTGTAAAACACAATAAGTTAAGGTAACTCAAACCATTTGAGGAAACCGATTTCAACAAACACTCAAAATTAGTCATGTTGCTTATTTAAAGTACTCATTTAAATTGAGTTGAAACAACGCAATTCTTAAGGTTTTTTTGGGGGGGGGGGACTAATTGTTTTATGTTCAATCTACTTACATTTGTAAAAACAATTACGTTAAATTAATCAATTAGTGTTGGGACAACATGAAGGAATTGTGTGGAACCCTGCATTTTTTACAGTGAACCATTTAAGTTCAACACCTAATCCTAATGAGTACTGTGAACTTAATCCATTTGAGTAAACGAAGCAATTTGAGCACAGTAAAACCCAATAAATGAAGAGAACTCAAACCAACTGAGTACTGTAAAATCCAATAAGGCAACTCAAACCGTTTCAGTTTAAAAACCCATTGATATGAGTACTGTGAACTTACTCCATTTAAGTTGAAGTAATGAGATATTTAATCAACTCAATACCTTCAACACTGAGTTCAAAACTCTTTTCAAATGAGTAGAATTAACTTTCAGTACATTTTGAGTTAACCACACTCATTTCATTTGATAAAGTTGACTGTTGGGTTTTACAGTGCACATTAACTAATACAACGTTTATATAAATTAAATTAATTACCAAGTTGCCACTGACAATTAATTAACACAAACTATGCTCAAAAACGTATTTGTGCTACTTGTCAAACTACTTATTTAAAACGAGCTGAGTTTTTTGGGGGGTAGAAAACATGATTGTTTTATGTTCAACCCACTTAATTTTGTAAAAAACAATCAAGTTAATGTAATGGATTTGTGTTGGGACAGCTAAAAGAAACTGTTAAAAAAACATCTATATGAGTACCGTGAACTTAATCCATATAAGTTGAAGCAATGAGGTGTTTAATCAACTCAATACCTTCAACACTGAGTTCAAAACTTTTTTCAAATGAGTAGAATTAACTTTCAGTACATTTTGAGTTGACTCCACTCATTTCATTTGATTAAGTTGACTATTAGGTTTTACAGTGCACATTAACTAATACAACTTTTATATAAATCTAATTAATTACCAAATTGCCACTGACAATTAATTAACACAAACTATGCTCAAAAACGTATTTGTGCTACTTGTCAAAATACTTATTTAAAACGAGCTGAGTTTTTTGGGGGTAGAAAACTTGACTGTTTTATGTTGAATCCACTTAACTTTGTAAAAAACAATCAAGTTAATGTAATGCATTTGTGTTGGGACAACTAAAAGAAACTGTTAAAAAAACATCTATATGAGTACCGTGAACTTAATCCATTTAAGTTGAAGTAATGAGGTGTTTAATCAACTCAATACCTTCAACACTGAGATTAAAACTCTTCAAATGAGTAGAATTAACTTTCAGTACATTTTGAGTTAGCTACACTCAATTCATTTGATAAAGTCGACTGCTGGGTTTTACAGTGCACATCAACTAATACAACGTTTATATAAATTTAAATTAATTACCAAGTTGCCACTGACTATTAAACAACACAAACTATGCTCAAAAACGTATTTGTGCTACTTGTAAAACTACTTATTTAAAACAAGCTTGAGATTTTTAGGGGGTAGAAAACTTGACTGTTTTATGTTGAATCCACTTAACTTTGTAAAAAACAATCAAGTTAATGTAATGGATTTGTGTTGGGACAACTAAAAGAAACTGTTAAAAAAACATATATATGAGTACCATGAACTTACTCCTTTTAAGTTGAAGTAATGAGGTGTTTAATCAACTCAATGCCTTCAACACTGAGTTCAAAACTCTTTTCAAATGAGTAGAATTAACTTTCAAAAAAATTTGAGTTCGCTACACTCATTTCATTTGATAAAGTTGACTGATGCGTTTTACAGTGCACATTAATACAACTTTTATATAAATTAAAATTAATTACCAAATTGCCACTGACAACTAACACAAACTAAGCTCAAAAACGTATTTGTGCTACTTGTCAAACTACTTATTTAAAACAAGCTGAGTTTTTTTTTAGGGTAGAAAACTTGACTGTTTTATGTTCAATCCACTTAACTTTGTAAAAAACAATCAAGTTAACGTACTGGATTTGTGTTGGGACAGCTAAAAGAAACTGTAAAACCCAGCATTTATTAAAGTGTACATGCTAAACTGACTTGCATACGATTTTTAAACCCACCATAACAGGCTTTCCACCATGCAAACAGCCCCAGCATGTTAAAGTGCGATATGAGAACTTGAAGCACCTGATACTTAATCAAACATCAGATCTGACGTCCTGCTGTTTGCACACAAACTCACACACCGAACAGCAGCCACTAGTTAATATTTAGCAGGGTTTAAATGCACCGTCTGCCATCTGTCTCTCACCTATTTTCAAATTTGTGTGTATTTTTGTGTGTGTGTTATAGGAGGTCAGGACAGGAGTGTACCGCAGGGTTTGTGAGGACAGAAGTCAGTCCTATTGATTGAACCTCGTGTGGTCTCTTATCAGCAAACATCAGATGCTTTTGCCGTCCCTCCAGCTTCATTCGTTGCATCCACTGAAGCGAACACACGCAGTAAGTCGATAGCATCCGTCCCGAACCCGAGATCTCTGCGGTGGGGCGCTATCATTTTTCACATTACAAAAGACACTATGATCAACATCTCATTCAAGCCGCTTGCAATAACTCCACGAGTCCTCAAAGAATCAGATATGTTTGATTGCGTAAAGAAAACTGGTGCCTGTTTGTTACACCAACTCCAAGTGAATTCTGGGAGGGGTTTAGCATATGCATATTGAAGCCTTGCATTTGCATGTATGAATAATTCATGGCGTGCGATATGGAGACCATCTCTGAATAGCTGAAAGTTGAGTGCTGGAAGTCTCCGCACTTGTACTTCTACACTTTTACTGATTAGCGCAGACAAATTAGGTTAGATTGTGGCGATGAGGACCGGCCTGGAAAGCGGAGAGGAGGGGGGAAACTGGCGCAACCCGTGTTGGCTGTGTAATTATAAGTTATGAAAGCAAGCCGTCAGAATGGAAATGTTAAAATGTGCTTAATGGATTGGCCTGTGTTGTAACGTGACAAAGAGGTTTGCTTCAAGGGTTTTTAGTGATGGCCTGGGGGTCTTTTTATTTGCAGTGTGATAAAAGGTTTTTCAAGGTTGTGTTAAGAGCGTGTTTTACTTATTTTAGAGAATGATTTCTTGTTAAATTGAATTATGTGAGATTCTGAGTGAACGTCGTTTATATTGCAGTGCTTTTCAGGCGTATGGGGTAAAACTAATGATAATTATCACTATGCATTCACCGGCCACTTTATTAGGTACACCTTACTAGTACCGGGTTGGACCCCCTTTTTTTCCTTCAGAACTGCCTTAATCCTTGGTGACAGATTCAACTAGACTGGAAATATTCCTCAGGTGATTTTGCTCCATATTGACTTGATAGCATCACGCAGTTGCTGCAGATTTGTCGGCTGCACATTCATGATGTGAATCTCCCGTTCCACCACATCCCAAATGTTCTCTATTGGATTGAGTTCTGGTGATTGTGGAGGCCATTTGAGTACAGTGAACTCATTGTCATGTTCAAGAAACCAATCTGAGATGATTCGCGCTTTATGACATGGAGCGTTATCCTGCTGGAAGTAGCCATCAGAAGATGGGTACACTGTGGTCATAAAGGGATGGACATGGTCAGCAGCAATACTCAGGTAGGCTGATGCGTCGACACGATGCTCAATTGGTACTAATGGGCCCAAAGTGTGCTAAGAAAATATCCCCCACACCATTACACCACCACCTCCAGCCTGAACCGCTGATACAAGGCAGGATGATCCATGCTTTCATGTTGTTGATGTCAAATTCTGCCCCGAGCATCCGAATGTGGCAGCAGAAATGGAGACTCATCAGACCAGGCAACGTTTCTCCAATCTTCTACTGTCCAGTGTTGGTGAGCCTGTGTGAATTGTAGCCTCAGTTTCCTGTTCTTAGCTGACAGGAGCGGCACCCGGTGTGGTCTTCTGCTGCTGTAGCCCATCTGCCTCAAGGTTGGCCGTGTTGTGCGTTCAGAGATGCTCTTCTGCAGACCTCGGTTGTATCGAGTGCTTATTTGAGTTACTGTTGCCTTTCTATCAGCTGGAACCAGTCTGGCCATTCTCCTCTGACCTCTGGCATCAACAAGGCATCTGCGCCCACAGAACTGCTGC
>CAIGQQ010031610.1:2106506-2139355 GCA_903798035.1 Danio albolineatus
CTGCTGAAGGGATGTTTTTCATGCTCAAACAGTAATATTATACACTAAAGGAGGTGTATAAAGCATAACCGGATCCCTTTAGGTTCAGAAGATCCAGTTTTGCTGGATTATGCGTGTGGAGTGTCACGCAAACATTGAGTTTTTAGCTAATAAGATGCCTTAGAGTCAACATTCCTGTATGTTATGTTGAATTAAACCCTCTTTAGCAAACAGTTTTATAGTCAGGGGTGTAAAATGTGGTAAATACTGTGGATTGTTGCCACATTGCTTCATTGTAATTTAATCACTAGTAGACAATCAAAGATCAGCATTCTTTAGATAACATTAGCCTGGCTTCCATCATCCTGAAGTATTGCATTAAAAACTAGTGATGTGTATATATAGAAATGTAAAGTTTTGAATAAAAGTCACTCAATTCGAAGTATTTAGGCTTGTTTAAGGGGGTTTTGGAGGAGTGGTTTTCAGCAGTGAGTTTGTTTACATAGACACCAATAATTCAATTTTAATGCGATTAAGACTATACTCATTGTTTTGTTTCCCTTTGGGAGTATTTTGTTGCATGTTGTATTTTTACACTGTGTGTATTTTGCGCTGTCTGTATTTGTGCACTGTCTGTATTTTGCACTGTCTGTATTTTGCACTGTCGTTGTATTTGCACTATCTGTATTTTGCACTGTCTTGAGCCAGCACCTAAGCTTTTCACTCATCATAGCACACGTGCTGCTGATGATGTGACAATAAAAGTGATTTGATTTGATTTTGATTTGATTACTCTCAAACAGCGTTTTATTAATTAATTAATTTATTTATTTTTTATTTTATTTATTTTTTGTTTATTTAATTTATTATTATTTTCTATTCATTTAATACAATCAAGACTATACTCTGATCAAGAGTCGATCATGTAAACAGCGTTTTATTTATTTATTTTTTATTTATTTAATTTATTATTATTTTTTTATTCATTTAATACGATTAAGACTATACTCTGATTAAGAGTCGACCATGTGAACAGCTTTTTAAAAATTTATTTATATAATTTATTTTTTATTTTTTATTAATTTAATGCAATTAAGACTATACTCTGATCAAGAGTCGACCATGTAAACAGCGTTGTATTTGTTTTATTTTATTTTTTAAATTATTTTATTTAATTTATTATTATTTTTTATTAATTAAATGCGATTAAGACTATACTCTGATCAATTCGACCATGTAAACAGCGATTTTTAAAAAAAAATATTTATTTATTATTTTTTTTAATTATTTTTTATTATTATTTTTTTAAATGTAATTTATTATTATGTTTTTATTAATTTAATGCGGTTAATACTATACTCTGATTAAGAGTCGACCATGTAAACAGCAATTTTTTTATTAATTAATTAAGTTCTTTATTTATTTTTATTTAATTTATTATATTGTTTTATTAATTTAATGCGATTAAGACAATACTCTGATTAAGAGTCGACCATGTAAACAGGGATTTCTTTTTCTTTTTTTTTTTTATTAATTAATTAATTTATTTATTTGTTTATATATATATATAAAATTAAGCTCATAATCGAACTAAAGAGAAATTGAATTAAGACGTGGAGTATGCCGATTTTAGTCGCATTATTGACGTGCAGTACAGACATGTAGACACGTTAATCACACTATTACCGTCATGACTTTTCCACCGTCATCACTCTTTGCACCTACTGAGTCAGAGAAGAACCACAGACACCTGCATCATGAAATGCTGAGGTTTTTGTTCTTCCATTCAGCATGTGGTATGAACTTCTATTAAAACAATACTCTTCTAGCATTTCATAGTTGCATTTGTCACGGGGGGCATGCAGGAAATGTTCCTGAGTGAAAGTAAAAGTGGAAGTGCCAAACTGTCGACAAGTCAATACTGAAATACCTGAAATTACATGAAACTGCGGAGGAAATCTGGACAGCGCGATGACGTTATAACATAATTCGATTAACGTCATTACATGTAAAACGGGATCATGAAAGGAAGATTCAAAAAGCAGCTCAATTAAACACCTTCATCTTATTATTGTCTTAATTAGATTAATGCAAATAATTTGATTACTGATGTGCATGTAAACGTAGTCATTGATGTGTTAAAAGGGATCTAAAGTAAAAAACATCTATAATTTTGGCCACGCTTTACGAAAAGGTTTTATTAGTTAATGTATTTACTAAAATTAATAGAACAATACTAGTACAGCATTTATTAACCATTCAACATTTACTAATGTGTTATTACCATCCAAATTCATGCTTGTTAACATTAGTTAATGCACCTTGAGTTAACGAACTAATAATGAACAGCTGTATTTTCATTAACTAACATGAACAAATACTGTAGTAAATGTAATGTTCATTGTTTGGTCATGTTAGTAAATGCATTAACTAACATTACCTAATGCGTTTTTGTAAAGTGTTACTGGTGGCTCAATGGTTAGCATCACTAACATAGGATCAGTTGGCATTACCGTGTGGAGTTTGCATGTTCTCCCTGTGTTAGCGTGGGTTTCCTCCGGGTTTCTGTGGTTTCATATTATTCCCCAACAGAAACCCAAATAATAGCAATAGAGAGAAAGCTGTGATCTTGAAAGTGTGCATTTTGCATTTTATTTGGCAATATTTTATGTTATGCCTTTAAACATTAGTTTTTGAACAGTGTTTAATGATTCATTAATGTTTATTTTAGATTTCTACATTCTTAGGCAAGGCAAGTTTATTTATACAGCACACTTTATACATAATGGTAATTCAAAGTGCTTTACATAAACAAGAAACAAGAATAATAACAACAAGATTCAACAAGAATAAAAGAAACAAGAAAAAAAAGTATAAAAAATGATTAAAAAGAGAATAAAGTGTGTTAAACAGGTTATAAAGGAATGAAAAGGAAAAGAAAGACACAATAGTGCGATCTGTCGGACGTAGCACAGTGCTCATTCGGTTAAAGGCACAGCTAAATAGATGTGTGCTCAGTCTTGATGTGAATGTGTCTAATGTTGGAGCACATCTGATCATTTCTGGAGCTGATTCCAGCAGCAGGGGGCACTGTTAGTAGCTGAAAGTAGATTCCCCCTGCTCTGACTGAACTCTTGGAGTTTCTAGTTTATATGATCCTAAATGATCTGTTGGGTTTGTATTCAGTGAGCATATCTGTAATGTATTGAGCTCCTAGGCCATTTAGTGATTTGTAGACCAGTAATAATACTTCAAAATCTATTCTGAGTGTAACTGGGAGCCATTGTAAAGACCTGAGGACAGGTGTGATGTGCTCTGATTTTCTGCTTCTGGTCAGAATCCTGGCCGCAGCGTTCTGGATGAGCTGCAACTGACTGACTGTCTGTTTGGGAAGGCCAGTGAGGAGGCCGTTACAGTAATCCACCCTGCTGCTGATAAAAGCATGAACAAGTTTCTGTAAGTCTCCACTGGAAACAAAGCATCTAATTCTTGCAGTGTATTTGAGATGATAGTATGCTGATTTAGTTACTGCTTTGACATGACTGTTGAAACTGAGATCTGACTCCAGAGTCACACCAAGATTCTTGACCTTATTATTTTTAAACATTTTCCTTGAAGTTCAAAACAAATGACAAATGCATAAGTAAAGTTATTTTTTAATATACTTGAGAATGTTAAATATATAATTCTTTCTTTATTTATCATTTTATTTATTTATTTATCTCTCTGTCTATAGTTATAAACTGTTAATTGATTCTATTGACAGAAAATTTACTATTTCGCATTAAATATTGCTTTCAGAATATGAGATGATTTAAGTCGTAAAGTGAGATTTTTGTCTTATATTATAAATCATAATTTTAGATCAATGTTTTTTTTATTCATTAAAGAATCCTGTATTCAAGATTTATTCTTATTATAAAATGTTAATTTAGCAGCACGTCAGCTTGTTAAACTAAAGTGGAGTAGCGATGCTGAAAATACTCATTAAAGCGTTAAATCAATTACAGCTGAAAACAAAATTATTCGCCCTCCTGTGAGATATGAATTATTTTTTAAAGACAGTTTCCCAAGTGATGTTTATCAGAGCAGATCAGCATTTCTTTTGTTCTGGAGAAAGTCCGACTTCTTTTAGTTTGGCTGGAATTTAAAAAAAAAAAGAATAAAAGCTGCTAATGTCACAGTCACACAACGAGGACTAGGAGGGTTATCTCTTTTCATCAATTTATTCAAACAAGTAGTGCACAAATCAGCATAATCATGCAGGTGAAAGTCTTTGCTTTAGAGCAGGGAATAGTCGTTTATGTAGTAAACAGATAGCTTCAATCAGACAGAGTATAAAGTCACTTGCCTTATTGATAGTCGTGTTCATCCACAGGTTTGAAGGAACATCCTCGGGTTAAACGGGTTAAAGTCTCAGAAAACGGGGGAACATCCAAGGAAGACAGTGAGTCGAGGAGAAGGTGAGTGGAACCGTCAAACTTTGATCCCAGCCAACGAATGACATATGGGAACATAGATGAGGGGATCCAGGTGCACGGGATTAAAACTCAGGGGATAGTGATCGGGAATGATGGGAGTGAGCTGGAGATTGGGAACAGTGATTGGTGCAGAGAGAGCAGCAGCAGGAATGAGCCGGGGTGTGACAGCTAATGTCAATATTATTATATATAATATTAATATAATTAGGTTTTTTTTTCGATTGGTTACATACCACTGTTGTCAGATGACTTGCATAATTAATTAACCTAGTTACATAAGTATTGAAAACGTCACCATTTTTCTCAGAATACATATTTCTAATGGTGCTGTTGACTTGAAATTTTCAACAGATGTTGGTCACAACCAAAGAAATCCATAAAGAAAACAAAACTAATTAGTTTACGAATGAAGTTCTGTCTAATAAAATGAAATGACGCAGGGAAAAAGTATTGAACACATGAAGAAAGGGAGGTGTATTTTGGCAGTGATAGCCCAGACAGCAGCTGAAATCTCTCAGTAGTTCTTCAGCAACCCTCTGCCCTTAATCAGTGTAAATCAATATCAGCTGCTTCAGTCCAACATCTAGGTGATGAAGATGAAACATGGGTGGATATTTTAGCAAGACAATGATCCAAAACACAGTCAAGGAAAATACAAAATAAAGTTTAGATTTAATAGACGAGACCAATGGTGGAAAGAGTACTGAAAAAACATACTCAAGTAAAAGGCATGCTCGAGTGACGTCACTGACGCTGTTCCAGTATTCTAGCTGTGTTTGTTTGAAGCTCCGTCACCTAGATTCGCAATTTACATTTTTATCATAGAATACATCCACATTCGCTAAATATTTCTCCGTTCTACCTAGGGTGGACATACCTTTAATACATTAATACAAACAAATCTACCTTAAAACGTTGTGTCTCTCGAGGATCCGCTTGTTGCTTGTAGCTTTAGCCTGCTAGCACCGCTAGACAGCAAAAGCTACCGGCTTCCTTCACTCACTCATTTACCCACTTACTGGCTTTGCTCCTCTCCCTTTTCAATGTCGCTTTTGTGTGCAGGAGAAACTACGATGGAGTTGCTTGATCGGGAGCTCGACAATCTCGGGAAGCTGATACGAGATCTGGAGATGAAGCGTGCGCAGCTACGGGAGCGGCGGGCTTCGCTCGCTGCACCCGGCGCTGCGTCTCGCTCATCTGAGGTAAGTGTTCAATACGATCACAACACTCCGTCTACCTCAACCCCGCGTGTTTCTCTGTCCAGGCCCAGTGCACCGCGTACGCGGTTCGCCCAGTGGTCGTTCACGCCGACTCCCGGCTACCACGGCCCCTGGGTGCAGCCGCGGAAGGTGCCTGCCAGGTCCCGGGGCAGGACGTCTCCTGCTCCCCCGTTCGAGATCTCCACGGAGAACCGCTTCGCCCCCCTCCGCGAGACGGGCCGCGATGTGGCGATCATAGGTGACTCCATCGTTCGCCACGTCCGCGCTGCTTCCACTAAAGGTAACAAAGTACGCACTCACTGCTTTCCCGGTGCCCGCATTAAGAATCTCTGTGCCCAGGTTCCTGCTATCCTGACCGCTGGCGAGAGCATCGGTGCCGTCGTCCTCCACGTGGGGACGAACGACACCGGGCTGCGACAGTCGGAGATCCTGAAGGACGACTTCAGGAGCCTGATCGAGACGGTTCGTCGCATCGCGCCCTCCACGCAGATCATCGTTTCTGGACCGCTACCTACCTACCGCCGAGGAAGTGAAAGGTTCAGTAGACTTTTTGCTCTGAATGAATGGCTATTAACATGGTGTAAAGAACAGAAACTGCTCTTTGCCAATAACTGGTTTCTTTTCTGGGAGCGTCCTAGGCTCTACCGTGCTGACGGGCTGCACCCCAGTCGAGCTGGAGCTGATCTGCTGTCGGACAACATCTCCAGGACGCTTCGTTCTGTCTGACTAGTAAGTAAACATTCAAAAAATCCACATTCTAGCCATATAGACCCTTCTTCATCCCACTTAATTCACAATAATGCATGTCCGGCTAACCGCATAGAAACTGTGTCTGTTCCTCGTTTTATTAGACCAAGAAATAAGCGTATTGTGTGCTCTAGAAGACATCTATTAAGAATCAAACCAGAAAAAATACCAAAAAATGAAAATATAAATATCGTAAAGCTAGGTCTCCTGAACATCAGGTCACTAGCACCTAAAGCACTTATCATAAATGACATTATAACAGATAACAATCTTAATGCACTCTGTCTCACTGAAACCTGGCTGAAACAAAATGACTATATTAGTTTAAATGAAGCAACTCCTCCAGGATTCTCTTATAAGCATGAGGCTCGTCAAACTGGTCGTGGTGGTGGAGTTGCATCAATCTTTAGTGGTATTCTTAATGTTAATCAGAGAAACGGACTTATGTTTACCTCCTTTGAAGTATTGGCGCTTAATGTTATGCTTTCGGATACTATGAATAAAATGCTATCTCTCGCTTTAATCACAATATATAGACCCCCAGGACCCTATGTCAATTTTCTAAAAGAGTTTTCTGATTTTATTTCTGACTTACTAGTTAAAACTGATAAAATACTAATTGTAGGAGACTTTAACATCCACATAGATAACGCCAATGATACACTAGGGCTCGCATTTATGGATCTACTACATGCCCTTGGGATAAAGCAAAATGTTGTTGGTCCCACCCATCGTCTAAAGCATACTTTAGATCTAATTCTCTCTTATGGAATTGAGGTCATGGATGTAGAGATTATACCACAAAGCGATGATATTACGGACCACTACCTCTTACTTTACAAGCTATGTTTACCTGACATTAGCAGATCCGCACCAATACATCGCCTTAGTAGATCTATCGTTCCATCTACCAAAGAGGAATTCGCAAATAACTTGCCTGATCTTTCTTTATTTCGAAATGCACCTGCAAATGCAAATGACCTCGATGTAATAACTAGCAGCATGGATGCCATCTTTACTAGCACACTAAATACTGTGGCACCCATCAAATTAAAAAAGACTAGAGAAGATAAAACTACATCATGGTATAACAGTCATACGCGCGCTCTCAAAACAGCAACCCGTGCCTTGGAACGTAAATGGAAAAAAACTAATTTAGAGGTCTTTAGAATTGCGTACAAAGACAGTATGTCCAGCTATAGGAGGGCCCTCAAATCCGCCAGGGCTGAGCACCTCCGTAAACTGATAGAAAATAACCATAACAATCCTAGATTTCTTTTTAACACCATTGCTAAATTAACAAACAATCGGTCATCGCTGGAACAAAATATCACACCGCAAATGAGTAGCGAAGACTTTATGAATTTTTTCAGTGATAAAATAGAAGGCTTTAGACAAAAAATAGATGTTAAAATCTCTGTACAGCCTTATACTTCAGATCCAGTAAGCATTCCACTGAACCAAATTAGCCTACAGTGCTTCGAGAACATAGAACAGGAAGAGCTAGACAAAATTATAAATGGTTCTAAACCAGCTACGAGTATGCTAGACCCAATTCCAACAAAATTACTGAAAGAATTGCTACCTGTAATAGGAGAACCTCTTCTTAACGTTATCAACTCTTCTTTGTCATTAGGACATGTTCCAAACTCTTTCAAGCTCGCTGTTATTAAGCCTATTATTAAGAAACCACAACTGGACCCCTGCAACTTGGCTAATTATAGGCCTATTTCAAATCTTCCATTTATGTCTAAAATACTAGAAAAAGTTGTTTCTGCCCAATTATGCTCCTTTCTGCAGATGAACAATGCTTTTGAGGTGTTCCAGTCAGGTTTCAGGCCTCATCACAGTACAGAAACTGCATTAGTGAAAATAACCAACGATTTACTATTAGCTGCTGACCAAGGGTGCATCTCGCTGTTAGTCCTGCTAGATCTTAGTGCCGCATTTGACACAATTGACCACAATATCCTCATAAATCGCTTAAACTCTACAGGTGTCCAGGGAACGGCCTTACAATGGTTCAAGTCATACTTAACTAATCGTTACCAGTTTGTGAATATTAATGGACAACCTTCACAAGTCAAGCCAGTTAAGTATGGGGTGCCTCAAGGATCAGTTTTAGGACCTTTGTTGTTTACAATTTACATGCTGCCCCTGGGAGACATTATTAGAAGACACGGTATCAGCTTTCACTGTTATGCTGATGATACTCAATTATATATTTCTACTAAACCTGACGAGACGTCTAAACTATCAAAACTAACTGAGTGTATTAAAGATGTTAAAAACTGGATGACCAACAACTTCCTTCTCTTAAACTCAGACAAAACTGAACTATTACTTATAGGACCTAAATCCTGTACACAGCAGATCTCACAACTCGACCTGCAACTAGAGGGATGCAGAGTTAGCATTAGCTCTACTGTTAAAGATCTGGGTGTCATATTAGACAGCAATTTAACTTTTGAAAGCCATATCTCCCATATCACAAAAACTGCATTCTTTCATCTGAGAAATATTGCTAAGCTACGAAGTATGCTATCCATCTCAGATGCAGAAAAGTTAGTTCATGCTTTTATGACTTCCAGGCTGGATTACTGCAATGCTCTGCTCGCTGGTTGCCCAGCCTCCTCTATTAACAAACTTCAGCTAGTACAAAATGCAGCCGCCAGAGTTCTTACCAGGTCTAGAAAATATGATCATATCACCCCAATTTTATCCTCGTTACACTGGCTGCCTGTTAAGTTTCGTATTGAGTTCAAAATATTACTACTTACATATAAAGCATTAAATAATCTAGCTCCTGTTTATCTAACCAACCTTCTGTCTCGCTACAATCCAACCCGCTCTCTAAGATCTCAAAACTCAGGGCTTCTAGTAGTACCCAGAATAGCAAAATCAAATAAAGGGGGTCGAGCCTTCTCATTTATGGCTCCTAAACTCTGGAATAGCCTTCCTGACAATGTCCGGGGCTCAGACTCACTCTCACAGTTCAAAACTAGATTAAAGACCTATCTCTTTAGTAAAGCATACACTCAATACATCACTTAGCTGTATGATGCTCGAATGTGCTCCACGCATCCCCTTTATATACACTATGAACTGCAGCTACGCTAATTATTTTCTTTGTTCTCTATTCCAACTGGGGATACTCTTCCCGAGGCCCCCAGAGACTATGCAGCGCCACGGATGCGATCCAAGACCCGTGACGAGACGATCCCAAGGCTCCTTAACCCTGGACCAGGCTGTATCCTGAACAGCTGCTTGGCGGAGTAGCAAGCAAGAGACGGATTCCAGTGACCCTCCAAGGACAGACGAGCCTCGAGTTCTCCAGCCTCCAGCGACTAGACTGCAGCTGGAGCTGCGCACCGATGGATTGCTCTTCAGTGTTTGGACTCTAAGTAGTGAATGTTGAGCAACACTGAACTGAACTGAACTCAGCTATATACTAGCTAATAATTTACTAGCTAATAACTAAACTGACATTTTCAATTTACTATATCCTTCTATGTGAAGCTGCTTTGACACAATCCACATTGTAAAAGCGCTATACAAATAAAGGTGAATTGAATTGAATTGAATTGAAAAGTAAAAGTACCATTACTTGCCCAAAAATGTGGTGCAAGTAGAGTAAAAGTATCTGTAGTAAATATTACTTAAAGTATGAGTAAAAAGTAGCCCTTTTAGAAGTACTCAAGAGTAGTGAGTATTACACTGTAAAAAGTTGATGCGTTTACAGAATGTTACGTTTACACATCCCTGCACAAACAACATGTGGTGTGTTTAGGGATCTTTCTATTTTCAATCCTTCCAACCTTCCTTCAATTATTTGTTTGTTCTCTTCTTCGTTCATTCATTCGTTTGTTCCCTCCTTCCTTCGTTCACTCGTTCGTTCGTCCATATTTTTGTTCCTTCCCACATTAGGTCCTTTTGTTCATTCATTCGTTTGTTCGTTCCTTCCTTGAATTCTTCCTTCATTCGTTTGGTCCTTCCTTCTTTCCTCCTATCATTTGTTCGCTCATTCTTTCTTTCATATTTTTGTTTCTTTCCTTCATTAGGTCCTTTGTTCATTCCTTCGTTCGTTCGTTCCTTCTTTCTTAATAATTTACTAGCTAATAACTAAACTGACATTTTCAATTTACTATAACCTTCTATGTGAAGCTGCTTTGACACAATCCACATTGTAAAAGCGCTATACAAATAAAGGTGAATTGAATTGAATTGAATTTCCTTCCTTAGTTTGTTCAGCCCTTCCTTGAATCCTTCATTTATTTAGTTCTTCGATCCTTCCTTCCATTCCTTGTTCGGTCCTTCCTTTTATTTGGCCCTTCCTTCCATTCTTCATTCGTTCCATTAGTGATTGTTTGAGGCTGTTTGGTGATTTCAGTCATCATACAGTCGACATCCATCATTCTCAGTTACTTGATACTTTTACTCGCACTACATTTTTGGGCATTAATGGTACTTTTACTTAAGTATGATTTTCAGTACTCTTTCCACCACTGCATATATATTAAACTAAAAAGCATTACTCGAGCAAATAATAATCCAGCGACTCCAATCCTGTCAAATTCTCCACTCTCAAACAACTTAAAGACACAGAGACGGCTTTAATGAGGTGCGAAATCTGTTAATTCTTTCTCTCTCTCTCTCGGCCACAGAGAACTGCAGTGGAGTTTAATCTGACTTTTAACAGCAGCGAGCGAGCGTCTGACTTTAAGCAGGCTGCTGGTTGTGGTTTATTTTCAGCGCCAGTTCCTTGAAAGCATTAAAACATCAATTTGTTAATGGGATTAGAGTGCAGTCACGGCACCATCAGTCCTCCGGCTCCACAAGCCCTGCTCTCTCTTGCTCCTCGCACGATCAAATCTATACGTGATATATTTTCCCGCACGCTCTCTATTAATAATACATGGCTTTATAAAGGACGTCAGACTGAAAGAGGCTCGTAAATCAGAGGATGAGATTCATGCAGACCTGATTTAACAGCAAATCACTTCAAACTCAATCAACCTGAATCCTTTCACGATACAAACGAAGATTCATTTTTAAAGGGCTGAAAAAGTGTCTGGATCGTGAACGGCGCTTCAGCTTGAGTCATATGTGGTTAAGGACAAATGTTGGAGTTGTTTGAGCTCAAAGTAATGAGGTTGAACTTGGATGACGCACCTAAAATAAAGGGCTGTGTTCAGAATTCTCAATGGGATCCTACCGTGCTGCTTTTTTGTTTCTTTTCTTGCTGAATGCTTTGGCTTTCCTGATGCGCTGGATTTGTGTGCATTATGCAACAGAGCAATGCAATGATTCATTTCTTGCTAAATGAACCAAATATCTGCTAATCTTTATTTTAACTTTTAAAATAACTTAGAAAATAGTTATATGGTAAAAATGCATTTAAAGAAGCACACATTAAATGCATAACACACATACAGTTGAAGTCAGAATTATTAGCCTCCCCCCTTTGATTATTATTATTTTTATATTTATTTCCCAAATGATGTTTAACAGAGCAGGGAAATGTTCACAGTATGTCTGATAATGTTTTTTCTTCTGGAGAAAATCTTATTTGTTTTATTTCAGCTAGAATAAAACCAGTTTTTAATTTTTTAAAGACCATTTTAAGGCCAATATTATTAGCCCCTTTAAGCAATTTTTTTTCCAATAGTCTACAGAACAAACCATTGTTATACAATAACTTGCCTATTTACCCTAACCTGCCCAGTTAACCTAATTAACCTAGTTAAGCCCTTTAAATGTCACTTTAAGCTATAGAAGTGTCTTGAATAATATCTAATCAAATATTAAATATTATTTACCGTCATCATGGCAAAGATAAAATAAATCAGGTATTAGAGATGAGTTCATTCATTCATTTTCTTTTTGGCTTCGTCCCTTTACTAATCTGGGGTCGCCACAGCGGAATCAACCGCCAACTTATCCAGCATATTTTTACGCAGCGGATGCCCATCTCTGGGAAACATCCATACACATTCACACTCACTATGGACAATTTAGCCTACCCAATTCACCTATACCACATGTCTTTGGACTTGTGGGGGAAACCGGAGCACCCGGAGGAAACCCACGCAACCACAGGGAGAACATGCAAACTCCACACAGAAATGCCAACTGACCCAGCCGGGGGTCGAACCAGAGACCTTCTTGCTGTGAGGCGAACATGCTACTCACGACGCCACCGTGGCGCCTAGAGATGAGTTATTAAAACTATTACGATTAGAAATGTGTTGAGAAAATCTGCTCTCCGTTAAACAGAAATTGGGAGAAAAAATAAATAGGGGGGCTAATAATTCTGACTTCAACTGTATATATACAGTGAGGGAAAAAATTGTTTGAACCCCAGCTGATTTTGTAAGTTTGCCCACTAACAAAGAAATGATGAGTCTATAATTTCAATGGTAGGTTTATTTGAACAGTGAGAGACACAACAATAACAAAACAATCCAGAAAAATGTTTCAAAAAAGTTAGAAATTTCTATGAATGAAATAAATATTTGATCCCCTATCCGTCAGCAAGATCTCTTGCTGCTGATCTCCAGTGCTGCTTCTCTGTAGCCCAGGTCAGGAGCTTATGCCGCTGTTTCTGGTTCAAAAGTGGCTTGACCTGGGGAATGTGGCACCTGTAGCCCATTTCCTGCATTTGCTGCAGTAGGAGAAGCTGTGTGAGTCTTCTCTTCATTTAATTAATGACTCCTGCCTCAGAAGACAATCCTGACACGCAGTGAACGCGCGGTGGCGTTGGAAGGTGTCAGACGCGGAGCACAGACGCTCTTGATTCTGGAGGTCATTAATAATATAATAACACAACTACTGAAACGGTTAAGGTGTTTTAGAATGACCAAAACAACATTTCAGATGTTTTACAGTGTGCTCAGCCTGCTGGTTCGTCCATTCACACACATCATAATCCTAGACCCGGCAGTATCCTGAGCAGCTGCTGCGGTGGTCATGGAGGAGTGAAGAGCATGAGACCAATCCTTGTAAGACCTCGGTGACAGCTGTGTCCTCGCATTGATCTTGAAGGGTTCCACCTGCAGCTTCTCCACGATTGACGTCCAGCGTTCTCTCTGCACAAGACGTTTGGCCAGAGGAGAAATGGTCGTGCCCAACTGAGCCTGGTTTCTCTCGAGGTTTTCTTAATTTTTCACTTTCGCCAGTTGGTGAAGTTTTTTCCTTGCCACTGTAGCCACTGGCTTGCATGGTTCGGGACATGTAGGGCTGCACATCGATGGATTCAGTGTTTGAACTCTCAGTAGTGAATATTAAACCACACTGAACCTCAACACTGAAAACTGGACTGACACCGTTTCGATTTACTATAATCCAGGTGAAGCTGCTTTGACACAATCTACATTGTAAAAGCGCTACACAAACAAAGATGAATTGAATTGAATTTGCTTGAATTGATGCGATCCAAGACCTGTGAAGAAATGATACCAAGATATCCATAATCCTGGACCAGGCCGTATCCTGAGCTGATGCTGTGGTGGTCATGGAGGAGTGGAGAGCATGAGACTGATTCCCGAAGGACACCAGTGACAGACGAGTCTCTGCATCGATCCTGTGGGCCAGGCTAATCACAACATCACATGACCTTTATTTAATGCGCATACTGGAATTTATGCGGGAAAAGTGTTTCCATCTCAGTTTATGTGCATCTTATCTTATAAAAAGTTTATCCTACTCAGTTATGCGCAGACATTTTTTATGCGCATTTTTTAAATTTATGCGCATCATGGCGTTTCCATCAACCGGTTTTTATGCGCATATCTAAAATGCAAATAAAAATAGGTGGATGGAAACGTAGCTATTGTATAACAGTGGTTTGTTCTGGAGACAATCAAAAACTAATATTGCTTAAGAGCGCTAGTAATATTGGCCTTAAAATGATTATTAAAACAAATAAATCTGCTTTTATTCTAGCTAAAATAAAATAAATCAGACTGTGACGTGAAATACTTTGAAAAATTCCTTAATCCAGTAAATTTCACTTGAGAAATACTGTAAAAAGAATATATATTGCGCAGTAGGGCTAATCATTTAGCCTTCAGCTGTGTATGAAACTGATTTATTTATTTATTTTGCTCAGAATAATAAGATGAAGCAGGACATGTTCTGATAAACTGTGAGCATATAGCTGTATTTTCTCGTCTGTGTGACCTTCATCTGACTCTGATTATCAGTGTGTGCTTTGCCTTTTGTGTTGCACACATTTCTGTCTCATTTCTTGTTGCAGTTTTGTGTTCAGATGATCGTCTGCGGAGCCATGTTCATCTGCTCCTGAAGGTGAAGGTTGTGCTGTTTCGTTTGTTGTGTGTTTGTCAGCTTTCGTTGCGGGATGTTTTTCCTGAGACTCACACGTGTGTCCTCCAGACAAACTGAAGCAGTCCAGACAGAGGTCTCCAACATCTGTTTCTGTTTTCTAGGAGCTTCAAGGCTGAGACTTCATTCACAAATCTCATGATTAATAGTACTACAATAGCTGCCTCGCTATTGCTCATCTTATTTTTTGTCTAGTAAGTTGAATTGGAGGGCAGAACGGTGGCTGAGTGGTTAGAAATGTGGCCTCACAGCAAAAAGGTCGCTGGTTCGAGTCCTGGCTGGGACAGTTGGCATTTCTGTGTGGAGTTTGCATGTTCTCCCCGTGTTGGCGTGGGTTTCCTCCGGGTGCTCCGGAGCATCAGCTGTGTAAAACATATGCTGGATAAGTTGGCGGTTCATTCCACTGTGGTGACCTCTGAAATAGAGACTAAGCCAAAGTTGAATTGAAACCTTACAATGTTTTTTAGAGTAAAACATTAATACATCCAGTATTTTGCCTTTGAAAATAATTAAAAACATGCGCACATAGACTCACACACACAAGTTTAATTCAATTTAGTTTAATTTTTCTTTTATTACTCCTATTCTTCAAAAATTGCAGTATTTAAAAATTTAGGCACCTTAAAATAATCAAAGTATTTCATTTTTATTTTATGATTACATTATTTAGGAATGTTTCATATATTTACTTTTTAATTTTGAATGGAAGATTAGTTTCATTCATTAAATCATTCATTTTAACTTATAAGGAAGAATTTTTAAGGAAGAATTTAGTGATAAATATGCTATATTAGTATCTAAGTAAAACTTATCACAACCCCCCCCCCCCATCCATACACACACTTTTTTTTGTACATGCTCGATTGCTATAGAAGTAAACTATATTTTGTATTAGGGAAAATTTGATTGGAAACAAGCTAAATATGTATACTATTATAATAATTAGCGTTTAATTTGAACACATATCATAAAAGTTTAATATTAAATTACATTTTAATTAGCAGGAAAAAATCAAGAGAACCAAAAAATGTCAAATTTAGTTTTTTAGCCATTTTTCCCAGTATCTCGTTTGAATTTAACTGGATCGTCTGTCCATTCCTAAAGATGTTAGATGCTCAAACTAATATTTCAATGAACATATTTAATTGACCAAGAAGACAGCCCTCAAAAAAATACTTCTCATTTAAAATGAGCTTAATGAACACAACTCTTGAAGTTTTTTGGGGGACAACTTAAATGTTTTATGTTCAATCCACTTAAATTTGTGAAAAAACAAACAAACAATGACGTTAACTTAATCAATTTGTGTTGGGACAACATGAAGGAATTGTGTGGAACCCAGCATTTTTTACCATTTTCTTTAAATAGCAACCTTTGGTGGCTTAGTTGTTAATACTGTTGCCTCCCTGCAAGAAAATCTCTGATTCAAGTCCTTGTTGGGTCAGTTGGCGTTTCTATGTGGAGTTTGCATGTTCTCCTTGTATTGGGTTTCCTCTTGGTGCTCTGGTTTCCCCCACAGTCCAAACACATGCGCTATAGGGGAATTGATGAACTAAACTGTCCGTAGTGTATGTGTATGAATGAGTGTGTATGGGTGTTTCCCAGTACCTGGTTGCAGCTAGAAGGCCACCCACTGTTTAAAACATATGCTGGGTAAGTTGGCGGTTCATCCCGCTGTGGCGATCCCTGATGAATGAAGGAAAATGAATGAATAGCAACCTTTGAACGAGTAACATCAGCAGCCACTGTTTCTCAGGTAGGTTTTCATCTCTCTCCCTCCTCCGTTTCTCTCTGTTTTCTGTTCTCATGGCGTTTTCTCTTTCTCAGCTCTGGAACCCGATCAGAAAGGAATGTTTTCTGGCCTCTTTCTCCATCATTCTGCAGCTCCGGTCAGCCTGTCATCCGAGCCCTGTGATATACTGTAGGCTTCTCCATCCTTTACGTGCCGCTCTCTGGGGACGGCCCACACAGAGGAGCATTGTGGGACGGCAGACACAATGGGTCAGTGGCTCTCGGGTTTTGCTTTATGAGTGAGTGTTTGGTGCAGTTGAGTGGAGATGTATAGATGAGGGTCTGATATCGCTTTTCTTCATTCATCTTACCTCGGCTGCCCCACATTAACACTTTTACAGCAGATTTGTGTGTCTGCATTTGTCCCGCTGAAGAAACTGCCTCCATCTTTATGGCTTTGGCAATAAAACTAATGGAGCAGCTTCTAATGCTCGACCCTTATTAGTCATTTTGGAGAGATAAAACTGGGTAGAATAAGTCTGGGGTGTGTTTTAACACCACAAATGATATAAAGAATAGAATTAGTTTGGTTATTTATTCAAATTAGTGGATTTTCTTCTTTTAAAACTAGTGTTGCAATATGTCACACCCAAAAATGGCTTCTTACGTTCACACTGAAGGCGGTGAGAGTGTCAAAGTTCGCTCTGGCCACCCTGGAGACAACGCTGTCTGCCTTTAGAGCTCCGGCGGTGAGAGCGTCAGCATTCGCTACATCAAACCTGTCAATATTGGGATGTGAAAATAAGGGATATGCCCACCATAATAAGGGATAACACCCTCCGTCCCCTAAAAACAAGCAAAAAACATATTAAATATGTTCTTCTGGAGCTGTTTCGTTGTAAATAAACAGTGAAACGGTCAGTAATATTTTTTTAATATTATTATTTACAAAAGAAAATGTAATAGTGTACATTAGCAAACAGTTTAGCTTATTAAAATGAGCTATTATAAAGAAATAGAATCAAGATATCAAATCTCATTAATCTTTTTCTCGCTGTATAACTCACACATTCTGAATAAAGAGCAGCGAATGAATCATTTATTTAGAGTTTACGATTGATTAGATTAAATAACAGAGGTGTCACTTTAACAATGCACACATCTAACGTTATAATGAAAGCATTCAACTGCTTTCCTAACGCTTTATGCTCATTTAGGACAAAATTAGTTGTGTTTGACAATAAACCCCATCAAGATGGACATCTTTAGATGTTATTATTGTTAATTATGTGTATATGTCTGTTCAAACACGCACCCAAAACCCAGTATCCACTTTCGCTCCGCTTCAGATTGCATGTACAGAATCCGTTTGGGAAACAGTGTCTGTTTCTCACTATAGAGCGCGTCTGACAGTCACGCACCGCTTTATGACCGTTTTGAGGATTGTATAGGAGGAGCGACAGCACCTGTAATGAAAAGGAAAGGGAATCCTGCCGCTTTTATATTTATTTCAAAGTGTTTCATGCCTAAATAAACCGAAAGCTCAGAACTGACTCACATTTAAGAGCAAGGGGCGGCCCCTGGTGGTTCGGCGGTATGGGTTGTGTATAGGGAGGATCGGCTCTTTAATGTTTATCGCCACCCTTCAAAGAAATACTGAAAATACGGGAGAAATACGGGAAACACCTAACGGGATGATAACGGGATAGAACTGTAAAATACAGGAGAATCTCGGGAAAAACAGGAGGGTTGACAGGTATGCGCTACACTGATCTCATATTTAAAGAAGCTGTTGCAGCATATCAGTAAATCACTGCCATTCCCGCATACATCATGCTTTCTAGAGTGAAAATGATGCATGCTTTTTTATCAGATTCATTTAACAATGGAAGATCAAGTTGTTGCGTGTGCTGTGGCTTTGCTCTGCTTATCCAGTATGCGTCCATATGTCTGAAATATCCTGAAGCAGCTATAGTGTTTTGTACTGTTGCATGAAATTCTCGCTTTTTTAAATAAATAAATAAATAAATATATATAACATTAATGCACATCAGTAACTCGCCACTAACTTTTTTAATGTATATCCCAGTAAGAAAACATTGTAAATAACTGGAAATCCGGTGACTGCAATATTTAAACCCTTTTGAACAACTGTGGTCGGAACCAAAGTTCACAGTGACCGTGTTCTCTGTACTCTCCTAAAGCGGTGGGCTTCTACATTGTGATTGCTTGCCACTGAACCGCGTCATACAGTAGATCATTACCATAAAATTGACTTGGCTTCAACTCTCCTCGATGCCCACACCGGTGAAGATGCGCCGCGCTGCTCTTCGCCGCTTATCGCCGCTGGCTCCCATTGAAAATGAATGACTTCCAGCTACTTTCACCAATCGCCACTGTGTGAACGTACAGTTAAGAGTTTTAGAGTAGGTAGAGATTTGTCATGTTTCTAGTCCAAATATCTGCGCGGTAAAATCCAACAGTCAACTTTATTAAATGAAATGAGTGTAGTTAACTCAATTTACAGAAAGTTAATTCTACTCATTTGAAAAGAGTTTTGAACTCAAGGTATTGAGTTAATTAAATACCTCATTACTTTAACTTAAATGGAGTAAGTTCATAGTACTCATATAGATTAGTTTAACTCAAATGGTTTGTAGCAATCGGTTTCCTCAAACGGTTTGAGTTGCCTTAACATATTAGGTTTTACAGTACTCTGTTGGTTTGAGTTCTGTTCATGTATTGGGTTTTACTGTGCTCAAATTGCTTTGTTTACTCAAATGGATTCACAGTACTCATTAGGATTAGTTTAACTCAAATGGTTTGTAGCGACCGGTTTCCTCAAACTGTTTGAGCTGCCTTAACTTATTGGGTTTTACAGAAGTCAGTTGTTTGAGTTCTCTTCATTTACTGGGTTTTATCATTTATTGCTCCACCGAGTCACCCATAAATCCAGATTTAAAAGAATTTTTAAAAATGTATTTAATTAATAATAATTGACATGTTTGTTTATTTATTTATTGATTCAAATGTTATTGTAATTATAAGAAACGCTGTATTTCACAATTTTCATAAAACAGGTTTGGCAGCTTACAAAAATGAAAGTTGGTTTATTTTCTTTTTCAGTGCAGTGCATTTGTGAGAATTTAAGTGTAAGATGTGCAAAATTACTGTAAAAGCTAACTTTTTTTGGTACTAAGGAGGATTGAGTTGAAAACATACACCCCCCCCCCAAAAAAAATAAATAAAAAATACATATATATTTATGCTTATGGTGGCACTGTGGGTAGCACGATCGCCTCACAGCAAGAAGGTCGCTGGTTTGAGCCCTGGCTGGGTCAGTTGGCATTTCTGTGTGGAGTTTGCATGTTCTCCCCGTGTTGACATGGGTTTTTGACATTGGTTTTTTTTTTTATATAAACGTAATTCTTTGCCTATACCAACACTAACACATTTGCAGCAGATTCGTAGGCCCTGATGTCTTTTGTCCTGATGAAGACACTGGCTCCATGTTTATGGTTTTTGCAATAAAACTAATAAAGCAGCTTCTAATGCTCGACCCTTATTAGTGACATTTAGGTGTTTTGGAGGGGGGCGGCTCATATCTCAATCCAAAAAAAAAAGAAAAGAAAAAAGATTAAAAATTTTTTTTTAGCCATTCTTTGCATTAAGCACATTCTTATAACTCAACAGATGCAAATACTTATTCTGTTGGATCTGGAAACACCCATACACACACGTTCACACACACACACACACACACACACACACTACGGAAAATTTAGCTTACCCAATTCACCTATACCACATGTGTTTGGACTGCGGGGGAAACCAGAGAAAACCCACACCAACGTGGGGAGAACATGCAAACTAAACACAGAAAAGCCAACCGGCCCAGCTGAGGCTCAAACCAGCAACCTACTTGCTGTGAGGCGATTATGCTACTCACTGCGCCATCGTGTCGCCCCAATTAGAATTTTTCTCTTTTTTATTATTGTCTTTATTTTACATTTATCTTATTTTATATAACTTTACTTTATTATTTATTTTATTTATATTGTTTAATTATTCATTTTAAAACGTGTTATAAACTTGGCGAAAAGAAAAGGGCTTCTGCTGTGTAAAACAAATGCTGGATAAGTTGGCGGTTCATTCCGCTGTGGCGACCCCAGATTAATAAAGCAACTAAGCCGAAAAGAAAATGAATGAATGAATGATTTGTTCTTGTCAAACACAAGTTTCTTAAGGGGGCTGGCTAATAATAATGACCTTAAAAATCATTTAAAAGCTTTTATTTCCGCCAAACTAGAAGAAAAAATATATATATATATATAATTTAAAAAAAATTATATATTACATAAAAATAATATAAATATATTTATATACACTCAAAAAAAGATATTTGTTGTTTGTTCAAACTGCTTTTTTAAAACGAGCTGAAACAACACAATTCTTCAGGGTGTTTTGAGACAACTCAATTGTTTTAAGTTCAATCTACTTAAATGGGTAAAAACTAACAAGTTAACTCAAACTTTTCATGTTGCCCCAACACAAATCGACAGTGTGGAATCCAGCAATTTTTACGTTGTATAATAATAAATACTTTAAACTAAATTAAAACCATTGCCCTTTTAAACATCACTTGGGAAGTATCTGAAAGAGAACTGAAATGTCACTAATATTATTTCTTCAGCTGTACACCAGTGTAGTAATTCAGCACCTGTGATCATGCTATAGATGATTGACAGTGTTTTGTAAGCTGGTGTTTTGTGTTACCGCAATGTTTTGCTTTTTAAAGCAGAAGCATCAATCGCTCATGCTGTTGTTTCTCTTCTAACACAGGATTTACATGAGGAATGTTGACCAGAGCCACCAAAAACCAGTCCGTCCACCCACAACAAAGACCTGGATTAAAAACGGCATTCGCAGAATCTGAGGTGTGTTGAAGCATTTACAATTAATGATGTGAGGATTTCATCACTAAGACATGCTGCTGTGTTATTGTAACCCAAGGCTTGTACACTTACTAATGACACGCTGATGGAAATATTGTGCTTTCTGTTTACACTTGCCTTTAGACTCTTAGGATAATATTTTGTAAATCACTTACTGTGCTTCTACCAATTAGTTTCAGCAGCAGAGAAATGTGTTCGTGTGTGTAGACTGTGATTATGATTTGTGGTTGAGTCAAAGTCCCTATAAGGCAAGCCATTTCACTTGGCGGCCGTCTTTGAAAAGTCTCTCAGGCTTTCTGAATGGGGAAACATTAGTAAACATATGATTAAATGTAATATTTGCAATCACCCATAAAGTTAAACAACGCCTGTCTCTTAAGTTTAGTTTCTAATGACCCGTTTCGGTACGGTTCGGTACGCTTTTATGGGCATTTCTACTATCGAAGGGTACCAAAAAACGAACTGTACCGTACCACTTTTTGGGTACCCTTTCGGAAGGGTTCCTAGCACAACAAAAGGGTACCAAAAGGTGGAGCAAGACGCTCAGCTAAACGCCGTTGGTTTACAGAGATACGTCACTAGCTCGTACACAATCTAGGACAGGGCTATTCAATTAGTTTGTCATGGGGGCCGGTTCATGAAAAGCATCCCAAACTAAGGGCCGGAGAGGTATGACTTGCAATATGAGTGAGGACGCAACTACATATGTTGCATTTCTGCTCCTTAAGACACCCACGTTAAAATGTTAATATGTTGTATTTGGAAACTATATAATATCAGTGCATTTTACATTGTGGCTTTTTTAACAAACATTCAAATGTTTTATTTCAAAGCACAACAAAAGCAGTGTATTGTTTAAGTAGGCTTCTTCTACATTCACACACATTCATGTGTTTTGAACTGCATAACAATCATGGATGCAACAATTATAGATTTTGGTTGTATGATTATAGTCTGATGAATAATCATGGTTTCACTGTAATCGCGTCTAATGTAAATTTAAGCTTTATTTTAGGTAGGCCTGAGTATTTAGATTAACTGTTGTTATCATCTGCGTTCATACTCTCTCAGAAATAAACTACAGGAGCTGTCACTGGGGCAGTACCTTTTCAAAAGGTACATATTTGTATCTGAATGGTCTATAATGGTACCTCAAAGGTACTTTTTAGGCACATTTGTGTACGAATATGCACCTTTGAGGTACAACTATGGACTCTTTGGGTACATGAACCTTTTGAAAAGGTACTGCCCCAGTGACAGCTCCTGTACCTTTATTTCTGACAGTGTACATACATAATCATTTTAATAATAATTCGTCTAACATATCTTTTGTTTACATTGCACTGAAAGCCACGATACAACCTCACCGCAATGTTTTCTAATGCGTGCGCCGGAAAGCAGTCGGAAAGCACACATTCTACATTAGAAATAACAAACATGCGCGCGGAAGGGACGTGATAGTGGAACGGCGCGCCGCTGTAGTTAATCCAGTTTGCGAGCGTATTGGCATCGGCATACAAGTTCGGAACTTTAAACTAGCGCACAGTTGGCATAACTTTGTTTAACTGCAGCAGTTTCGTTCTGTGCAACAGAAACGCGCAATTGAGAAGCCATTATGTTTAATTAACCGTGACGAATTAAAGCGCAGTGAAATCAGCGAATCGTTGCATCCCTAACAGAAAAAATAGTCTTGGGGGCCGGGTTCGGCCCGCGGGCCGCCAATTGAATAGCCCTGATCTAGGAGAATGAAAGCAAAGGTGTAAGCGAAGTGAAGATCGGCTATTATCACCTCAAAACTCTGGAACGGGCTTCCACCCCACGTCAGACACGCTCCAACTCCAATCTGTTTTTAAAAAGCTTCTGAAACTCCATCTTTGTTCTTTAGCATTTGAGTTAATGTTGAGGGGTTTGCCTTATGTTTTAATTGTTATGTATGTGATGTAGGATTTATTTTAATTAGTATTGATTGTGTTCAGCACTTTGGGCAATGTTGTGTTGTAAGAAATGTGCAATATAAATTAACTAACTAACTAAAGGAAGCGGCATGTTTTAAATACACAGCCGAGACATTACACCATGGTCGACTCGGGCTTAAACAAACCTTGTCGTTGTCTTGATGAACAGCCAAAAAGTCGTCTTGTTTACAAGGCTGTCTAAAGCGTGAGCGATTCCACTTTGATCGCTCGCCGCCCGTATATATTTGAAATGATGAACTTCTTGAGCTGATGATAATAACCTGTGTGTGTTTAATTATTGAAGTGCTTCTGACGCTGATCCTTTCAAAAACAGACAAACGCAAGAGTGACGCGTGAAAAAACAAAGGAGCAAATGATTCTTTCAGCAACCTAAAAGATGTACAAACTGCCCTCTTTAACTATTATCATCGCCTTCTGGAATATTATGAACTGGGAATGACGGAATAACTCTCTAACAGAGGTTACATGTGCTGGTGAAGATTACAGATACAGATGAGAGGTTTAGTAGTTGCTGTCATGTGATGTGCGTTGATGTGACGTGATGGACTGTACCCTGCATTCATTTCATACAGATTACAAAACCAAACATTTGTTTCCAAGTGTAGTTGGTTGTTTTTATAGTAGAGATCTGAAGCTTTGTGTGGATATATTTCTCATGTCTGTGAAGTAAGTTTTTGCTGAGATTCCAGTGCATTCGCTGATCCGAGGGTTCATAACGAAGCAGCAGAATCTGTCGTAAACACATATCTGGTCTGAACCGCTCCCCCGCATAATCTAGAAGTCAAGTTATTATTTGTTGCTCTTACAAGTGGGATCCACGACAAGACTTTTGTCAGGTAGTGTACTCGTGCATTAAAACTGAAACAGGTAATATTTTATTGTTTGAAAGTGTTACACACAACACAAGCTCATTCTGAGAATGTAGTCCCACGTCCCACGTTTCTACACATTATGTAGTCAGAGGGTATGTATGGCTGTGTTTAATTTATTTAATGAACGATACAGGACAGTGTAACGCCGTTCCTTTTCGCGCTTACCAGCTGACCCGTTGTCTCGTCCCGTTGACTCGCCGTGTTCGTCGGCGGATTTGAGACGCAGAGAGGAGTTGACCACGATGACGGGGTTCGAGTCTGGTGGAGAGCGGTTCCAGAAAGTAGGGAAGACAAAAACAGAAACCAAAAAATAAAATAAAGCAGTAAATAACAGGGTGTAAACGTGGTAAAAATGAGACGAGGGCTTTTATTTTTTCCTGGATTGCTTTTGAAAATTGTTGGTTGGGTTTAGGGAAGTGTGTGGGGGGTCAATCGATAAAATTTTGGTTGGGTTTAGGGAAGGAGGAGGGTGGGTCAGTCGATTGGTCGGTCAGTCAGTCAGTCAACAGCAACCTCTGGTGGGTTTACACGAGAACAGCAGGCGCGAACGGCACCCGTTAGAGAAATTTGAGATCTCAAAAAGCGTACACAGCACCCTCTAGAGGATTTGTGAAAATAAAAACTGCAAAAATACGTACCTGTGATGATGGTTTGTGGTTGAGTCAAAGTACCTTTAAGGCAAGTCATTTCACTTGGTGGCCATCTTTGAAATGTCACTCGGGCATTCTGTCTGTAATGGGTAAACATAACTGAACATATGGCCTAACATATGTTTACATTTAATATTTGGACTCACCAAAATAGTTAAACAACGACTGTCTTTTAAGTTTAGTTTCTAAATGTTCCAATCAAACACTCGAAGGGAACGAGATCACGACACCAACCTACTTCATGGCTGTTAATTACAACACAGGCTCATTGTGAAAACGTACCCCCGTATACATTTCTGGAGAGCATGAATTATGTAGCCAGTGGTACGTGTGGCTGCATTTTGTCTTTAAAATGAACACTACAGGGCGGTATCTGTTTCTTTTTTCGCTACCAGGTGACATACGTACCTGCCAGGACGTATTTTGCGGCCTCCAGAAACATAAGAGGGACTACGTTTTCAGAATGAGCCTGTGTTGGTTACACATATTCCATGGAACTACTAGGGCTGGGTCGATAGACAATGCCATCATCTAATGCTGATGAACGATAGACATCATGATGCTGAGCCAGCATCGCGATCCTCTGCCCCGCCCCCATCGCAAAACGCTCACAAAAAATACACATTTAGGTCCTGTTTACACTAGTATGTCTCAGTTTTAAAATGGCATTCAGGAAAGAAACGATTCACATCTACACTGACGTTTCATCTAGCATTTCTGAACAGCCCTTCGTCCACACTATACCACTGAAAATGCACATCACGTGACCACACACGCAGAGAGACACACACAGAGACACACAATGTCATGTGGTCATCTGAGCTCCAGGCAGTCAGCGGGTGCTTTGAGCACAAAACCCCTGAGAGCAGAGCATGTGGGACAGTTTTTCAAGGATGTAGCGCTGGATGGCGTCTCACTATAGTTGATAAACGTGATCTTTAATTAATCTCATCTCTATCTAACGACTCTTCAGTCTTTTGAATCTATCAGGTAACGTGTCTCAGCATCAGTACACTGCTTCAGTCTTTCGCTTTCACGCTTGTACTCTGTAATGTTAGCGTAAACCTCAGATACTGTTGGTTGGTTCCTGTTGGTTGTGCACCTTTTTTACCAACTAAATGTGTCGACGCCATTATAACGACACAGATCACTCTGCCTGTTCATGCCAGAGTGCTGCGGGAACAGTGATTGACAGGTGGTCATCTGTGTGTAACTTATCTTTATTTATTTATGATTTGGTTATGGGTAAAACAAAGAGCGAACTATTTCTATAGTTACATTATTTGTAAAGTGCCCTTGAGCTCTGGAAAGGCGCTATATAAATAAAACTTATTATTATTATTATTATTATTATTATTATTATGCGGGTCAGGTAGTTGAAACGGTAGGCTACAAATAATAAATTAGTTATGAATTAATTATTCATAAATAATTAATTTATCGCCCCCTATGACAATGATGCTAACGTCCATCGCGATGTTTCGCATTAGACATCGTACGATGGCATCGCCCAACACTAGTAACTACTATAGTAATTACAATTAATTATGCATAAGGGCATGCAACCAACCCTAAACAAGCCACAATCTAGTATAATGTATTCCTAACGTTATACTAAGTGCATGTAATTAATTCAGTAGATAAACGAATAGTTGCAGTGTAAGAAGGACACCTTAAAATAAAGTGTAAAAGTGAAGTCCCCGTCACCTAACAGAGCTTGTTTTCAGACATAAGTGTCTGGTCTGGACATTCTCATCAGCGGAGAAGTAAAGATGAAAGTATTTTCACATCAAACACATTATCCTCTTCACCTTTAACTCAATCCTCTGTGCTCGGCTCATTTTTATTAGCGGAAAGACCTTGCGTGGCTCTCGAGGTCACCGTAGAAAAACTTTCCAGCGTCCCTGAAATCAGCGGCGCTCATTACTGCCGTCTGCATGGAGATAAATGTTCAGGGTCACACACAGATGAAGGATGGAGACGCTCTGTGATGTGGAAATGAAGCAGGTTCTGCGAGGATGTTGCTCAGAGATAAACATGTTTGCAGTGTGAAGCCGCTGTCAGCAGATCTGACAAATGCCGTGTGTCGGACTCGCATGTGAGAACGTTTACATGCGTTTATTTTAGCTCCCAATTCTGTTAGACTCATTGTTTCAGTGTGATGATGCACTTTAAAAGTACACATGAAACCAGAACTAGCCATATTGATGTTGTTAGCTCACGTTGCTAGTTTTGTGGTGATCAATTCATCTGTGCAGGTCATTAAGATAAAAAAAGTAGTTTGCTTTTATTTTTTCATTTAGGAACAAAAACGATCCACATCCACACTGGTGTTTCATCTAGCATTTCTGAACAGCCCTATATCCTCACTATACTGCTGAAAATGCACATCACGTGACCACACACACAGACACACAATGTCATGTGGTCATCTGAGCTCCAGGCAGTCAGCGGGTGCTTTGAGCACAAAACCCCAGAGAGCAGTGCACGTCAGACAGTTTATCAAGGATGTCCCGCTGGATGGCGTCTCACTATAGTTGTTAAACGTGATCTTTAATTAATCTTGTCTGTATCTAATGACTCTTCGGTCTTTTGAATCTTTCAGGTAATTTGTCACAGCGTCAGTACACTGCTTCAGTCTTTCGCTTTCACGCTTGTACTCGGTGATGTTAGCATAAAACAGTGCTCGTTTTGTGGTGATCAATTCATCTGTGCATGTCATTAAGTTAAAAAACAGTAGTTTGCTCTTATAATCTTTAATTGAAATCTGAAAATGCACTTCCTGTTTATTTTCGGTTAAATAGGCATTGGGCGTGGCTAACATACTTAACCACGCCCCTTCAGCTCTCGGTTTTGACAACAAACAGAAATGGTGAGCAGTGATTCTGTTAGGTTGTAATAACGCTCCCCAATCCCTTTTCCCCATCTGTTTGAATGAAATGCCTACTTTACTACATCCAATCAGCTCGCAGTAGAAAAGCATAAGCCACGCCCACCTTTTTTCCTCATTTAATATTCTGTTTCTCTAGGGACTGCGTCACTATATGAAAAAAATGGTCGCATTTAACTGAAACTGAATATTAAGCTTGCTTATTTGTACATCATTCACGTTCTTCCAGTTTGAACTCATTTAAAGGAGGCAGGGGCAGACTGGGACAAAAATTCAGCCCTGGCACTAAAGCCACACCAGCCCACATTACCACAGCCCCAACCACGGACACACGCATTCACTACTTATAGTAGTAGCGTGAATGGTGTGAAAATTAATTTTCTTCTTGTCGGCTTAGTCCCTTTATTAATCCGGGGTCGCCACAGCGGAATGAACCGCCAACTTATCCAGCATATGTTTTACGCAGCAGATGCCCTTCCAGCTGCAACCCATCTCTGGGAAACATCCATACACACTCATACACTACGGGCAATTTAGCCTACTCAATTCCCCTATAGCGCATGTGTTTGGACTTGTGGGGGAAACCGGAGCACCCGGAGGAAACCCACGCGAACCACAGGGAGAACATGTAAACTCCATACAGAAATGCCAACTGACCCAGCCGAGGCTCGAACCAGCGACCTTCTTGCTGTGAGCGCCCTTGGTGTGAAAATTACTTAGTATATTTTAGTATAATGACTTAGAAGTATATCTTCTGTTTTCTTCTTTCCTCCTCTACTGTCCTCCGATGCAGCAGCCGAATTGAAACCTTTCCAGAATATTTCAGTTAATTTGATGTAACCTCTGATTGGGTCGGCCCATCTCACAACCATTTATTATTATTACTATTATTGACGATGTTTTTAATTAAAGGTATAGTTCACCCAAAATGAAAAATTACTGTTGAAATTCTGTTGAAAACAAAAGAAGATATTTTACAGAATGCTGAAAACCTGTAACCATTGGCTTAGCAGGAAAAACAAATAATATGGAAGTCAATAGTTACAGGTTTCGAGCTTGCTTTAAAAAAATATTTTGTGTTTAACAGAAGAAAGACAAACATGTTTTGAACAAGTTAAGGCTGAGTAAATGATGACAATTTTTAGTTTTGGGTGCTAAAAATGAACCAAACCCATGTTACAACACGTTCCCCAGTCTTCCATATTTGTTGACACAATTAATTCCATTCTTACAGAAACGTTGCAGGTACAATGATGATTTTCTGATATCGCTGATGTTCATTCATTCAGTCATTTTCTTGTCGGCTTAGTCCCTTTATTAATCCGGGGTTAACTTATCCAGCATTTGTTTTACGCAGCAGATGCCCTTCCAGCCACAACCCATCACTGGTAAACATCCATACACACTCATTCACACTAATACACTTTGGACAATTTAGCCTACCCAATTCACCTGTACTGCATGTCTTTGGACTTGTGGGGGAAACCGGAGCACCCGGAGGAAACCCACACTAACACAGAGAGAACATGCAAACTCCACACAGAAATGCCAACTGACCCAGCCGAGGCTCGAACCAGCGACCTTCTTACTGTGAGGCAACAGCACTACCTACTGTGCCACCATGGCGCCCATCTCTGATATTTGCAGATGTAAAATTAACCCAATGAAATGATATGATAGGCCTATATATATTAACATATACTGTATTTTAATAGGACAAAAAGAGTTATATGTTTTAAACATATAGTGCAAGCACCAAGTCAATAACTTGAACCTCCCCTCTGTAAACTGTGGCCCCACCATGCGTTTAAAAATACCTAAATCCACCGCTGTATCATTGTAGTAAGAAGAAAAGTAAGGCTGAGAGAAGAGAAATGCAAATATAGAGTGTGTTATGTCGTTAGCATGAACACACACACACTCCATCTCACTAGTTAAAACTGCTTTATTTCTCCGGATTTTAAAATTCTTTGAAAAATCTTAGTGAATACATTAGTCAGCAAAATATATCACACTGATCTATTTTTTATCTTATGAAAAAATCATACATATCGTGCCATAAACCATTCAACTAAACCATAAATCTACTTTTTGAATGGGTTATTTGGGTGCATGTAAGCGTTTGCGTGTGTGCGTGATCATGCATGACACTTGTCAACACTTTCAGGAGGAGGAATGAGATTACTGATATCAGATGTCAGAACACCGTGCTTCATACTTCAGCTTTACTGGTCTTTCACTTCAATGGAAAAATAGTTGTTGTTCTTATGAATCCTGCCAATGAGGAAGCTGCAGTTGTAACTGTTTAATGTTAGCCAATGCTATTAGTGTTTTTGGAAGATTATGAACCCGTGTGGAAGTGTGATATATGGCTATATATATGCACATTACATATGACTAGAGCCACACGGAATCTGTGTGTGCAGATTTCCGCAGATTTTTAGCCCATCATTGATTCTGTTTATTTACTGGTGTAAATGTGTGTAAATACATATTTATTCAGTTTTTAAATTAATTTCAGTAAAAATATTGATTAATATGAAAATATTCATATGGTTTATTTACAATACAGTTTGTAAAGTCATATTTTTTGTCTTTTAGAAAAGATTTTATACGAGAGACTTGCTTTGTTTACCAAATAAAGTGGATCTAATTGGATTTGCATTGTAAACATTAAATAAATGTTAAAAAGGTATTTTTTTTTATTTCATATATTAAGTTTTTAGTTATGATACTCCTAAAATCATTCTGCAAAAATCCACAGATTTTTAACAAAATACTCTGCAGAAATAGCAGAAAATGTCTGCAGATTTCGTCTGGCCCTGCATATGACATACAAGTTCATATGTGGATTTCACATCTGTAAAATGTCATATAAGCACCACATATTTCAGAATTTAGCAAAAATGTGTACAAATTATATATATTACATCAGAATTACAAATATATGGAATTACAAGCAACTCTATGCGTTTAGGCATGTAGACATGGTCAAGACGATCTGCTGCAGTTCAACCAAGCATCAGAATTTAAGTGACTTTGAGCGTGGCATGGTTGTCGTGCCAGACGGGCTGTTCTGAGTATTTCAGAAACTACTGATCTACTGGGATTTTCCACGCACAACCATCTCTAGGGTTTACAGAGAATGGTCTGAACAAGAGGAAATATCCAGTGAGCGGCAGTTCTGTGGGCGCAGATGCCTTGTTGATGCCAGAGGTCAGAGGAGAATGGCCAGACTGGTTCCAGCTGATAGAAAGGCAACAGTAACTCAAATAAGCACTCGATACAACCGAGGTCTGCAGAAGAGCATCTCTGAACGCACAACACGGCCAACCTTGAGGCGGATGGGCTACAGCAGCAGAAGACCACACCGGGTGCCGCTCCTGTCAGCTAAGAACAGCAAACTGTCTGAGTATTGCTGCTGACCATATCCATCCCTTTATGACCACAGTGTCCCCATCTTCTGATGGCTACTTCCAGCATGATAACACACCTTGTCATAAAGCGTGAATCCTCTCAGACTGGTTTCTTGAACATGACAATGAGTTCACTGTACTCAAATGGCCTCCACAGTCACCAGATCTCAATCCAATAGAGCACCTTTGGGATATGGTGGAACGGGAGATTCGCATCATGGATGTGCAGCCAACAAATTTACAGTAACTGCATGATGCTGTCATGTCAACATGGAGCAAAATCTCTGAGCAATATTTTTAGTGCCTTGTTGAATTTATACCACGAAGGATGCAGGCAGTTCTGAAGGCAACAGGTGGTCCAAAACCGGTACTAGTAGGGTGTACCTAATAAAGTGGCCGGTGAGTGTGTGGACATATAGAAATTCATGACTTATATATTTGATCATTTTGATTTTATTTCAATGGTTGAAAAAAATATATGCAAGTGGTCTTTTTACAGTATTTCAAAATATATGGTGCATTTATGACATTTTGTATATGTGAAATCCAAATATAAACTATAATCTATATCCTATATGTAGTTATATAGTGCCATATATGACTTCTGTATGTGGGAAAGTTCAGTGAGTGCATCATAATGCAGCATTAAATGATTTATCAGTGTGTGTGCATTATTGAGATTTTTAAGCATGTTCAAACACGCACATTCTTCAAACCTTGCAAATCCTAATTGTTTTCACTTTCCTTGTGTTGTTTGTGAGCTGTGATGCATCGTGGTCTGTTTGCGTGTCAGTTTGCAATGAATGTCAGACAGTAGATGAAGGCTTGACTTCAAACAGTACAGATCGAGGAAAGATCAGCAGAGACTCGTTGATGCCTGACGCCTGATGTTCACACAGATGTCAATTTAGCTGCTGAAATTCTGGAAATTTCGAGAAAAAAAAGGAGGCTGTGCATTTTTTGCAGAGGTTAAAAAGTTGCTGTGTAACTTCTGCTTTCATCCTTCACGGCTGTTCAGATGTGATTTGTGACTGGCTTTAGAGATTTTCTGAGAGCCCCCTAAATCAACAGGCAATCAAAAAGGTGTTTTTAACCATTTATTGTGCAAAAAAACATATATGGTACATATATCATTTTAAAATGAATGTTTTTATCCATTTCTCAGTGAATATAAGTCATATATTTTGGTGCATTTAAACAAACTGATTTATTAAACAGATACATTTATTATAATAATAGTTTAGTCACTGAACGTCTTTAGAAATAGAAAGATAATGCATTTAAATTTATGAGACATTTTGGAAAAAAACATTACAAACTACAAAATTTCAACTATTTTTTGTTTCTCTTGATGTTTCCTCTTTTTAAAATTTTTATTTAATATTTTTCTCTAACATATAAATGTACTAATTTTGGAGCGTTATTATGAGTTATTTTGTTAGATTAGCTCCAGATTTGGCTTCAGTACTGACTAATCTAATGTATATGCACAAATATAATTGTAAATCTTCCGATAGAAAATATGAATTTAAATCAGAGATATATGAGGGGTGAAGTCTTTTATGTTGAGCACTGTATATATATATATA
>CAIGQQ010031610.1:2139455-2161715 GCA_903798035.1 Danio albolineatus
TGTATATATATATATATATATATATATATATATATATATATATATATATATATATATATATATATATATATATATATATACACACACACACACACACACACACATATAACACCCGGAATATATCGGGTTAATGGATCCGGCATGTTACACAAGGATGGAGAGGTGTTGCGCACGAAAGTGGGAGGGTGGGGGCGCTTGTCGCAGATGAAAATGAAAAGGCTTGGGGAGTCACAGGAGAAAGTGAAAATGAAAGTGAACAGTGGACGGGGAGGAGGGCGGTTGAGGAGGGGGATCGGTAAAATGAGGAGCCGGATCAGATTTCAGAGGAGCCAGATCTGGTGTGTTCCGGCACAAATTAAGTTTTCACCGTTTAAAACCGTTTCTAGGTTTTTGTGTAAGCAAGTATTTTACAGTACTTTAGAAATAATTAAAAATGTCTCTGTCAGTGTTTTCAGACTATTAAATTTGATTTTAGCAAAGTCACACAAGTGACAATTTCACATCTGTCACATCCATAACGGAGAGACGTCACATCCATAATGACACTTTTTCCTCATAAATGCAAAAATGTCAAATAAAATAAAATCAGTCATGTTTGTACTATAGTGAGCGGCTCTTATACTTTAGATGAGCATTGTTTCCTTTAGGTTATGCAGTTTAATTCACAGAACTTCTACAAAGGCAAGGCAAGGCAAGGCAAGTTTATTTATATAGCACATTTCATACACAGTGGCAATTCAAAGTGCTTTACATAAACAGGAATAAAATTGAAGTTTTAAAAAAAATAAAAACAAGTAATAAAAAACAGATAAAAACAGATTAAAATGAGTTAGGACAAGTTATAAAAGAATGAAAGAAAAGAAAGACGCAATAGTGCGATCTGTCGGACATAGCACAGTGCTCATTCAGTAAAGGCACAGCTAAACAGATGTGTGTTCAGTCTTGATTTGAATGTGCCTAATGTTGGAGCACATCTGATCATTTCTGGAAGCTGATTCCAGCAGCGGGGGGCGTAATAGCTGAATGCAGATTCACCCTGCTCTGACTGAACTCTTGGAATTTCTAGTTTATGTGATCCTAATGATCTGAGTGATCTATTAGGTTTGTATTCAGTGAGCATATCTGTAATGTATTGGGGTCCTAGGCCATTTAGTGATTTATAGACAAGTAATAATACTTTAAAATCTATTCTGAATGGATGTTGTATACAGTAAACTCGGACTTTATTGGTCACATCCATAATTTTGATGTTTATTGACACAAAGGCGGGATCAAACTGTCAATTACTTGAAAATGAACAGTAGCAATCAAAGTCCTGCAGTTTTTTCCTGCATATCACAATTGGAAACACTAGTGCATCATCTGCCAGCAGCTGCAGCTCTCTGTAACTCTCACATGGTCGCCCACTGAAGCTAAGCAGGGCTGCGCCCGGTCAGTACACATGGGAAAAGCTAGATTGCTGACTGAAATGGTGTTATTGAGACCAGCAGGGGGCGCTCAACCTATGGTCTGTATGGGTCCTAACACCCCAGTATAGTGAAGGGGACTCTATACTGCTCAGTGAGCGCCGTCTTTCGGATGAGACGTTAAACCGAGGTCCTGACTCTCTGTGGTCGTTAAAAATCCCAGGATGTTCTTCGACAGAGAGTAGGGGTTTAACCCTGGCATCCTGGCCAGATCTGCCCTCTGGCCTCTGTCCATCATAGCCTCCTAACCATTCCCATATCATAATTGGCTTCATCATGTGGTGTGCGGTCTGGCGCAATATGCCTGCCATTGTGTCATTCAGGTGGATGCTGCACACTGGTGGTGGATGAGGAGATCCCTCAATGTGTAAAGTGCTTTGAGTGTACAGAAAAGCGCTGTATAAATAATTGGCAGATTGGAAAGTACTTCTAAAACCCACAAGGATGTTGATTGAGGAACATGTTTTGGTTTTTTACACCGGTACGTAATAACCATATTCATAATGTGGTATTTACACACACAATACTGTCCAATTAGCATGTTTTAGTGAAGCAGTCAGTGTGTTTACCTGTGCGTAGTTTATTTGTTGCTCTCTGTGTAAAAACGAGGCAGAAATCTGGCTGAAAGGTGGTGCTGTGATCCTCAAACGTGTCAGATGAGTGATCTTAGCATGTGTGAACAATGTGTGGTGTTTATTGTGGTGTGGCGGATCTGCTTAAACACATTCCTCTGCTGCTGCTTACGATTTCAGCTGAAAGAAGTTACCACTGATCTTTCAGGAAATCATTTTTCACAACCTCAAGAGCAAAATACCAGAGCTGGAGCTGTTAAACTGTCCCGACCGGGCTGAATCAACATTTAAACCACGCACATTCATACAACAGGCCATGAAACGGTCTTGAAGTAAATAAAACAATCTTTGTAACTGTAAAGAAGGTCAACAAGATTATGATTTAAGAGTTTAAGTTGGCATTTCAGTGTGGAGTTTGCATGTTCTCCCCGTGTTGATGTAAGTTTCCTCCTGGTGCTTCAGTTTCCCCCACCAGTCCAAACACATGCGCTGTAGGGGAGTTGGGTAGGCTAAATTGTCCATAGTGTATGTGTGTGAATGAGTGTGTATGGGTGTTTCCCAGTGATGGGTTGCAGCTGGAAGGGCATCCACTATGTAAAACTTATGCTGGATAAGTTGGCGGTTCATTCTGTCGTGGTGACCCCTGATTAATAAAGGGACAAAGCCGAAATTAATGACTTAATGAATGAATTATAAATAAGATTGCCATCTCCAGGTTGGAGGAAAGTTTTTACCCCAGGTGGAGGAGTTCAAGTATCTTGGGGTTTTGGGGGAATGATGTAACCTGAGATTGACAGGCGGATTGGTGCAGTAATGCGGTCGATGTATCAGTTTGTTGTGGTAAAGAAGGACCTGAGCGGAAAGGCAAAGCTCTCGATTTACCGGTCAATCTACGTTCCTACTCTCACCTATGATCATGAGCTTTGGGTCATGACCGAAAGAACAAGATCTCGGATACAACCGGCTGAAATGAGTTTCCTTCGCAGGGTGGCAGGGCGCACCCTTATAGATTGGGTGAGGAGCTCTGACACCTGAGAGGAGCTTGGAGTAGAGCCGCTGCTCCTCCACATCGAGAGAAGTCAGCTGAGGTGGCTCTGGCATCCATTTCTGATGCCTCCTGGACGCCTACCTTGTGAGGTGTTCCAGGTATGTCCCACCGGGAGGAGGCCTCGGGGAAGACCCAGGACACGCTGGAGGGACTATGTCTCTCGGCTGGCCTGGGAACACCTCGGGATCCCCCAGGAGCAGCTGCAAGTGTCTGGGGAGTGGGAAGTCTGGGGTTCACTCCTAAAGCCTGTTTCACACCGCAAGCGGCGCGTGAGCAGAGCGTGAGCAGCGCGTGTTTTTTTCGGCGTCCATGTTAACAGATTAGAGCTTTCATACCGCAAGCAGAAGCAGCGCGTCAGGGCGAGGCATGAGTGTCGCTGAAGCAGCAGTGCCGCGATAGTTTCGGCGCAGGGTCTATTTTTGCCGCGCTGCTCACGCTCAATTAAAGTGACAGTGCATTGATAATGGCTTAAACACATTGAATGACAGTAAAAAGTAGCCATTTTACCCAATAAATGCATCAATAATATCCACTGATTTAAATATGGTCAATTAAATGAACTTAAACGATTAAAATCTGCAACAAATATTTATTTAGGCCCGAACTACAAAACTAAATGTATAAGCAACTTTAGGATCAGTTTTGCTTAAGAGGGAGAGGGGAGAGAGGAAATAGAAGTGGCCGATTTAAGACAAGTATTTAAGGGAGTTGTAGTCCATAACGAAGTGTATTGTGGGTAGTGTAGTTCGACACCCATGCTTAGATGATGTGAGCTTAGCTCGCTGCGATTTAAAGCAGAGGAGGAGCGATTTATTGAGCTTTGTTTCATGTTCACTCAAGTTCTTACAACCGGGAGCTGTTTGCACTGAACCTGACAGAACGAACATGAGTAAAAGAAGGGCATGCAGTGATTACTTCTGTCCGTCTCATCCTTTGTACGAGCATGAATTAACGAGCCGCTGGACATCGCTGAAGCGAAGAAAGTAACACTAGTTTGATCATATGTTGAATATCATTATAACTATATTGTATAAATAATATTATAACTGCTTAAAACATTCTGACAATCAAAAAAAAAAAAAAACATGATGTCACAGGTGATTGTCTTCTCAGTGCACCAGACATTAATGACATTTCTCATAGAGTGAGAAGCATACAGTACTGTTATATTATTATAAAATATATACTGTGTATAATTTATAAAATAAAGACTTGCAGGTTAAGGAAACAGCATTGGAGGTTGAAAAAGTTTAAAAAGTGTATTAATATATAGAGATAGATAGGTAACTAGATAGAATAGACAGATGATCTGTGTTGCTGCTGCTGATGAGCTGCGCGCTGCAGACGCAGTCGGTGTGAAAGGCGAACGCCTGCGTGCTGCTTCTGCTCTACATACGCACTGCTCACGCGCCGCGCACGCCCTGCATGCGCTTGCAGTGTGAAACAGGCGTAAGATTGTTCCCTCCGTGACCCGGCCCCAGGAGAAGTGGATGAAAATGAGATGAGATGAGATTTAAATGATACATCAAGGAATCTGCATACTAAAATTAGACTAATTTAATAGAAAAATCAAATAAATTGTGAAAAATTACTACAAACTAGAATAAAAGTGTTCAAACGTTTTGCTCAGAACTGCATATAAGACTGAAGATGAATCATTTAAATAAAACAAAGCGAAATAAATTCAAATTCAGATGATTTAAACATGAAATCCTTGACGTTTCAAACAAATAAATGAACTGTGAGTCATGAATCCTCTCTCAGACACAGCTTGTGTGAATCACTGATTTAAATTCATGATTTTGCACGAGTGTTTGACAAACATTTCTAGTCAAACAGAGGATTAGAAGAACGCTTTAAGAGCAGAAGTGCAGATAACATCATGCAGAAATGCTTTGATCACCAGAAGCATGTTTACAAGATTAGTAGATAGGATTATGAACATGAGAGACATGCACTGCTGTCATGCAACAATATTTCAGCATATTCTACACTTGGCTCACTACTGTAAAGATTAAAATACATCAAAATCTTCTTTAATCTGAATAAAGAAAGGCACCTACATCTTGGATGTCGTGTGGAAGAGTAAAATAGCAGGAAATTTTCATTTTTGGGTGAACTATCCCTTTACGCTGAATCAAATTAAAGGGTAGTTCGCAAAAAAATACATTATTTACTCACTTATGAACATTTGAAAATGTATGAAATGACCAGTTGTAACCAGACTGTATAAGTGATTTTAATTTACATCACATTAAACTGACTTAAGGCCGCCACGGTGGCGTAGTGAGTAGCACGTTCGCCTCACAGCAAGAAGGTCGCTGGTTCGAGCCCCGGCTTGGTTAGCTGGCATTTCTGTGTGGAGTTTGCATGTTCTCCCCGTGTTGGTGTTGCGTAAAACATGTGCTGGCTAAGTTGGCGGTTCATTCCGCTGTGGCGACCCCAGATTAATAAAGGGACTAAGCCGAAAACAAAATGAATGAATAAACTGACTTAAAGTGGCTTGTACTTAAAAAAAAAAGAAGTTGATAGCTGTGTGAGCTTTAAAAAAAAACCCACAAAATGGAAAATCTTAAAATTAGCAAAATAATCTGCCAACGGGGTAAGCAAAATTACCTTGTTTTTCCTCTTGATAATATTATTTAGTTTACACGATTGTCAGATTATTCTGCTTATTTTATGGAAAAACCCACTTAATTTCAACATATTATTTCTTAAAACAATACTATAAGTTTTGCTTGTTCTCAATTTAAGAATTTGTAAATATTTTGGTCTAGAAACAAGACAGAAAAGCAATTTTATTTTTATTTTTTTATTTTTTATTTATTTATTCATTTTTTTGCAATGTGGAGTAGGCTATTCACAAATGACTGTAAACCCTTCAGAGTTTTGAATGATGTCTTGCACATATCTGTACTGTATGACAATAATAGATGTTAGGCCATAATGACAGTAATGCACTTGAGATGATTGCATAATATGTATACTGGAGCATGAGAGAAGTATAAAGCCTCCTGCAGCCTACATGTTAAATCATTTGGATGATAAATAGGACATTCATTCATTCATTCATTCATTCATTTTCTTTTCGGCTTAGTCCCTTTATTAATCCGTGGTCGCCACAGCGGAATGAACCGCCAACTTATCCAGCATTTGTTTTATGCAGCGGATGCCCTTCCAGCTGCAACCCATCTCTGGGAAACATCCATAAACACTCATTCACACACATACACTATGGCCAAATTTAGCCTACCCAATTCCCCTATACCACATGTCTTTGGACTGTGGGGGAAACCGGAGCACCCGGAGGAAACCCACGCAACCACTGGGAGAACATGCAAACTCCACACAGAAATGCCAACTGACCCAGCCGAGGCTCGAACCAGCAACCTTCATGCTGTGAGGCGACAGCACTACCTACTGTGCCACCGTGTCACCTAAATAGGACACATTTTGGCAAAATAACAATTATATAAAATAAAGTTTTATCTTGACTAGACTCAAATTTGCATACAACGAAATATATATATAAATATATTGCAGCAGATCTCAATCAATCACTGTTATCAAATCAAATGCATAATTGCATTTTTGTGATTTGTCGTTTAAAATGTGCAATTAAAATGCAAATGTCACATTAAGTGATGTGAAATGACAGGCCAGAAGCATTATAGGATAACCGTGTCAGTCTTAATACTCATCCCGTGTTGGCAGTCGACATCCGCAGGAAACTCTCGAGATCTTGTTTTGTGAAAACACTCCAGCAGCCAATCAAAGGCTGAAAATACTCCACAATCTGCAGGAAATTTCCTCAATGTGCTCAAGCGTCAATCATCTCTAAAGCTGCACCTCAGTTGTAAACAGTTTTAACTCATTTGGTGCATGAAATGATTTTACAGCAGCACGAGCTCTGCGTCTGCTTTGCGCTCATCTGAATTCAACATAAGTTTCTCGCGCGATTCATTCATTATGCATGAAGATGATAAATTACAGACCTTGGACTAAATCAGAGGCAACAGCCGTGCTAATTACCTTTGTTTGAAAAGAAAATCACACCGGCAAATTAGCCTCCTCTGTTTATATTCATAATAAGTTCATTTAAGACGTCGACTCGCGCTCTAATGTCACTTCTGGCTCTCGAAGTTACTAAAAGAAAGGAAATAACGTGAAAGAGAAGTTATTCTGAACCAGCCGACCTGAATCCTGAAACCACACAAACAAATATGAGACTGAAATAAAGACGCAGTGCTGGAATGAACTGCAAGTGGAAATAGGAGGCTTTGATTAGACTAATCAGTGTTTGTTATGTAATGTGTGAAGGTCTAATGGAGGAAATTTGGCCAGGACACTTGGCCAGAGTTACACCCCTACATTTTAAGAGAAGTTCCAGGGTATTTGTAATGAAGACAGAGAATCAGGACCTCGGTTTAATGTCTCATTCCGAAAGAAGGCGATCACTGACAGTATAGTGTCCCCTTCACTATACTGGGGCATTAGGACTCACACAGACCGCAGGTTGAACACCCTCTGCTTGCCTCACCAACACCACTTCCAACAGCAACCTAGTTTTCCCATGTGGTCACTGATCCAGGTACTAACCAGGCTCGGCCCTGCTTAGCTTCAGTGAGTAATCTTTTTAGTGACACCCCAATGCAAACATCAGTAATTAAACATGATATCAATGTTCAAAATTCTTCCTTAATAAAGCAACATCCTTACCGTGTGAACTCACACAAGCGTGTTATTATGAGGAAGGAAGTTGAATATTTGATGGAGAATGGTCTTGCAGTTCCAAGTTGCAGCCCATGGAGCTCGCCGTGCATTCTTTTACCCAAACCAGACAGAACATTCAGATACTGCACAGATTACCGTAAGGTTAATGCTGTCACTGTGCCAGATTGCTTCCCTCGACCCCGTATGGAAGATTGTATTGACAACCTTACAATAGTTCAGCTCGTTTTGTCACGAAACTTGATTTATTAAAGGGATTCTGGCAAGTTTCTTTAACCCCGCAAGCTTCTGCTATTGCAGCCTTCGTTACACCGGATCACTTCATGCAATATTCCGTGATGGCCTTCGGATTGTGAAACGCTCCCGCCACATTTCAGAGACTCGTTAATACCGTGTTATTCAGCGTTCTAAATTGCAATGCATATCTGGATGATTTAGTGGTTTACTCATCTGTCTGGTCACAACACATTTCTTTGCTGCACACTGTTTTTGAAAAACTGTCCAATGCTACATTGACATTAAATCTGGCAAAATGTGAATTTGCTAGGGCGACAGTCACATACCTTGGTAAGGAAGTGGGTCAAGGTCAAGTTTGGCCAGTAGCTTCGAAAGTCTCCGCTATAGCCGAATTTCCCGTACCTAAGTACCTAAGTACCCCGGGAGTTGCGCCGATTTTTAGGCATGTCGGGGTACTATCGTAGTTTCTGCCGAAACTTTTCCAGTGTGGTTTCACCCCTAATTAATTTACTTAGTCCCTCGCAGCAGTTTATTTGGTTAGCCTTGGGCTGCAGAGGGATATGTCATTGTTTAACGTGTCATTTGGCTGGAACATAAAGATATTAAACAGAAAACAGACATTAGAAAATGTATTAGCTACAAAGCAATGCTATTAATATTATCTGTCAGTCAATATTTTCATAATTCATATATCTGTCGTATATGTCACTCCACTGATCTTGAGTGTATGGTGCCATCTTTAATAATAATAATAATAATAATATATGGTGGCTCAGTGATTTGCACTGTCACATCAGTCAAGCTTGAAATTATTCATTCCCCTGGCAAATACTACAGAAGTCCTAAGAGGCCATGCATTAAAATATTTTTTCTCTCTTGTCATGTCGTGATCACGACTTATCTCGTGATCTCGACATAACTCGTTTTCTCGTGATCTCGACATAACAGAAAGTTCTGCTTTCTTCTGACTTCTGTAAGCAAACGCCTACGAAACATCATCGATGAACGCATTCACTTTTATTTTGTCCAGGGACTGAGTCAAACTGAGATAGTTCTATGCCTTTCAGTGATTGACAATTTCTATATCAGTGTCCGACACTTGAGAAGGAGGCTTTCAGCTCTCCGCCTTTTATCGTTGAAGATATAGCGACCCTGAGAGTATCGTCAGTTTCATTGCCAGTCAGCTTGAAGGACCGGGAAGATGCTAGAAAGGGGCCGTTTAAATGGTTTGCGGCTGACCAGAGAAATGGTACGAGATGTGCAGTTCAGTTTAAGAATAAGCAGAACTTTTTGTTATGTCGAGATCACAAGAAAACGAGTTGTTACGTCGAGATCACAACATAACAAGAGCGAAAAATATTTTAATGCATGGCCTCTTAGGACTTCCGTAAAATTCTGATTAATTTTGGAAATTAATTTTGGTTTAATTGTAAAAAAAAATTTGGTTAATTGGGAATAAAAGCCAATAAATACTTTTTTCTAACATCATCTTATAATCTTTTCAGAGAAGAATGTCATTTGGATAAAATAAAAGTCTGTGTTACACTGAATAAAAGTAACTAACTCAAAATTTGCAAGGGGTATGAACAACATCAGACTTGACGCTATATTTCTACACACATTTTTAAAAAACAAGTCGTCATCTTGAAGGTCGTCTGGAATATTTTCATATCTCACCTGTTGTATATTCAGCAGCAGCATGCAGACTGAGTTATACGTTTTTTTCAAACAGAAATAACTCCTCAGGCTTGAGTAATGCGAGTGATTTGGCGAGGGCAGACTGAGGTTAAATGCCTCTCCCAGTGTAAACTTGGTGTTTTTGTGCAGTAAAGCGTGTGTTAATTGCGGTGAGTGATCAGCTCTGCGTCACCGAGTGAAAGTGTGCAGATCTTAATCAGCACCACCTGTTTCTGTGGACATTAATGAGCAAATGTTCTCCATCCGCATGGAGACTGTAACTATAATGAGCTGGAATGGTGGCGGTGTGTAAACAGTTTCACTGAGTCCACACTGCTGTGCTGCGTAGATCTCTTTAAGTGGATTATTGATTTTATAATGCAACAGAAACTGCGTTATGATTATGATTCATCTCTGGAGTAATAGTTTAATAGCATATTGTGTTTTACTTTAATATATTTTCTTCAGTATGCAATATGTGTTGCACATTAGAACAAAACTAAACTATGCATTAAAGGGATAGTTCAACCAAAAGTCTAAATTCACTCACTATTTCAACACAGGCTCATTGGGGAAATGTTCCCTCATATACATTTCTGTTTGAGACATATCACCCATGTCTCACACATTGGGTCTCCCAGCTTGGCAGGTCTGCCTTGCCTTCGGAAAACACGTGCGCTCATGAATAATTAAGAAGCAGGGTCTTCTCATAGGATATCGCACAATACATGGACATGACCTCAATAATTTTTGGTGATGCAATATATATCGCCCATATGTAAAAACCAATTCTTGCAACATTTAAGCTGATTGCACAACCTATCTATCTCTATTTGAGGTGTCGCAGATATGAGAGATATCACAGCCTCTGAAACTTTTTAACCTTGCATTTTTTTTAAATTAACATTTATTTATTATTTGTTTTGGATATGCGTTTTCACATTCTGATGCCAATGCCCAATCATTTAATTATTGAAAAAATAAAATAATAAAATTAATATTAAAATTTAATTAAATATTCTTAAGTACACAATATTATGTGTTCTTTTGAAGAGTGTACTTGCGCTATGATGCTATTATTCAGCCATTCTGGCATTATAAATTGAGTGGCCTAAAATGGTCTTAAAATGACAATAATATCGTTTATCGCGATATATTTTGGTGCAATATATCGTACAACAAAAAATAGATATCGTGACAGGCCTAGCTATGAATAATAATGAGAAACCGATGCGGCATCACTCCACTAGCAGATTCGCTCTACGTCACTGATTTTGATCTGCCCCCCAAAAAATTTCAAACCCAGAAGTTGAAATAAGCAGACAAAAGCTCAAAATTATCCAGTTTTCCCCACGATTAAAGCTGACAGGAGCTAACACTGTCTAAACTGATGCTCAACACACACACACACATCTGTTAAAACTAGGGCTGTCAATTGATAAAAAAAATTAACTAATTAATCACACTTTTGTCTATGATTAATCATGAAAAGCAGTATTTATTACAGAAATAAAAACACAGGCATGTAAGTGCCATTTGAATTTTAAAACAATCAATGCCAATAACAAACAACATTTTTTCCATGTTGGATTCTAAGTGAACTACAAAAAAATCCAAAATACAGGCATTGCAGATATGGAAATTGGAAGAAAATAATAATAATAATAATAAAGTATTGAATACAAACAATTGTATTCATTGTAAAGTTGTTTTGCGAGTTGAGAACATTAATTATAAAGTAGAAACAATTTTGCTTAATCCTCCTTAACGTTTAGTTGCTAAGACAGTCCAGTCTGTTGACATTATCGGGTGACAACACAGACGTACACACACACAGACAGAGAGAGAGCGAGAGCGCAGTACAGCGCACTCCCTTCAGATCATCCCCACGCACGATACGGTTCTTAAAGTATGGCTGTATTTCTCAAGCAAGGATTCTGATACAGCAGCTGAAGCAGACGCTTTACTAAAGTTGCGTGTAGGAGGAAACACGTCAAACTTAATGAAACATTTGAGGGTGCTTGGAATCAACTTAGAGAGGAATGGGCTGTCTTTGACATCATCTGGCACTTTCACTGCGTACATTTACATGATCCATATTATCCATATTATGCTTTATCCATATTCCTTTGCTCATTAAACACACGCAGGGCCGGAGCAAGCTGAACTGGTGCTCTAGGCGAACGGTGATCACGCCGGCCTCAACCCCAAAGTGAAAAAGAAAGTGACCGGTTCGCGGATGAACGTGAGGGAGGGGGTAGGTGTCGCGGATTAAAGTGAGGACCGGGGGGTTCGCTCACTATTCTGCCGCCCTTGTCGGCCGCCTAGGTCGCCTCTATGGACTTGCCGGCCCTGAACACACGTCGGCCACAACAGGAAATTAAAAAAACTGCCACTGCATTAAATGCGTTAATTTTTTTTTAACGGTACAAATATTTCAAATTAATCGGCATACGTTGACGCGCTAATTTTGACAGCCCTAGTTAAAACCACAAAAAAAGTACTCCAGGGTGTCTTGAACTTTTAATATTGGCAGTCTTAATGCGGAAATGAAATGTTAAATCGGCAACTTCATTTTATTTATCGATTTGACAGAGACTGTGTTGTCACAGTGAAAATGAAAAATTTCATTTAATTTTAAAGTTTGGCTGATATTTTGCGAACAGTGTTTTATAATGAAATTGTTGATCTGGTTTTCATTTTAATTTACAATTTGATTTACTTAATATTGGCAAAAATCACCTTCCCTAATATTGTGCAGCCCAGGGGCGGATTTTGGGGCCCTAAGCAAATCCATCCATGGGGCCCAAAAGTTCTCTCTTTTGTACTTGAATTTTTTTTATTATTATTAATTTGCATTTTTTTTTCTTATATCATTTGATCTCCTTTTTTTACGTTTTACGTCTAAAAGGCACATACATGTTGCTTATTGCATACACAGGGATGCACAGCAACACATAAATATATATTTTTTTAATTTGGAAAATTTAAGGATTAAGGCTTTGGTGGAATATGAGTCATTCTGTGGATGTTTAGTAGATCTGTTTAAGTTTGCACACTTACCATGTATCAGAATCAGAATCAGTTTTATTGCCAAGTGTGCTCCACACACAAGGAATTTGCTTTGGCTACAGAAGCTTCCAGTGTACATAAAGTGACAAGTGACAACACAGAATAAATATAAAAAAGACGATAGACATTAAACAGAGATGCAGTCAGTCCAACAAGATCTGGATGTTGAAATGTATGTACAGATTTGTTATAAATATACAGGTTATAAGGTGCTGTGTACAAATGCGTAAGGAGAAGTATTGCATTGTATACTGTTATAAGGTGCTGTGTACAAGTGCGTATGAGAAAGTATTGCACGTTTATTGCACAATAGGAGAAATATGAACTGTTGATGAGGTAGATGGCCTGAGGACAGAAGTCTGCCTGTGTCTGGCAGTTTTTGTCCAGACGGTAACAGTTCAAACAGGAAGTGTGCTGGGTGCGAGGCGTCCAGGGTGATTTTGCGAGCCCTTTTACTCACTCTGGAAGGGTACAGTTCTTGAAGTGTAGGAAGGGTAGTGCCAGTGATTCGTTCAGCAGTCCGGACTATTCACTGTATAACAACATGTAATAACAACATGTAAAGCAGCTTGTAAATATTTTGAAATGATTTGTTTTCTTAAGATGAAATCACAACTAAACATAATAAATGAACAGTTTTGTGTTTAAAACTAAATCTTTACTGATTCCAATCATGGAACGCTCCATGATTGAAGGTGGGGGACACACTTGTTCAGATGAAGTAATTACATTCAAATAAAAATTTTTTAGACCCTCACCCAATATGATAGAAAACAATATATAATATATATAATTTATAGGTATACTTCTAGATATTTATTTTGGGGGCCTCAGATTTCCTGCGGCACTAAGTGGCTGTTTACTGTACCTTGCTTATTGGTTAAATCCACCCCTGGTGCAGCCCTAATACATACTTGTATTTCTTAAATATCCCTGCGCAGTAAGAAATGCACTTGTTTCTGATCTAGATATCTAGTCTTGGCTCATTACTGCAGATCTGGCTTGATGTTTAGTCACAGGTCTACACGTATATCAACTGTTTTAAAGCAAACTTCAGATTTGAGAGCCGCGAGTTTCCGCTTTATAAACAGCCTTTCATCCGGCGTGCTGTAAATCCAGCGGTGTGCAAACATGTCCAGCGCTGGTGTGATTTGTACGCTGTTGCGGATGAAACGGCGGGTCGTTGCTGTGCTTGTTTAATTCCAACACTCGCTCAGGAATAAAAGCAGGACTTTCTGTAAAGCAGTTCAATCTGTGCACAGCAGAAGCTTTACAAACACACGCATGTCTCTGCTCATGTTGTGGTTTTCCCTTGTGAATAAAGCTTAATGCAGAGATGAGATGAATATAGGATTGATTTGCAACCTGGATTATATACACTACATGTCTAATGGAAATTAGAAAGGTTGTAGTATATAGATCTTCATGACCTGATGTGGGGTCAGTGCACTGTTGAACATCTGACCGGGGATGAAATATTATTATAAATACATTAAGAAAATGGTAAGAAGTTAAGATTAAATGTGAGAAATTTGTATGAATTAAAATATCTTATTTAAAAGAATCAAAAAGGAATGTCTAAAGACTGACCAACGATAACTGAGTGATGTGGAAGATATCATGAATCATAGCAATGTGTACAAAATACAAATTTACAAAACCTGGGCATGTACTACATTTTTCCTCAATATTTAATTTGTATTTATTTATTTATTTATTTATTTATTTATTTATTTATTTATTTATTTATTTATTTATTTATTTATTATTATTATTATTATTATTTATATTTTTTGTTACATTATGTATGCGTGTGTATGTGCATACAATTACTTTTTAAATGTATTTATTGTTTATTTTATTACTTTTTTCTGCTATTTTCTATTAATGATGTATATATGCACATATGTATGTATGCTGTATATGTAATGTACTCATGCAGATGTTTGATTGGACAAAGATCAAACATGGAGGAATATGATCAAGTATCTGTATAGTTGTGGATGTACATGTGCATATGTATTTGCATTTTACATTTGTTTATTTATTTATTATTATTTGCTGGCATGGGAGGGATTTGGGGGGTTTTGTTCTTTAAAATGTGAAAAACTTTAAATAAAATAAAATTTAAAAAAAGAATCAAAAAGGAATCAAATCAAAAAGGAATTAAAAGAATCTTAAAGGGACAGTTCATCTGAAAATTGACATTTACTCACACCTAAGTGGTTGTAAACTTTTGTGCATATCTTTCTACTTTTAACTAAATAAGCTAAATACTGACCGTTAAATAAATAATTTAAATGCTAAATAATAATTATATATACTAAATCAGACAGGGGGCGGATCTAGGGGTGGGGCACTGGCCCCCGTTTAATCGGTTTGGCCCCCTTTGTGCCCCTTTCTTCTAAGTCATTGCTGATTTATATCCAAGCTCGGACATAAAGATGTGCTTCAATTCATGTTGAACGCCAGTGATGCCTGTTACTTCAGCTGTGTTCTTGTATGGCAAGTGCTTTCATCCCTGTTATGGGTTTTTGAAAATGAGCTTGCATGTAGTGTGTACCACAGCTCTAAGTGAAGTGAAATGTCCAGCTGAGGCTTAAATCTGAAAGTGCACAGTGTTTAAAACTATTGATTCATCTATAAAAGAGTCGACTCATAGTTCCTCAAATGAATCGGCGTGCTTTCGAGTCTTTAGCCGTTTCGGCATGACATGAACATGAAACGTGAGCCCCGCCCATTTGTGCACACGCAACCCCGGGAGATTCGAAACCCCCAACCCCGCCCACAAATAACAGCGGCGAGCAAAGGTTGCCAGATTGGGCGGTTTTGAATTTGATTGTGCAGGTAAAAACCTTTTGCATGGGGTTTGGACTGGAATCAGTCAGCTACATCTGGCAACACAGAGAAGAGCACTGTAGCAGACATGTGCTCAGCTGGATATTATTGGAAGTGTGCAGATGAACCAGAGATGAGACTGTCAAGAGTCAGTGGTTGAGGTTTATTTCTGCAGAAATGCCTCAGCATTATAGCCCAGCCTTGTGCTGTGTTCCCCCTGAGGAGTGCTTCTGAAATCTACACGCTTACAACAGAGGATTCGTCGACCGTTTGTTAAAGGAAGGACCAGAAAAGATGTATGCAGGGGCAGACTGGCCATAGGGAGCACCGGGACTTTTCCTGGTGGCCTGACGGTGAATCTGGCCTGCTATCCAACAAGTGTGTGCGCGTGTGATTAAAACGGTTGCCTCATTGTTTTCTCCAGCTCATAAATGATGTATTTAATTGTGTTTTGTAACTTGTAGTGTATCTGGTTAACTTGTATTCTCATATCGCGTTTAAAAGCACGTTATAAACGCGGCGCGTGCCACTTTGTTTATGGGTATAAATGCGTTTGTGAACTCGTGTTCCTCTGCTGTTTGTCGTTGCTATGGCTACATCAGCTCTCCTACCCACATACGGCGGTTCAGCTTTTGCTGCTGTGTGCATTAATACTGCATGCGTGTCGCTGTTTTTACTTCTGGTTAAGAATAGAGTGATATGCTGGGAGACCGGGGGGTTAGTTTCGGGGGTGAGTTGTCTGAAATACGGGCGACTCCTGGGAAAAATAAGCGCTGGCAGATATGCTCACGCACACACTATGACTACTTCAATATTGATAAGCCGTGGTGGGCATTCTCTCGCACTGAATTATGTCGACCAATCGCAACAGACTGGGTCATCGGTCCAATCAGCGCAGTTTAGCATCGTGCTAAGGAGGGGTTTTGGAACAAATGAATCGCTGAACGATTCATATAGGAGTCGCTGGGATAATGAGGTAAAAATAAATGCAGATTATAAGACAATGAAAGTGTTTTTTGATTATCCATGCATATTAACATGCTGTTGGAGACCCCCAAAACCAAAATATGACCTTTTTCTATCTATAATAGGGGCTCTTTAAAAGAAAGATCAAGATCTCATAATGCAGTTCAAAAGCAGTAATAAATGGGAAAAATAAAAACATGAATCACAAAATATGGAGCACTGCTCATTTAGGGATATCTTTTACAGTGTATAACATCACTGTAAAGCTCATTTAATGATTTCTTCCATCGGCATGTTGGCAGATCTGAGCATGTTTGAGACATTCTCGAGGCAACAATCAGATCATGGGAGAAAAACGAGGTTAATTAAGTCACAAGCACGTCTCATTGCTGTGATTTAATTAGGTGGAGTGACTGACTACGTTTATATAAAATCATAAAGACAGACAGGTCCAACTCGTTATGCGTCTTTAACAGTTTTTGTAATAACTCCAGACGCGGCCAAATCTTGTTCCGTTACGTTTCATGTGTATCGGTGAGTTCAGCCCTGTAATTATCCACAGCATTCATCATAAACGGTGGTTTGTGAGTGTTTTTCTCTAGAAATTTAGTACTGTAACTGCATTCCAGCGGTGGATTGTTATGAAGCGCTCGCAACTGCTTTCAGCTCATTATATATATATTATGCTGGATTCACAAAGTCTCGCCAACTTCTACAATAAGATGTGGTTTTTGTGTGCTGTTTACTGTACGTTCAGAAAGCCGTGCCTCTGATCTGCATGATGTGTCAGCTGATAATATGCAATATTGAGGATTAATATAGTGACGCATCTATCCTCGGGATAAAGGAACACAGTGTTCTGAAGTTTTTATGTGTGTGTGTGTGTGTGTGTGTGTGTGTGTGTGTAAGTGTGTGTGTGTGTAAGTGTCAGGACATTTTGTTCATGTTTTTCAGGGGGAAATGTTATTGGTCAGAAATTCAAAATACTGAATGATCAGCTGCGTTGTGATTGGCTGTGATCATGCAGCTGTTTGACATTATTGTTGATGCAGTTGTTTTACATAAACTGGATTTGGATTCTGGTCACACTTTATTTTGATGGTCCGTTTGTTGAATTTAAGTTACATTGCAACTAATTCTCATTAGATTATAAGTAGACTGTTAGGTTGGGTCGCTGGTTTGAGCCTCGGCTGGGGCAGCTGGCATTTCTGTGTGGAGTTTGCATGTTCTCCCAGTGTTGGCGTGGGTTTACTCCGGGTGCTCCGGTTTCCTCCTCAAGTCCAAAGACGTGTTGTATGGGTGAATTGGGTAGGCTAAATTGTCTGTAGTGTATGAGTGTGAATGAGTGTGTGGGGATGTTTTCCAGAGATGGGTTGCAGCTGGAAGGGCATCCGCTGCGTAAAACAAATGCTGGATAAGTTGGCGGTTCATTCTGCTGTGGCGACCCCAGATTAATAAAGGGACTGAGCTGAAAAGAAAATGAATGAATGAATGAATAAATTTGTGTAATAAATTCCCCCCCAAAAACTTATTCCTAAAATAAATATAGTTAACTACAACAATAAAGCTGAAACCAACACCTGTAAAAAGCTTATTAAACACTTTTTAGCTAGTATCTCAGTATTACTAAGGTTATTATATTTAACTATAAAATGAAATTTCGTTCGTTCATTCATTTTCTTCCGCTTACCCGGGGCCAGGTAGCAGGGGCAGCATCTCAGGAGAGAACCCCAGGCTTCCCTATTTCCCGGACATTTCCTTTAGCACCTCCTGGGCGGTCCTGAGTAGGTATGGGCCGGTATAAGATTCTGACGGTATGATAAGCTTGGATAAAAATATCACTGTTTCACGGTATTGCGATTACTACTCTAAAATATATTCTTTTTAAATGTCTGGGTAAAAAACGAAAACTTTTTCCCCTTTGAACACAATTTATTTTATTTTTTTCTGCCATTATATTTTATTTTGAGAAACCTTTAAAGTATTTTGGAGCAGTAAACATGTCAGGCTAAATAATTCAAGTGAATCATTGACTTCTGCGGTCTTCATTTGTTTTAAAAACACTGATGTCTTTACAATTTACACCTAAAAAACTTTTTTAAAAATGTAAATAAAAAGTCTTCCACATACCTTAGGAACGGTCTAAGTGAAACTTTTGGCGATATGAAAACCTTGACTTTTTCAAACTGCTGTATACCTTTAAAATGGTTATCAGCCCTTGCCTAATTCTGAGGCCTTCAGTGTGTGTTGGGTCTTCACCGTGACCTCCTCCCAGTGGGACATGCCTGGACACACCGCTTGTCTTTGAGTTGTTGTCCTTTCATTCATGACCCAAAGCTCATGACCATAGGTGGGAACGTAGATTGACGAGTAAATCGAGAGCTTTGCCCTTTCCGCTCAGCTCCTTCTTTACCACAACAGAACTGGTACATCAATCGCATTACTGCTGCCGCTGCACCAATCCGCCAGTCAATCTCACGTTCCATCCTTCCCACAAAACCCCCAGATACTTGAACTCCTTGAACTAGGGTAATTACTTCCTTCCTGAAATAATGTATATATACATAAATATATATACACTCACTGGCCCCTTTATTAGGTACACCTTACTCGTACTGGGTTGGACCCCCTTATTTCCTTCAGAACTGCCTTAATCCTTCATGGCGTAGATTCAACAAGCTACTGGAAATATTCCTCAGAGATTTTTCTCCATATTGACTTGATAGCATCACGCAGTTGCTGCAGATTTGTCGGCTGCACATCCATGATGCGAATCTCCCGTTCCACCATATCCCAAAGGTGCTCTATTGGATTGAGTTCTGGTGACTGTGGAGGCCATTTGAGTACAGTGAACTCATTGTCATGTTCAAGAAACCATTCTGAGATGATTCACGCTTTATGACAGGGCATGTTATCCTGCCATCAGAAGATGGGGACACTGTGGTCATAAAGGGATGGACATGGTCAGCAGCAATACTCAGGTGGGCTGTGGTGTTAACACGATGCACAGTTGGTACTAATGGACCCAAAGTGTGCCAAGAAAATATCCCCCACACCATTACACCACCACCACCAGTCTAAATCTTCTACTGTCCAGTGTTGGTGAGCCTGTGTGAATTGTAGCCTCAGTTTCCTGTTCTTAGCTGACAGGAGCGGCACCCGGTGTGGTCTTCTGCTGCTGTAGCCTATCCGCCTCAAGGTTGGCCGTGTTGTGCGTTCAGAGATGCTCTTCTGCAGACCTCGGCTGTAACGAGTGCTTATTTGAGTTACTGTTGCCTTTCTATCAGCTGGAACCAGTCTGGACATTCTCCTCTGACCTCTGGCATCAACAAGGCATCTGCACCCACAGAACTGCCGCTCACTGGATATTTCCTCTTGTTCGGACCATTCTCTGTAAACCCTAGAGATGGTTGTGCGTGAAAATCCCAGTAGATCAGCAGTTTCTGAAATACACTAGCTCGTCTGGCACCAACAACCATGCCACGTTCAAAGTCACTTAAATCACCCTTCTTCCCCATCCTGATGGATCGTCTTGACCATGTCTACATGCCTGAATGCATTGAGTTGCTGCCATGCGATTGGCTGATTAGAAATCAGTGTTAACGAGCAGTCTGACAGGTGTACCTAATAAAGCCGGTGAGTGTATAAAACTAACAAAGACTATAATTCTCTATATAGCACTTTGCTAATTCAAAATAAAAAACTATTAACAAATAAATAAAAATATAACTAATACTAGTAATATAATTACAGCTTAAAAGTAGAAAAAGTTGCCTAACAGTTTGGATTCATTAAAAATGGTTTAAAAATACAAATAACAAATGATAAATTCTCTAAGCAACATTGCATTTATTTTATTTAACATACATTAACCATTCATTCATTTTCTTTTCGGCTTAGTCCCTTTATTAATCTGGGGTCGCCACAGTGGAATGAACCGCCAACTTATCCAGCATATGTATAACGCAGCGGTCGCCCTTCCAGCTGCAACCCATCTCTGGGAAACACCCATACATTCTCATTCACACTCATACACTATGGACAATTTAGCCAACCCAATTCACCTGTACCACATGTGTTTGGACTTGTGGGGGAAACCGGAGCACCCGGAGGAAACCCACACCTACACGAGGAGAACATGCAAACTCCACACAGAAACGCCAACTGACCCAGCCGAGGCTCGAACCAGCGACCTTCTTGCTGTGAGGCGAACGTGCTACCCACTACACCACCGTGTCGCCCCCATACATTAACTATTATTCCGAAATTACAATTTAAATGAACAGTTATTATAACACCTAAAATATTACTTGCTCGACCTCTAACATATTTGCAAGCAGCATCCTTGTAAATACGTCGTGTGTTTTCTCTCTATAGACCTTCTTTTATACTTTTGGCTCCATTGACCCAGAGCCGATTGATGTAAGAGCTGATATAATAAAGACAAAAGAACATTCGGGCTTACGCTACATCTGTGTGTCGGAGTGTGTGTGTGAAATAGTTTCCAGTGTCGTCTCTGTGCGGATTACTTTTTCATTTCCAGGAACTGGAGTTTGCTGTGTGCTTTATCAGCGATCCATTCTGTAAATCTGCAGCTTTCAGAGTTTTGCGAGGGACAGAGTAGAGTTGTAATCTTGTGATTATTTCTCTGACCTGCAGGTCGCCAGTGTTTGGCACCAGTTCATGAATGCAGGACAACCGTCTCTCCTCGCGCAGCTTATGTAAGATGGCATAACATTATTAGTATCTCACGTAAGATCTGTTTTCGTCAAGCCATTTATGCAAGTCAAACTCATGTTTGGGGGATTTAGAGCAGCACAAAATTTTTTTTTTTGTGTGTGTGTGGTTTGCTTTTAAGGCCCTCAGAAAAACATTGAATTGAACCAAACCGAACTGAACTGAGCCTGAACTGTACCACACTTAAGTTTTTAGTTGGAATGATGTTATATTCATTTAGCCAGAATAATAAAAAAAATAATAATAATCTAAGTTGGAGCAGTGGCTCAGTGGTTTGCACTGTGGCCTCACAACAAGAAGGTCACTGGTTCAAGTCCAAGCTAGGCCAGTTGGCATTTCTGTATGGAGTTCTGTATGTTCTCCTCTTGTTGGTGTGGGTTTCCTCCAGGTGGTCAAATATTAAGCATGACAAAATGGTGCTTGTAGACATTAAAATTAAAACTTGACAAAATTACTCAAAACATTTAATTTAAATGTTAATAATATAATATAATATAATGTAATATAAAATAATATAATATAATGTAATATAATATAATATAATATAATATAATATAATATAATATAATATAATATAATGTAATATAAAATAATGTAATATAAAATAATATAATATAAAATAATATAATATAATATAATATAATATAATATAATATAATATAATATAAAATAATATAATATAAAATAATATAATATAAAATAATATAATATAATATAATATAATATAATATAATATAATATAATATAATATAATATAATGTAATATAAAATAATGTAATATAAAATAATATAATATAAAATAATATAATATAATATAATTTAATATAATATAATATAAAATAATATAAAATAATATAATATAATATAAAATAATATAATATAATATAATATAATATAATATAATATAATATAATAT
>CAIGQQ010031624.1:0-17640 GCA_903798035.1 Danio albolineatus
TAATAATAGTAATGATTATGATTAAGTAGGCCTTTTTTCATTTCTTAATAAATAGTCTACTGTAATAGTCTACTGTAAATTAGGCCTACAACCATTAACGATTTATATAATTCATATATGAGATTAGAATCCGTGTTAGCTAAGTGATTTTATATGGAATAGGCTATTCTCAATAATATTTGTAAAGGAAACATTCATTCATTCATTTTCTTTTCGGCTTAGTCCCTTTATTAATCCGGGGTCAACACAGCGGAATGAACCGCCAACTTATCCAGCATTTGTTTTATGCAACGGATGCCCTTCCAGCCGCAATCCATCCCTCGGAAACATCCATACATTCTCATTCACACACATACACAACAGACATTTAGCTTGCCCAATTCACCTGTACTGCATGTCTTTGGACTGTGGGGGAAACCGGAGCAACCGGAGGAAAACCACGCGAACACGGGGAGAACATGCAAACTCCACACAGAAATGCCAACTGACCCAGCCGGGGCTCGAACCGGCGACCTTCTTGCTGTGAGGCAAACGTGCTACCCACTATGCCACCCATAAAGGAAAGATATAGTTTCTATATGTGTCATTTACATCTTTTAAAATAAACGAGTGCATGTGTTTTTTAACCAAAACTATTACTAATACTCGATTTTTTTAAAAATCATGTGCGTGTAAAACAATATAATTTGCATTAAAATGATGGGTTTATTCCCTAAAGAAGTTGTTACTCCATCCCGTTTAAAGCGTCATTATGTAGGATTTACGTTATAACTACCGTGGTTCAATCGACGGATCTGCGACAGAAAAACTATGGATTTGAGGAAACACTCGTCACTACATTGTTCATTTCCCAAATGATGCATCGTACTATGATAGTTCAGCCGCAAGTTATGTCATTGTTTGGGAAACGTACCCCTGACTGGTAATTCAGCAACGAATCAGAGTATGAGGGTAATATAGTGAAGTGACGTAGTAAGTTTCAGAAAATTTGGATTCCCTTTGGTGAATGAGAAAACAGACTACTTCCCGAGTTGCATGAAAGACCAGCCTGATGGTGTGAATGAGTGTGTTTGGATCTTTCCCAGTGATGGGTTGCAGCAGGAAGGTCATTTACAGTTACACTTACTGGCAGTATTTACACAGCAGAGGCAAAGCTGACCAATCAGAGTCGTTTTCATGTTAGCAGAGTAGCTGTATATAATCAAAGTAAGATGAAAAAATAACCTGACTTTTTATAAGTTTTTGTCTACAATTTTTGTACAAGCATGAGCACACTTTGCTTTGCATCTTTTAAACATAACCAAGCCTTAAAAATACACTCTGGAACACCCCTTTAAAGCACGATCAACTGCATGCTAATGAAATAGGTGGGGATATATTACAGTAAGGTCAAGTTGCCCAATCAACAGCCTCAATAAAAAATAAATAAATTATCAGTTTTGGTTGACTGTCAACATGTATGGCACTGCATTGTGAGTGGGATAAAAAAGTGGGATAATTTGTCCATGTATCAGTACACGTTACATGTCTTTTAGCACAGTTACTGGCAGAAGTATTATGTTTACTGTTGGTTATTATTAATATTGTAAGCTATTTATTATTATTAGTAGTAGTAGTAGTAATAGAAGTATTATTATTTATTAGCTATTTATTATTTACTTTTATTATTAGCTATTTATTATTATTAGAATTATTGGGGTGATACGGTGGCGCAGTAGGTAGTGCTGTCGCCTCACAGCAAGAAGGTCGCTGGTTCGAGCCTCGGCTGGGTCAGTTGGCATTTCTGTGTGCATGTTCTCCCCATGTTCGCGTGGGTTTCCTCCAGGTGCTCCGGTTTCCCCCACAGTACAAAGACATGCAGTACAGGTGAATTGGGCATGCTAAATTGTCCGTTGTGTATGTGTGTGAATGAGTGTGTATGGATGTTTCCCAGGGATGGGTTGTGGCTGGAAGGGCATCCGCTGCGTAAAAGAAATGCTGGATAAGTTGGCGGTTCATTCCGCTGTGGCGACCCCAGATTAATAAAGGGACTAAGCCGAAAAGAAAATTAATGAATGTATATTATATGATTAGATTTGTTGTTGTTATTGTTATTATTAATATTATTATTGCTGTTATTATTATAAACTATATATTATTCTTATTCTTACTATTATTAGCTAATTATTATTGTTGTTGTTGTTATTATTATTGATGTTGTTATTATTACTTATTATTATTTATTTTTATAATTATTATTAGCTATTTCTTCTTATTATTGTTGTTGTTTTTATTATCATTATTTAAAAGCTATTTATTGGTATTTATTTTAGTAGTAGTACACTAAAAAAAGGTGCTAAATAGCACCAAAACTGGTTTTTTGGCTCGTAATGAGGGGGGAACCTTTTTTGGTGCTATACAGCACCTTAAAAATAGGTGCTATATAGTACTTTTGTCAAATGCTCTTAATGTTACTTTACCCTTTCTGCAAAAAAAAAAAACGGCATAAGAGTTATGAGAATTAGCTATAAGAAGTGATTACCAGTAGTAGTGGTGCTATATAGCACTTTAAACCCCCCAAAGAACCACTGAAAAACCTTTTTTAAGAGTGTAGTATTTCTTTGAATGAATGTCTGATTCATACACTCAAAAAAAAAAGGTGCTAAATAGCACCAAAACTGGTTCTTTGGTCGTAACGAGGGGGGAACCTTTTTTGGTGCTATACAGCACCTTAAAAAAATAGGTGCTATATAGTACTTTTGTCAAATGGTGCTATATAGCACCTATATTTTAAGGTGCTCATAATGTTACTTTACCCTTTCCGCAAATAAAACCGGCATAAAAGTTATGAGAATTAGCTATAAGAACAAGTGCTTACCAGTAGTAGTGGTGCTATATGGCACTTTAACCCCCCAAAGAACCACTGAAAAACCTTTATGTTGCTTTAAAGATTCATTACACAGTAAAAATGCTATATAGCACCCTGACCACCTTAAAGAACCACTGAAGAACCACTGAAGAACCTTCATGGTGCTTTAAAAGTTCTTTACACAGTAAAAGTGCTAAATAGCACCTCAAATATCGTGAAGATCTACTGAAGAACCACTAAAGAACCTTTTTTTTTTAGAGTGTAGAGTAATATAATATGATAAAATATAATATGAGATACACCACATGTCATTTTGATGTGCGGTGATCAATGAACTACAAGTGCACTGGTATCTGTTGGTCAAGTTTATTTATTTATCTTAGTCATGCAGGGCCCTGATTTTAGAAAAACGCTAAAGAGATAAAGTTTGCTCCGCTCAATCCACAAATCTTGCAAGCAAAGAGAGCTTCAGCAAACAGGCCTCGGTTCAAACAAGTGTCCATGTGGCCGTTCAATACACAAGGGCATGTTTAGAAACGCGAGTGTAAACGTGAAACGGGTCTGCCAAAGTCCAGCTCTCATTCATCAGGATACACTTTACATGACCCAAAGCTCTCTGGGCCTCATTCTGGATGAAATGTAGAGGTCAATCTACGAAACTACACAATATACTGCTAAAGTTACAACATGCTGAGCTAAAACCAGCCAGAAAGGATCTTCTTTTTACAGCACTGAGCTCTAGTTAACGTCTACTAAACATCTTTTGTCAGGGGGAAATTTGTAGAGATGAATCTGTGATCCCTGTAAATAACTGCAGTTCACTGGAGAGCTAAAGCCAAGCCCATATACAGACATTTTCTTTCCTGCTAAAATAGTTTGTTCATATATATGCTAAATATGTTTTAAAACGGTGAGGTTCAATTGTAAGTAATTTCAACCATGTATCAAAATGTATTTTATTCATTCATTTTCTTTTGGCTTAGTCCCTTTATTAATCAGGAGTGACCACAGCGGAATGAACCGTCAACTTATCCAGCATATAACACAGCGGATGCCCTTGCAGCTGCAACTCATCACTGGAAAACATCCACACACACTCATTTACACACATACACTATGGACAATTTAGCTTATTCAATACACCTGCACCGCATGAAGACCAGAAACACATGAACAGTAGGAGAACATGCAAACTCTACACAGAAATGCCAACTGACTCAGTTGAGGCTCGAACCAGTGACCACCTTTCTGTGAGGCGACAATGTTACCCGCTACACACCACCGCGCTGCCCAAATGCACTGTATATTTACATTGTCAAACTTGATTGGTTAAATAGATGATGACAATTGTATAGCAATTAGAGGTCATTTAGCAATTTTTCAGACTTTACAGACAATGTGCATATGCAATTGTTTAATAATTGAATTAACAGTTTTGAGTGTGATAGCTTGATGAAAAATGATTGAGAAGTTTTAAATGAGAATTGATTCATCAGATTTAATCAACAAGTCACATACATATTATGTTTTGTCCAAAGGACAGACACTTAGCCTACTGTTTGCACACGTGCTAAAGTGTTTGCAATTTGCTCAAATCAATAAGAAAGCCCAATCTGATATGAACAATAAACTAATTGTTCAGCGATATAAACTTGTTGTTTTGATCAATAAAAATTTCAATCGAGAATTGAGCCAAAGCAACTGAAAAAAAACCTGTCAAATATTCATTTTTAAGCACATTTAAACCTTTTTTCCCAAATACAATTGTATAAAAAAGAGAGAAAAGTCTAAAAGTTTATTTATCTAATATATAGGCTAAAATATGTCCAAAAATATTCGATTTTAATTATATATTTATAGAAAGTCAAATTCAGAATTATTCATACCTTTCTGAAAAATAATTTGGTAAAAAGTAGGCTAAATAAAAGCTGAGAAATATTTTTCCCACAATGATGCTTTTCATGTTTCTGGTAGGCTAAAAAAAATGCTGCTGGTTGAAAAGTAACTTTTAAATCAGAATTTGCCAGGCCTATAAATATAAACATATATCAGTATATTATACACACAATAATCAACATTTGAAGGGAAAGTTTACGAAACGAACAATAAAAGAACGGGTGTTAGTGTTATATGTATTTTTTTACAGCGTTTATATCAGGAGTGAACACACACAGGGAAAGCTGGCGGCGGGATTGTACATTGAGTGGGTCTGGGTCTCTGTTTCAACCTGCTGGTGCGCTAAACTGGGTTGTTGTTTATATGCCGTGGCGCCTCACTGGAGGGCAGAAGCCGCTCTCTCGGTGAATGGAAAGGCTCCAGATCCTCCCCCTTCGAGTAAATAGATCTTATCAATGAAAATAGTCAACCCTCCTCCCTGCCGCCGTTTTATGAATGAAAATACCAAACCGCGTTCGCTTTTCGCCACGCATGAGGGCTGTTATTGCCACGCATTAGCATTTATAGTGCTCATTTCGCTAAATAGTGCTAGCTTTTTATGCTTAGATAAGTGCTATATATATATATATAAGTGCCCTTTTTCCTAGGGATAATAGCCTATTTATTTTTAAAATACAAATAATAATGTAATATAGGCTATGTGGATAAATTAATGCGTGTTCTATTTAAGGACAACTTCCCTGTCAAACATTAAAAAAACTCAATTTCAAAGTGTATCTCGGTTTGAATCTACCCGCTCCAAGCGAGCCTCGAACCGACGATTTGAAAAGTGAAACCACTCGTGGGGCGAACGCCCGAACAAGGGAGCTATTTACAACATTTCTCTACCCTCAAAAGTCAGTGAAGTAACGTCTCTCAACGCCTGCGTCCGCACTACACACGGACTGCATCGGTGCCATATTTACAGTCTGGCCCATACACACACTGCAGATGGACTGTGCGTAAAACAGGTGTTACTGACCTTAACGGCAGCGCGCTATGATCGACAAAACCGCCGATGTAAATTCATCCGTCATTCATCTATAGTGTATGGAGGTGAGTAACGGTTAACAAAAGACTACCCGAGGCTCAAATTCAACGTCAGCTATTTATCTAAAAGTTCAAAAGCAAATAGGCAATTTTTGCCTTGCTCCTCCATGTAATAAGTTTGCTAAAGTTTAGCCCGGGCAATATCACAGGCAGCTATTAGCTGAGGCTAATGTAGTGGAGAAATGACAGCTGGATAGTGAATATATTCCCCTCTCATTTTATTTAGAATATATCATGTTAATTGAAGCTATAAAAACATGTACATATAGGCTATAGAAGTCAGGGGTTATCAGTGTGTCCTACATTATTCACAATATTTTATTATTTTGTTCAACAGAAAAAAAACTCAAACAAAAATAATAATTAAAAAGGGATAATTCACCGAAAAATGAACATTTAAGTGGTTCCAAATCGTTGTTTCTTTATTTTGTTGAACACAAAACAATTAAAGATTAAAGCAGATATTTTAAAGAAAGCTATAAACCTGAAATTATTGATTTCCAGAGCAGGAAAAACAAGTACCATGAAAGTCAATGGTTACAGGTTTGCTGCTGTCCTCAAAATATTATTTTGTTCAACAGAAGAAAAGTCAAACAGGTTTGGAACAAGTACAAGATGATTAAATGATGACAGAATTTTCAGTTTTAAATAAACTGTCCTTTTAAGGGTGAGTATATGGTGAATTTAGGGCGAAATACCCTTTAATATATTTTATTTATTAAAGTACAATTATTATTGTTATTTAATAAAAAGTGCCCTTTTTTCCATTTGAGCCCCTGCCCCTTAAAAGGTCTCTGCACGTCCCTGCTCTGGATCATCAAAAGACAGCGATTAAGAAAAGGCTAAGGGCCAGTGTGGAATGTGTGCCATCTTGTGGACAAAGTCTAAACATACTAGAAAACAGGATAGTGTTGTAAAAACAAAAGTGGTGCCATAGAATAGCCTTTTTTGTTCCTCAAAGCTTTTAGTTAATGTTTTTTTAAAGAACCATTTCTCATAGTCAAATAAATTTTAGTATTGATGTTTTTCTGTTTTTTTTTTTGCCATCTGAATACCTCAAATTTGACATTTTCCTTTTTGACAAAGGGGTTGAATAGTTTTCATAGTATTTCCTAGCCATTTTAAGTTGTACTTGAAGCTAAGCATGTCCCACCATTCAAGAACTCACGTGCCCTGAAATCTTTTTTTGCATTGAACATTCCAACATAGCCATTAAACCGTTATACTAAAATAGCTAGAATTAAAGAAACCGCTAACCCATAACTGAAAAGTTTCAGCCTCTGTTTGACAAATCTGTTATCATAGGGGTTAAACTTACAAAGCAGGGGATTTTTAATTAAGGTTGCTGCAATTTAAGGAAAAAAAATAATTAAAGAGCACTATAAATGCTAGATATTTTTTTTCTTTATTATTTTAAAAATTATACTGACTTCCGTAATATTTGTTGTTCTTATCAATGGTTACCAGTTATAACCTTTTTCATATTCAATATAAAATATTTTCATTTTTTTTGGTGACTGTAATCACAGTTTTCATCTTATAACATCATTTTAAAGCCACAATAAAGAAACACTCCACGTTTTTATGGAAATAGGCTTATTTTTCCAACTACCCTAAAGTTAAACAGTTGAGTTTTACCATTTTTTAAATCCATTCAGCCGATCTCCGGTCTGGTGGAAGCACTTTTACAATAAATCCTTAAAGTAATAGCATAGCTTGTATATCTAAAAATATGAACATCAAACTCATGTGAGAGCAGATTTACATTTATTAAAACGCACACAAATCTGATTTTCTCAAAACATTTTACTGGATGAAAAGTAACATACATCTCTTTAGGCTCACACTGTCGCTTGAAAAGTAATCTGACCAATAAAAGCAAAAGAATGACAACAAAAACATAGATGCTACCACGCTTAAAGGCTTTAATCCAGCACATGATTGCAGATGTGCTGCTCAGAAGCCTTTTAACATTGCAAAAAACAAACAAACAAAAAAAAAAAAACATTAGTAAAACATCTCAGGCTCCCAAGCTTAGCAACACTGTCTGGATTCGTTACAGTAGTTCTTCAGCCAGTCTTCTTGTGTTTACTGACAGATCTGAATGAGTCTGCATTAACTTTCACCTCTTCAAACACACATTTAACATAGCGGATTTGGGAGTAGAAAAACTTCAGTTTGAAAACACACAAGAAAAAGAAAATCTCTCACAATCAGTTTTTCAGTGACAAAAGCAGCGCTTCAAACTTCCTTAACAATTTCAGCTATAATCCTCCTTAATGAAATGAAGATTTAGAATTCATATGAAGGTACTAAACACTAATCGAACTATTGCTGCCTTTGCGTCTTAGCATTAGCTTCTTACAGCTGTAATGCAAGCCAGAGATTAGACATATCCTCAGAAACTTGCCACGTTTTCTTTCAAACTTGATTTTTGAGACACGTTTACCCCTAAAAGAGTATTTCTTAAAACTAATCAATATTTTAACTTTAAAAAACAAAACAGCTGTACACCAGAATACACTGCGAGAATCTATGTCATGACAATTATGAATTTGCACCTACATAGGAACTAAATAAATAATCACCCTTATGACGTGGAACTAACAATCTATGATGGGACGACTTTAAATCACTAAGACAAATTCAGTTTGAGTGTGAGAACTGAAGCACCACTTATAAACGCTTAAATCTCTAAGCATATTAAATTACAGTTTACGTCCTACTTAAAGATGTATGTTTACGTGAAGATGGAAAGAAGCCTTGAGAGGTCCAGGACAAACAGAGCAAATCACAAAAATTGCTTAAAAACCTTTTTTTCCTTTTTTTTTTCTTCAAAAGATGACAGAAAAGAAATAAAAATCACTCTTATACTCTCCCTCACCCTCACACCCTCAACACACCCTCAACTTCAACAGCTTTGTACTCCACAGACATTCAAATAACACGAAACACACTCGAGCATAACATAAAAAAAAGCAACAAATAAGAATATCGATCGCGTTTAGACAAAATAAAAAAAAAACGCCTCCTAAAACCACCTTCAGAGCCTGCGCTTGCATGTGGAGGTTATGAAAATGAATTCTTGTAAACCAATAATAGTATGCAACTTAACACTAATAACACAATCCTAACACTGGAGAAAAATGTCGCACTCTTGAAGTTTTGCCTCAGGTTTTTGGAGAGGAAAAATAGAGTAAATAAACAAAAAAAAAAAAGCTGTGGAAGATTATTGTGGTCCCTCAGCGGTGAAAGCATGAGAGTGACAGAAGGAAGAGATGCTGTGTGGAGACAGAGCTGGTATTAGGAGATGCACAGTGCAGACACACATTGACCTGTGCCTAAACAGAGGAAGCTTGTCACGAATGAGCGGAGGGCGGAGGATGCTGGAGGCGTCTTCTCACTCGTAGGCGTCGTTGAAGCTGTCCCACTCGCCGGGATCCTCCAGGCAATCCTCGTTGGGGGGATATTGGTAATCAGGCTCGTAGTTATCAGGTGGGGGTGCAAACGCATTCGGACCCTTCTTGGGCTTGGTACTGTCAAAATGGGGATTGATATTAGTTATGAAAAAAAAAAAGTATCCTTAGCACATACTATAAAACAATGTCAGGACAAAAAGTGAAGGCAACAAATATTTTGTGTTGCTTTAACTTATTTTAATCAGGTTTCAACAACATTTCTTAAAGTTATACACAGGTTAATATTGTTTGTCTAACTGATGTAAATTCAGATGTCTAGAAAAGTTTATTTGATTCATCTACAAAAATTAAAAGGCAGCAAGTTGGGTGACAGAAAGCAGATTGCAGTGGCCCATAAAAATCACTGTTTATTTATTTATTTTAACTTGCATTTATTTGAACAATTTTAACATGCATACTAGGGCTGTGCAAAATTAACAAAATAATCATACTGCAAATTTTTGAACGAATACTGCGATTGCGATTTTATTTGCGATTTCAGCAAGTGTTTTTGTTTTTTTAAACAAGCTACTTACACGCTAAATAATTCTAAAATGTATTCAGTGCACAAAAAGTGCTTAACAAAACATTTCACAATGAAATAACATAGTATTAAGTTTAATAAATAAAATTGTAGCAAAATTGTCTTTAAAACGTACAACATAAAATAAATTAAGATTAACTAACCTCAACTCTAGTTATACAGATACTGTTCACAGTAGTAGTAACTGCTTGATAAAAAAAAATGTAATAAATTGTCTTAAGAACAGACAATATGAAAAAATAAAGATGAACTAACCTCATTTCCAGCCATAACAATAAAACTAACGTAAATCAAAACCACCTATTCAGTTCTCATGCATGCTCAACTTCGTTGTGCGCGGAGTGAGCTCTGATATGCTAATATCTTTCTCCCACTCAGCTTAGCTGTAATTGCCCGGTGTGCTGCGTCAGCTCTGATTGGTTAACATATTAAAATCATGCGCACAAGAACGTGAACAAAAATCTAAATAAATTAAGATAAAATTGCTGCCTTACGAGATTTAGAAATTGCATGTGCTTAAATCACGATTTCTTTGCGATTAATTGCACAGCCCTAATACAAACACAAAAATATATAGAAATAAGTAAATTTGAAATAAAATAAATAAAGGACAGAACAAACAGGTCACCAGAGATGTAGCATATAGCATTTACCCCAACTCGAGTTTCTGGTAGTACCCAGAATAGCAAAGCGTTTTCATATATGGCTCCTAAACCCTTGAATAGCCTCTGGAATAATTGTTAAAGTTATTTGTAACTTGCAAATGTATAGTACAGGGCTCTACAGTGTGACCATTTCAGTCGCATTTGTGACCGAAACCTACTGTGCTCGACCAGCAATAAATAATAAAAGGCACACGTGTGCGACTGACCTGAACAGAAACAAAAAAAAAACTACAACTTTTCCCATCCACATACATTACGCAACAAACTTAAAATGCAACAAACTTAATCATAACTATCATACCCGCTGCTAGAGATGACATCTATGCTTATCATTGATTAACCGATTGACGCGATCAGTTAAACGATTTAAAATCTAATTAAAGTCATATTAAATGTTTTTCTATTATGCTGTTTTTAACATGTTTGCCAAGGAAAACGTTCTGCTGGACATCAGTCATAATCGTGTTCACTTTAGAGAGAAAAACCGTCGGCCACTTCAAAGTTGTCAGCAAATGATTTATGAGGACAAGATAAAACAAATAAGAAAATAACAAGTACATAAGTAAGTATAACAATAATACAAAGCTATTCAAATATTGATATTTTATTTAATCATTTTAAGTATACGCTTATCTTTGGACTTTTGTGAAATGAGAAAAAGATAAAGTTGTAGACAGTGGAAAAATATAAGATTCACTATTATTTTGTTAAAAATATATCTTAAGTGAAAAATTATTTAAGTTGTTAATGCAGTTTGTGGGACACAGATGTTGATTAATTATTAATTTATTATAATTATAGTTCTTATAAAGAACAGCAGAATTTGCAAAAATTGTTATGGACAAGAAAATTGTGATCGGTGCATCTTCGTAGAGCTGTGTGAACTTTCTCCATTACTCATTCCACTCAATTACTTTTGCTTTATAAGAAAAACAGAGATCAAGCCTAGCTATGACAATGATGTCAGATGTGCAGAAATAATACCCCAGACATTAGGGTGGGTAAATGATGACAGAAGATTTATCAGGGTTCATACATGTTTTTACTACTAAAATTCAATGATTTTTCCAGGACTTTCAAGTAAATCTTCATGACCTAATATTTTGTGTAATGTCTACGAATATGTGGTAAATAATAAAAAAAACAATGCATGTTCAACTTTACTACAGAATATTATAAAACATGCAACAATTCTCTAAAATATATCTTTAAATCTATCCAAAATGTATTTAGATGATGTTCACGCAGCACTAAGTATGTGAGAGCATGTGTTTGACCATGGACAGAAAAGAAGTAAACACAACTAACCTATATTTAAGTAAACAGACATTTGTTAAACTAATTTCCATGACTTTTCCAAAACTCTGAGCGTTTTTCAGTTTTTCAAAAACTTTTCCAGGCCTGGAAATTGCCATGTCAAAATTCCATGACCAAGTTTTTCATGACCGCTTAACACACAATTCGCGCAAATCGCTCCAGTTTGAAAATCTGAACTTCAGTGGACATTCGTGCCGTGTTAACCAATCAGGAGCTTGCTCTTGTAGGGGTGTGATTATGACGTAGCACCTGTTGTTGGTGTCTCGGGGAAAAATCCTCCTGCTGACACCGACAACAGTTCATCATACTGGGCTCGGCTCAGAAGCACCGCTGAAAGCTTCCATCATCCAGGTTTAGTTTCTGGAGGAGTTTTTGAGCTCACAGAGCTGGGTGCACCTCTGAAATAATCTAGTTGACTCAGATACAGCTCCAAACGAACCAATGCTGTTTTTCAGTCTTCATAAACACAGTTATTCTCTCTATAAAACTCCTGTTAGCCATTTAGCAATAAAGCTACAGTCACCAAACCATAGACAGATGCCCTGCCCATCACGCGAATCCGCGTCTTTTTATCAAGTCAATTTGACGCGTGAATGAAGCGGCTTTGTACGCGCGATTGACGCGAGTAAACTCAAATGTTCACGCGTCTACTTACGCGCAAATATTGCGATTTTGCCGCGCTTGCCACATCTGGTGTGAATACAGTATTAGTAGACTGTCTACTTAATATCTGATGCTACTGAGATTCAACAGACGTTTAACTGACTATAAGAAACTTTGCAAGTACATGTCAACTTACACTAACCCTACCCCTAACCCCAACCTAACAGTCTACTTATAATCTAATGAGAATTAGTTGCAATGTAACTTAAATTTAACAAACGGACTATCAAAATAAAGTGTGACCATATTAAATGTGTATTTAAAGCTATGTTTCTTCATTTTGTATATTAAGAAATGCTCTGCATACTGTTGTATGTTATCAAGCATAACAATATTGCGTCATTTAAGTAGAAAAAAAATTGTATGAGCTCCTAAATTTTGCACAATTGCTCCTAATAAAAAAAATGTACCATAACGTCTAGAAAAGCCTCTGGATTAATATTAGTTAAAGTAACTAGTAACTAATACATTTATAGGTATTAAATACTACTACTAATTGCTAGTAAGTTTTCTGATTTTGATTGTAATGCAATAATGTCCACCTTTTGAAAAGCTGTTTTGACACAATTATTGTGAAAAGTGCTATACAAATAAACTTGAATTTAATAAATGTTTTCAGGAGGGCTACAGCATGATTACTCACTGGTTCTTGTGTTTGGAGCCACTGATGTGGGCTTGGTACTGCTCCACTGAGTTCAGCTCAATATTGCACACAGTACATGGGTAGCCCTTCACTGTGGAGGCTGAAAGAGAGAAAGAGAAAAAACACATTTCATTTACTAGTGTTAAAAATAAAATAAACTTCATTCACATGCACACCAGTATTATTAAACACAATTTGACCACATTACAACTAGTACAAAGTCATTTGAATGCCACAACCAGATTGCACTTTGCAATTGATTTTTTTATATACCCTCTACTATCGGTACACCCACTCTCTACTCTTCTGTTGCCGAGTTACCAACACACAACTGTATGCGTTTAAAAGGCCCCTATTATGCAATTTTAAACAATAGGCTTACATCCATCCAGTCAAAAACAGTTTGACTTTATCCACCCATTTTAATAGTCTCTATATTCACTTAAAAAATCTGGCCTTTTTTTTTACTGTGAGCCTTCTGATTGGTCAAATGGCTCACTTTGTTGCTAAAGTGCATTCTAGAAAGCGAAAAACATCCATTTCTTAGATGTGCTTGCAAACCGGATTTGCTTTGGCAATGTAGAAAACAATGTCTTCATGCCAAGATAGCACCACCAAGACTACAACTACAATGTTTGAAGGTCAAAGCAGAATAAGTTTACAATTAAAACCATAGGCTAGCATGGTGCAATGTTTTTTTTTTTACTAATTTGATGCAGGAAGACTGGAACTTTTAAAGACTTGTTTAGAACTGACTCTTCCTCCAGAAACAAAAAATCTATTTTGCAGATCCTTTACAAAACACAAACAGCTAACCTCGTAGCATTCTTTAAATAACTTATGTGTGTCTGTGTTGCATTTTATTTTCTTTCTTTTATATTTTATTTTACCCCTTTTTACTAAATTATTTGCTTTAAACATCTACAGTCATTGCTCTTTTACATATTTGCCATCTGATTGCCATGTTTATCATTTAATAGCTTATTAGTTCATAATTTGATCTTTTATATTGGTTTTATATTTTATTAATAGTGTTTTTATATCATTATTGCTTTATTATTAAATGATCAATATTTCCCATTTTCCCCTATTGTTATAATCTTATGATGGTCTTTAAAGGGATATTTGTTTTCATTAGTAATAGATAAGAAAACTTCTCCATTGCAAGGTTTGAGTTAAGTGGATAATGTTGTGAAGCAATAATTTTCCATTGGTCTTACGGGGACATTATGGTAAGTAATTAACGACAGAGGTTTCATTTTCAGATGAACTTTCCCTTAAATAATGTCTAAAAAGCAAGTCTGTCTGCCAATAGTTCCACTGTTATGAAACTTCCTAATTCTATTATAGTGTGGTTAAAATTAGTTGTCATGTTCGCAGAGCTACTTAAAATGACCATCACAATTTCCAGAGTTTACTAGAACACCTGGACATGTTATTAAAGCAATGGCAATTTTAATCAAGCTTTTGAGAAAAATACGCATGTTTTTGTGTGGCCTGACCTGGTGCAGTTGACGGCCCAAAGGTCTCCATCAGCTTCTGTTTATTCATATGTTTTTTATGTTTCTTGCCACTGTAGTGTTGCTGAGCCATGAGGGGATTGTTGAAGGAGGCCTGGCAGATGGAGCAGAAACGGTTGGGGTCCTGCTCTGCCGGCCCCTGCATACCTTCACCGAGCCCGTCATCCTTTTTCGCTTTGGGCTGAGGTAATGCTGGGGAATAAGCCAAAACACAGCAGGCCAGCTTTTCAGATGAAATAGCCATTTCTATCCATGTTCCAAAAAATTATACTAGCATGCTTTGCTAATATTTATTAGTACATGAAACAGTGCAATTACAAATTATGCTGCATCACGTGAAATTTCGTTTGAACACCAACATCAAAATAAAAAAAAACTCAATTTTAAACAAAAAAACTTTTCTAAAGATAAACAGTTGAGTTTTACTATTTTTCAATCCATTCAGCTGATCTCTGGGTCTGGCAGGAGCACTTTTAGCTTAGCTTAGCATAAATCATTGAATTGAATTAGACCATTAGCATCTCTCTTAATGCAAAAAAGAAAGAAAAGGTTGATGATTCTCCTATTTGTACTAAGACTGATGTTGAAGTTGATAAGTTTCTAAGCCGAAATGGCTAGGAACTATACTCTCATTCTAGCATAAACTGTGTTGCCAGACCATAGCTGCATCAGAAAGTGATCAAAACTTCGAGCAAGATGCTAATGGTCTAATCCGATTCAATTATTTATGCTAAGCTAAAAGTGCTCTCACCCAGAGTTCGGCTGAATGGATTCAGAAAAGGTCAAACTCAGCGGTTTAACTCTAAGTGACTTGTAAAATGAGTTTTTTCCAAAAGGGCTCCTTCAAGTTAAAGCAATTTCATTTGTCAGATGACAGACAGACATTGAATTAGAGAATACAAACAGTATTATGCATTGTGAAATTACTGAGTCTATTAACACATTTAGGCGACTACATGGATATATATGAAGCTAACCAAGTCTTCTTACCAGGAGTCTGAGAGCCAATGCTCTGCATGCGAAGATTCTTGGAGTGAACTTTGCCCTGGTAGTGGGATTGTGCCACCACCGGGGAAGAGAAGGTCATGTTGCACACACTGCATGCTTTGTATTTTTCTTTTTCATCAACATTACTCTGCTGCAAAACATTACGTTTCCCATTAATGGAGGACAGGGATGTATACATAATCTAATATTCAATAAGTCCCAATCACATCTATCCATTCATGTGACTTACATCATCTCCTGAAGGCTTGAACCTTTTCGCAATGGGCTCCTCACTGCCATGAATGCTCATGTATCGGCGTACTTTGCTTGCATGTTTTTTGCTCTGCAAAAAGAGGCAGAAAATTAACATTAAAAAGTTACTATAGACTTTAAGGGACAAAATTAAAATTCTGGAATCCTTTACTCTCCCCTAGTTTCAAACTTTTTTTTTAATTGCTTTCTTCTGTTGAAGAAAAACAGAGGATATTTTAAAGAAAAACTATAAGCATTGACTTCCAGAGAAAGAGGAAAAACAACTACAATGGAAGTCGGTGGTTACAGGTGTCCAGCTTTCTTCAAAATATATTTTTAATGTGTGTGTTTAACAGATGAAAGATGCTTGTAAAAAGTTGAAACAAGTAAATGACGAGTAAATTAAGACAATTTTCCTGTAACTTTTGTGGAAAATTTGTAGACTCAGTCGTTCGAGAAATCAATCCCATATACTGTATTAGCTCAATCAAAACAAAAGATTTAAGATTGTAAAGACATTTTTAGGACCAAGTTAAAGTAAACGCAGGAAATAAAGTAAAAGAAGTATAGAAAATGAATGTAGGAACATAATGACTATGGACACAAAAAATTGTATTAGCATAAAAATCCTATCTCTTTAGAGGCGTATAAATGGCTGAGAACAAATAAAAAAACAACCCTTAAATGTTATGCATGCATTTATGGAGTAATCTACTGTTTGTAACAGTTTTTTGGTTCAAAATGAAAAAAAAAAGATTTGGAGTCAAAATGGCAACTGGCAAATTTATTTATTTTTACGCTGAACATGGTAAGAATAATAGGTCAATTAGTGAAAGTTGCTGAAGGCAATTTGAAAGAAAAATATAATCTACATAAGTAGCATTTTTCTCATAGTCATACATTCTTTTGTAAATACCAGAAACATTTTTGTATGCATGTGAGGTATGTTTGTAATTTAAAACGAAATAGGGTAAAATTTAACAAGATGAAGTCCTTCTGAAAATGAAAATTAGTTCTTAACACCCACCTTTTCAAAAGAAAAAATGTATAAATAAATCAAACCCACATTTGTTTTTTTGTGTCATGACAGCATGCACTGTTTTCTCCTTTCTGACTGGCAAACATGGCAGGCAAATTCTGCACATTCGTGGCAAATGCACTGTGTATTACACATTAATTGACCTCAGGATGGTAATCCGATTCTGTTCTCAAGTTTGCATTGACTTCTATTATTATAATTTTTTTTTTAGAAATATACTTAATTCCCTGTTCGGTGTAAACTCAAGCATGAGTGTCATTATCTCTGCCTGTTGGTTCAGTGTTCCTTTAAAAAGGAATCCCAGTGCATTTTTTTAATGTGGACAGAGATTAAAAAAAAATAATAATAATAAAGCGAAGAAAACTTGCATTCATATAAAAAGCTCATAAAAATACCTGCATACATGTGGACATTGCTTTAAAGTCATTAATGCAACATGAAAGTGTCCTATTGCCCATAGTAAATGTGCACCCTGATCGGACAAAGAACACAATAGCGAATAAATAAATTTTTACAGGTTTTTTTTTTTTTTTTTTGGTGCAGAAAAAAAGTGTTATTGGAGTTTTGTATGAATACAACTGAATTGAAATTCCTAAAATTTGAAAATAAAATATATAATAGCCTTATGTTCCTAATAAACCTCGCCTAAATATACCAAGAGTTTTGAGAAAACATTTCCAAAAGAAAAATTTATTTTTAATAGCAGAAACAAAATATAT
>CAIGQQ010031624.1:25774-69044 GCA_903798035.1 Danio albolineatus
ATATAATATAATATAATATAATATAATATAATATAATATAATATAATTTATTTTTAAATTACTGTGAAAATACTGAACTATAATACATTTTTAACAATTAAGTATAACTGTGAGAATATCCACCTTCAGATCATGGTTAACATTTTATTGGCTGTGAAGTATTTTAATCTGTTTTTATGAAGTATAATAACCATACGTTTGATATTGTGACACTGTCCGAACAACATGTGACAGCACTGCGATATGCAATAAAATTAGGTTTTGTCCTCACCATCCTCAAAAATCAATATTTAGAAACATTGTAGAAACATAATATTAGAAACATTTCGGCGACATCGTGGCTAGAAATACAGTACTAACCATTATGAAAATGATCACTTCAGGTACTCATTATGTGCTTTATTCAGTGTTAAAATATAAACAGTGAGAGTTTGAAAACAATTTATCACCATACTAAAAACTCTAGCCAGTAGTTTACCTCAGATTTTGAAAATAATATTATAGATAAAATTACATTTTATATATAAAAATAACATTTAGATTAATGTTAGGTCTGTGACACAGTGTGAACCAACAACATTAGTCACTCAGGATGTACTTTTAATAATGTTAATGTGGTCCAATATTTGTTAATTAGATTATAAAGCTGTCCACTTGGCTGGGGTGCAGAGCACTATTATGTGCTTCTGAGTGTTTGGCGTTTAAGTGTTTCTGCTGTGTCACATCTATTGTGGACAGACAATTTGCTTGTCGCTGGTACACTATTTGTTTGATGCTAATACACTTTATAGTGTACCTCGACCCCCTGATTAACCACTTTTTAACTTTTAGGTCGAGCTGTTCTAAGAACAGTCAAGTACGGTTCCAATTGTGAGCCACGTGAGCCTGGAACAGCATGGCACCATTACAATCCCAACACAAAATTCTAGGCATGGTTAGACAACCGTGCTGAACCATGCTGTACTGGTAGAGCGGTAGAGCGTGTGTGCGCATAATAGGCATGGGCCGGTATAAGATTTTGACGGTATGATAACCATGGATAAAAATTTCACGGTATGACGGTATTGTGTTTACTGCTCTAAAATATGCTTTTTTTAAACGTCCGGGTGAAAAAACAAAACCCTTTTCCCATTTAAACACAATATATTTTATTTTAAGAAACATTTAAAATATTTTGAGGCAGTAAACATTTCAGGTTAAATAATTCAAGTGAATCCTCGACTTCTGCAGTCTTCATTTGTTTCAAAAACACAGATGTCTTCACAATTTACACCTAAAAAACAAACAAAAAAAGTAAATAAAAAAAAATCTAACATATACCTTAGGAACGGTATAGCAGAAAATTTTGGTGGTATGAAAACCTTGACTTTTCCATACCACTGTATACCTTGAAAACGGTTATAGTCCCATGTCTAGCGCATAATGTCACCACTTTATTGCTTATCAGCCAGTAACACTAAAACTGTCTAGTCGGAAACATTTATTTATTTATTTATTTTTAGTTTTAAATTGTTGTTGTTGTTATTCAACGGAGCACAGTAAATATCAGGGAAAAGTCCCTAAAATTAAAATATCGCATCATCATCCATGTTACCGTGTATGACTTGTATTACACTTATGTTACCAAGGCACTGAATGGTGCATTTGTAATGCATTCCAAGAGTTTCATCATCAGCAACACAATGGAAAATGAAACCACCTACGGTTTAACTCTTAGGTCGAGTGTAAAGGCATACAGGGATAATTACAAAAGTATTTACAATTTCCTTTGTTTTTCTCATGCTTGTGCATTTCCTCAGGACAAAACTTCTGATAAACAGACAGCCATCAGCGACACTCCAGAGTTTGAGCTCTTCAAATCTCTCTCAGAGTCCCAGTCCTCCCCTGTCTTGACCAGACATAGCTGTTCCAATCGCCGGCCTGTAGTCTGTGTGGAGAAACTGAGTCAGGAGCTCATCTCAGCCAGCGCAGATTCAGTAAACCTCCACACGCAGAACAGCACTGTCACTCCCTCTCGTGCCAATGGATGTCAGTTCTCCGAGCAGATAGATTCACCCTTACCCAGATGTCCAGTCTTCACTCAGAATGACTTTAGACGAGGAATCAATTTAATAGAGGACAAAGATGACAATAAAAGTTCCAACGAGAAAGAAGATGAAACTCAAATACCCGATGAAGATACGCATTTACCATCACGGTCAAGCCAAGGTTTGAGCACAGATTCAGATACGTGCCTTTCGCCATCGAGAAAATCCCAACTTTCAAGCCCAAAATTTGTGCCTAAAATCAAGGAAGATGCCACTTCAACAAGTGTAAGTAGGACATTCTCAAACAACAGATGTTTTCCTAGTTTCTAGGGATGCCACACTGCAAATTTTAGATAGTAGATTTAACTACCTTAGAGTTAAAATTAACACTCCCTCAGAGTTTATTTGGGAACCACTATAAAAGTGTGAAAGAGTTAACATTATCAACACTCAGAGAGTGTTAATTAGCAAACTCTTATAATGTAAAATATTAACACCACAAAGGATCATATGAACACCACTCAGTGTTATGTATTAACACTCTTAGTTCAAATTATCAACACCGCACAGAAATAAAAATATATCTTGTTTAATATTGTCAACACTTTATTACTATTCCGTTAATGTTTAAGGAAAACAATTCAACAGCAGTATTACCACAGCTTAATTCTCTTTAGTTTTAATGTAACATAGCTAGTACAAAACAAAATAAAGATGAAAAACGATATGTTTTTTGTGAGATACTTAAAACTAACATATATATATATATCTCATATATAAAATCCTCCAGGGATATTGCTACATAAATTCCCAGATGTAGTAGTCAACACTGTATTAGCATTAGATACATGTAACTCTGAATGACAAGGAGGCGAATAAGCTTCTAACACTGAGAGGGTTATTTATCTAACTCTAGAATTTCAACACTACTCTGAATTACCGCACTACTCCAAATTCAACACCAATGAATTTTGACACTAGTGAGATTTCCATTCCCTGCTGCTATGCCTTTTAAATACCATTTTTATTCAAATTAGAAATGCACCAATATGGAATTTTTGAAATGAGAACCGATATCTAGAGGCCGATATATTAGCAGATAAATATTTTTTTCTGCATGTTTGCAAATATGTAAATTGAACAGTTGATTTTTATATTAAAATCCTTCAGAAAATTTTAACTGATCTCTGAACTTTATTAATCAACTAATCTTTTTTTTAGCCAACTTTCTTTTATATAAATAACAGGGTTCATACGGTCATGAAAAACCTAGAAAAGTCATGGAAAAACTGAAAAAGTTTTGGAAAAGGCATGGTAATTAGTTGAACAAATGTCTGTGTACTTGAATATAGGTTAGTTGTCTTTACTTCTTTTCTGTCCAAGGCCAAACACACGCTCTCACATTATTAGGGCTTTGTGAACATAATCTAAATAAATTTTACATAGATAGATATAAAGATTAATTTAAACTAAATGTTGCATGTTTTATGAAATGCTGTAATAACTTTGAACATGCATCGTTTTTCTTATTATTTATCACGTATACGTAGACATTACACAAAACATTAGGTCATGAAAATTTACTTGAAAAAAAACTCCTGGAAAAGTTTTTGTAGTAAAAATGTGTATGAACCCTGAAATAAAATATGCCACCAAATAAAGCAAAAATAAAACAGCAAAGTCATTGAACCTTAACAAAATGAAAAATTTGATAAAAAAGTGTCAGCCAGTTTAAAGATATCATCCTTTTTTTAATCAAAACAATAGTGGTAACATTAAAAATATAATCTATAAACCGATATCAATATGGCCAATGAAATGTCATGCATCCCTAATGCAAATGTCTCCAAAAGATGCATAACCTTCCTGTTATTATTAATCAGAGATGTGTGGTGTTCTGCGTGTTTGCAGTAGTTTGGCTTTTTCAGAAATAGCCTATAGGCAAGGGGCTCTTTATAAGCTCTCCTATTTTCATGGTACCTAAAACCAGGAATTGGTGTCAGCTAATCCGGCTTTATGGTAAGGCTCCTGGAGAAGGTTAGCCATACAGTGTAAGATACCATGGCAATAACGAGTGATTAAATTCGAGCTGCATCTTGGTACCTAAAAACTAAAAACTATTGGTGCAAACTAAACTGAAACTTAACTAGCTAGCCAGCTAATCTGGCTTTAAGGTACCGGCCCGAGGTAGACTATTCAACACATCACCTTATTAGGCATATCTGCAGTTTTTTATATGAGCCCAATGCTAATCTCTACATTTCATGCCATTATCAGCTAATTTATCAAACCTTCAGACAATATTGTGCATCCCTACCAGCTACTTTTTTTGTGTTTGAAATCAATCAATTGTTTCAGCATAGGTCAGAAGCATTTCAATATCATGTTCTTTTATATTTTCTATTCCATCAAAGAGTAAAGCAAAGGCATCGTTGTTTCTTCAAAACAGCAACACAACTTTATTTTCGTAAAAGTGTATTGGACACTTAGTAGATCTCCAGAGGCTAGTTTGAGCCCCTGACTGACATTTTTAATTATCAGTGTGTGATCATTTTTACAGAAAACCCCTGACCAAAAGCCAGTAGAGGACGAGACCACTCTGAGAGAGAAAGAATCTGTCACTGGTATGGTATTTCTTACACGTCTCTCTACTGACGTTGTTTGCACTATTTACTCTGAGCCATACACTATGAAAAAATGGTTACACTATGTTTCTTGTTAGGATCTGGTTCATGGGTGTTTTTTTTAACTATGTTACACTTTAAATAAATTGCATTGTGGGACCTTGATCTCTGCTCTGAAAAAATAATGAATGAAAATTTAACTCTGCAGTGGTACAAAGTGACTTTAGTTGACATTTTAAGTACTAAGTATACTGGATAAGAAATAATATACAGCTGTTGACAAACAGTGTTGCCAGATTGAGCGTTTTTTAATTTGATTAAGCGGATAAAAAAAACAATTTGGTGGGTTGACAATTTGGGTGGTTTTTTTTACGTAAATTTTATATGTAATTTATTTACCAAACATAACTGTGTGCTCCCACTACATTCAGTAGTAGTGACCAGTGCATATCACAAACTGCGTGGGCCCACATGCAAGAGGAGGTGAAAGAAAACGGTATTAAAATCTGATGCCCCGGACAATCTGACTTCCCTTTATGTGCACACGCAGCACCTGCGGTTAAACTCACAGCGGTTTATCATAACACTTTTATTGATCATTTTTTTCCTGCAAGAAGAAACATAGAAGCGTTGTCTGATTGACCTAATTATGTTAAAAAGAATTTAAAATGTCAAATGGGACGAATTTATACCCCATTTTGAAAGTAAAACATAATCTAACAGGTAGTGTAACCTACACAACATTAAGTGCAGTGTGTGGGTGAGAGGGGACAGTGTTTCGATGTGTTCCTGTTATGTCATGGTTCTGTGACTGCTGGTGTTGTTTGCTGTATGGTTCCAATTCTGACAGTTAAAGTAACTTGGTTCATTTTAATTTATTCATCCATTCATTTTCTTTTCGGCTTTCTCCCTTTATTAATCTGGGGTCGCCACAGCGGAATGAACCGCCAAATTATCCAGGATATGTTTTGCACCGCGGATGCCCTTCCAGCTGCAACCCATCACTAGGAAACATCTATACACACTCATTCACACACATACTCTCTACAGCCAATTAAGTTTAAGTGGGGGGAAACTAGAGCATTCAGAGGACACCCACACAAACACGGGGAGAACATGCAAACTCCAGACAGAAATGCCAACTGACCCAGCTGATGCTCCAACCAGCGATCTTCTTGCTGTGAGGCGATCGTGCTACCCACCGTGACACCCAATTTCGATTTAAATTAAATAAAAAAAAAATTGTGCATTTGGGTGGGTTTTAGGCAACACTGGTGACAAAAATCTGTGATATTTCAAATATTTCCCAAGTGATGTTTTACAGACAAGTACATTTTTCACAGTATTTTCTATTATATCATTCTTCTGGAGACAGCCTTATTTCTATTAGTCTTATTCTATTATTATTATTAATTTTTTTTTGAAAATAGCCATGATCAATAATATTAACCCCTTAAAATGCTTTATATATATATATATATATATATCACAATCTCATTTGAATTTAAAGCGGCAGTCACCAAAACGGCACAATAAGGATGAAAGCCTATAATGGGCAGTTTCAAAGAGTTATATAAAAAAATAATAATCGGTGGGCTGTCTATGGTTGTTAGAAATTAGTTATTAAAACTATTGTGTTTAAAAGTGGGTTTAACAACAAATTGTCCATTAAACAGCTCTTGGGAATATTTGAGAAAGAGTTAAAAATTTTCAGCTTATAATTTTGCCTTTAACTGTATATAAATAAATCAACAGAAGAAAAGGTACTGCTAGCTGCTCATTATGCATTTATGCATTTGTTATTGTTCAAGGCCAACTGAGACGATGTATTGTTTTTAAAGTGCTAAAAATCTCATTAAAAGTCAGTTTGTTTAACCAGTCAACATCAAAAGCTGTCAGAGCTGAGGTCAAAACAGCAAACTGCTAATTCACAGATTTAGAATTTTTTATATAGGACAAAAGCAAGAGTTTACAGTGTTTAGTTTACAGAACACAAATGATTTTGCATGTTTCATGTTTTTTTGTAATGAGAATGATTTATTGCGTTGTCAAACGAAACACTTGGTGTTTAGTGTCCTCGTTTTTCAGTGTGCGACAATTTTCGTTCATTAGCTGTAGGGATATAATGGAAACAATGAAAAAATTGCACTACAAACCAGTGTGATCATAAAATATATAATTAATTAAAATAGTGTGGTAAGTATTACCAGTTTGTAACAGAACAAGCTGTTTTGTACCTGCTCTTAGTTGAACAAAAAGATGGATTAAATCAAGGCAATTGGATTTAGATTTCTGGCAATTTTAAAATCAGTTATTTTTACAAATTACATGTGTGGTTAACCAACTGTTGCTGCAAGACTGAGCAGTGTTTTGCAGTATTTGGGACCACACAGAGCAAGTTTGGTTCCTGCCGACAGGGCCTGTCAAGATATTGGGTTCTCTGTGCGATGGTTCCATACATATTTATCCAAAATAATCAAGCTGCTTTTAAAAAAAAAGTTAGAACGTCAAAAGTTTGGGCTCAATGCTTATTTATTTTATATTTTTAAAGACATGAATACACTTTAAAATAGATCACACATGAAAAACATATATTTTTAATAATGTTGCAAAAGGTTTCTGTTTCAAATAATGCATTTCTTTTACATTTTGACTAATCCTACAAACCAAATGTGTTAGAGAAATGAAACATTACAGAGCAGACACTTTGAATGGAATGGTAGCACAGTAAAGTCTAGTGAATTTCAACAGAATGTGTGGATTAGTCTTTACAATGTCATCATGTTTTAAACTGCAGAGTCTGCTTCAAAGACACAGTCTTGGGAGGAATTTACCAGTCACATGGTCTTGCTTTTACCAGATGATGATGAAGATGATGGCAGTGAAGAGGTAAACCGTTTTGAAACCATTATATTGAGTATTTATATATATATATATATATATATATATATATATATATATATATTTTTTTTTTTTTCCTGAAGAGACATTTTGATAAGTTGTCAAGCCATAATACCTTCATATGTTAATTTTCAAATGCTCTCAGGTTCATTTTCATTCCTTTAAAAAGTAAATATGGTGCTAAACCTGATTAATCTTGTAGAGATTAATAAGTATATATGATCAAGTTTTGGTCATGTTCTTGTCATTGCCATAACCAGTGTTTCTATACCTTTTAATTAGATCTAGATTATGTCTATATTCTGAAATTGTGGTCAAAATAAAATAACACTTTTACAGCTATTGGAAAAAAAAATCAGTTTGTATGAATTGCCTTCTGTATGTTTTTCAGCAAGACAAGTACAGGTGTTGGACAATGAAACTGAAACACCTGGTTTTAGACCACAATAATTCATTTGTATGGTGTAGGGCCTTCTTTTGCTGCATCAATTCATCTTGGGAATAACAAATACGAGTCCTGCACAGTGGCCAGAGGGATTTTAAGCCATTCTTCTTGCAGATTAATACCTAGGTCACTATGTGATGCTGCTGGAGGAAAACATTTTCTGACTCGCTCCTTCAAAACACCTCAGAGTGGCTCAATAATATTTAAGTCTGGTGACTATGCAGGCCATGAGTGATGTTCAACCTCACTTTCATGTTCGTCAAAGCACTCTGTCGCCAGTCTTGCTGTGTGTATTGGTGCATTATCATCCTGATACACAGCACTGCCTTCAGGATACAATGTTTGAACCATTTGTTCAAATGGTCCTCCAGAATGATCTAGCACAAGTATTGGGAGGAGAGAATGCCATGATATTGCAGCCCAAATCATCACTGATACACCCCCATGCTTCACTGTGGATATAACAGGTACGCTTCTTTGAGGCTTCTCTAAACTGTAACTCTCCCGGATATGAGAAGGACAGTAAGGGTGGGTTCATCAGACAACAATACATGTTTCACATTGTCCACAGCCCAAGATTTTCACTGCTAGCACATTGAAACTGATGTTTGGAACAAGTGATCAAAGTTTTGGCCATCGCAGCCCGGCCATGTACGGTGCATCCAGAAAATATTCATAGCGCTTTACTATTTCCACATTTATGTTACAGCCTTATTCCAAATTGGTTTAAATTCATTTATTTGCTCAACATTCTACACACAACACACCATAATGACAATATGAAAAAATATTTTTTAAATTGTTGCAAATTTATAAAAATAAAATATCTGAAAAATCACATGTACATAAGTATTCACAGCTTTTGCCGTGAAGCTCTAAATTGAGCTCAGGTATATTCTGTTTCCACTGATAATTTTTAAGATGTTTCAGCAGCTTAATTGGAGTTCACCTGTGGTAAATTCAGTTAATTGGGCATGGTTTAAAAAGGCACACACCTGTCTATATAAGGTCCTAGGGTTGACAGCATGTCAAAGCACAAACCAAACATGAAGACAAAGGAATTGTCTGTAGACCTACAAGACAATATTGTCTCGAGGCACCCTAGACTGGAATGTGCCAAAAAGCATCTAAAGGACTCTCAGAGCATAAGAAACAAAATTCTCTGGTCTGATAAGACTAAAATCCAACTCTTTGGAGTGAATGCCAGGCGTTACGTTTTGAGAAAACCAGGCACTGCTCATCACCAGGCTAATACCATCCCTACAGTGAAGCATGGTGGTGGCAGCATCATGCTGTGTGGATGTTTTTCAGCTGCAGGAACTGGAGGACTAGTCAAGATAGAGGGAAAGATGAATGGAGCAATGTACAGAGACATCCTCATTGAAAACCTGCTTCAGAGTTCTCTTGACCTCAGACTGGGGCGACGGTTCATCTTCCAGCAGCACAATAACCCATTGCACACCACCAAAATATCAATGGAGTGGCTTCACAACCAACTCAGTGAATGTCCTTGAGTGGCCCAACCAGAGCCCAGACCTAAATCCTATTTAACATCTCTGGAGAGATCTGAAAATGGCTGTACACCGTCGCTTCCCATTCCACCTGATAGAGCTTGAGAGGTAACGCAAAGAGGAATGGGCAAAAATTCCCCAAGACAGGTGTGCCAAGATTGTAGCATCATATTCAAAAAGACTTGCGGCTGCAATTGCTGCAACAAAGTATTGAGCAAAGGCTGTGAATACTTATGTACGTGTGATTTTTCAGTTTTTAATTTTTAATACATTTGCAACAATTTAAAAAAATATTTTTTCACATTATCATTATGGGGTATTGTGTGTAGAATTTTGAGGAAGTACATGAATTTAATTTGTTTTGGAATAAGGCTGTAACTTAAAATGTGGAAAACATGAAGCTCTATAAATACTGTCCGCATAACCCTGTGTAGCTCATGACGAACAGTTTTGGTGGAAACAGGAGAGTTGAAGTGCACATTTAATTCTGCAGTGAGTTGAGCGGCTGTGGCTTTATGTTTCTAGGATACAATTCAGGTTAGCACCCTAACATCCCTTTCAGACAGCTTACTTTGGGTCCAGAGTAATTCCTGCTGGGTGTGGTTCATCCTTCTTGGTGGTAATGCTGACATTACCCTGGATACCTTGGCTCTTGGTGCATCACAAAGACTTGCCAGCCAGCCAATTTGAACTCTATGTCACACATAATGCTGTGTGCATTGCAATATTTCAAACAAAACGGTGATATTATGCTGCTAATTAAATCATCACACCCTGTTCTTACTGGTCAAATGTGCAATTATTAAAGATTGACCACCAGGCTGCTCAGATTTAGCCATGAAACCTCCAACACTAAGTTGGCCAGTGTTTCAGTTTCGTTGTCCATCCCCTGTATGTGGGGTGCTAATAAAATTATTGATATTCATGAACTTAATAGGATTGCACAGGTACATCAGTCGCGCTTTACCACAAGATAAGCAATAACCAATGTGAATGAATGATAAATTTTATTTTGCGTGTATTTAGTAAATATTTAAGTAAGTACTGTTCTTAGAACATAAAGGCTGACACAAGCTATTTGTTAATCTGGCCCTAAACATAATTTTTTAAATGATTATTGGACCAATTATTATTTTCATCTATTATATTCAACTATTTATTAACACATATTAATGTGGTAGTTTACTCATAAATGACAAATCTGACAATTATTATGAGCCACCATGTGTAAATGATAAGGACATTGTTAAGGCACTTTTGATTTATTGGATAATATGGTGTATCTTTTTCATGTACCTCCATGTAAAATAGCTTTTCCATAACCTATGTTGTATTATATAGAATTAAAAGGTGACTTGTCTTGAAACATTTAAACATCAAGACATCAAGACAACCAGATTTTTGCATCTTAATTTGAGAATTACAATTTTTTTCCAGATCCTCTCCCCGAGTCCCGTCCTTCACAAGAAGTTAATCCGACCCCTCAATATTGAGATTTCTCCTACGCAGTCCCACGTGTCTTCATCCACCATCAATCCTTCCACTCAGGACACAGAGATGTCCCGGTCTGTCCTGGAGCAGGACTCAAGAGCATCCAGAGGCGCTCAATCCAAATCCTTCTACTGTAAAGCTCCACGTTCTTCAGAGGAAAATGGAGAACGCATAGTCACTTACTACTGGGGAGTGCCGTTCTGCCCCATGGGCCAAAACCCAGACGAGTACACACGTGTGATCATGTGTCAGATGGAGGTGTATGAGAAGAGCCTGAAGGAGGCCCAACGAGAGCTGCTGCGCAAAGCAGACTGGGGAAAACCGGTGAATCACTGCAACATTCATTCAGTTAGTCACAATGGCACATTGAAGGGACACTCCACTTTTTTTGTAAAAAGGCTCATTTTACAGCTGCCTTATAGTTTAACAGTTAAGTTTTATAATATTTGACCCCAGCTGATCTCCAGGTACTTTTAGCTTAGTTTAGCAAAGATCATGGGATCCGATTAGACCATTAGCATCTCAAAAATGACTAAAGTGTTTAGAAAATTGTCCTATTTAAAGCTTAACTCTTTTGTAGTTACGTCATGTACTAAAACTGATGGAAAATCAAAAGTTGCTATTTTCTAGGCCAGTATGGTTAGGAACTATATTTCGGCATAATAATTGAGGAACTTTGCTGACTGAAAATTGTTCTGAATCGTCTCTTAATTTTTTTTTTTCCGAGTGCTGCGTAATACCACCGTATTGCTGCAAAGTATTTTGATTATTAAGCCTAATGACAGTAGACACTCCTGTACTCTGGCTATTTTGAGCTAGATGCTAATGGTCTAGTCCAATTCAATGATCTATGCTAAGCTAAGCTAAAAGTACTCCCACTAGACTCCGAGATCAACTGAATGCGGTCAAAAATAGTAAAACTCTTTAACTCCAAGGTACTTCTAAAATGTGTTCCTTTAATGTAGATGCGTTCAGGGAGCATGAGAAACAATATGTGAGTCATTTTAAATTCAGCTGCTGTAGTAGTGCTATGCTACTTTATTCTGTAAAAATCTTTCACCAGATGACTGAAAGAGTTTTTGTTTAGAATGATTGATTGTGCATAAAATATAGTAAATTACAAGCATAGAAATAGTTTATATTGTTTTTTCAGATATTTGTTTGAAAATCTTAAAGCGGTACATGATGTCATATGCCAAAACCCAATGAACTTAACAGTGCTTTTTGTAATGTAGCAGATTGTTGAACATTACATTATTTTGTTTCAGGTTTGTCCTGAACCACCAGAAAGATCATTTGGTGCTAGGAGATGGAAACGCCACAGAGCTACTCGACTGTCTGAGGAAGAGGAGGAGAATGAAGAAGAAGCAGAGAAGGAAAATAACACAATAGTAGAAGAAGAAGAGAAGGAGAAAGCCAGAGAAGAGTCTGTGGTTGGGACACTTAATAATGCTGACGGCGGACAGAGCGAAACCTATGTCGTTTTATCTTCTCCAGAGACTAAAGATGAGCAAGTGGTTGGTATTCTGGTCTTTGTTATTGTGATCTTAACCTGGAAAATTGTTTGGATCTGTGCATGTGAAATGACCATATTTTCTAGAATATTTTCAGGGTGTCCACGGGGTCTTAGTCTTAAAATGTCTTTAATTTCAAAAATTTAATTTTAGGCCTTAAAGTTTTAAATTTGCTAAAATATACTGTTGTAGGTCTTAAATCATCATCAAAAGTAAAGCTACCCAATTAGGCTGACATTTTATAGCCCATGTTAAAGCTTTTTATATAAATATATACTTTTTATTGCAAAGAGATGCTCAAAAATGTCTGTTAGACATTTTTACAGCAAATTTGTAAAATTAAATGCCCTAATCAGGGAAAGAATTAAACCAACACATCCCTTTACATCATCTTCTGTTAATACAGAACCTATTACTGAAGTAACTGGGCCATTAGAAAAAATCCTTAGTGTTTAACCCTGTATAAGTCTCAAATTTCCTTCAAAATAGTCTTAAAGGGTCTTAAAACGTCTTAAATTTGACTAGAAGAACCCTGCAAAAACCCTGATTTCTCACTTTTGAGCACCTGAATAATTTTTCAATGGTGGTTTTTAAATTGCAATTGACACTGAGTGCAAAAAATATCCAAATATTGGATCATTCTCCACCCTTGACGTTTGTTTTACCTTGAATCTGTTTAAAATAAATATATTGTGAATGCTTATTCAAAAAATAAATATAATAGTAGAGCTTATATATTTGTCATTTAGAGCTTATGCATAAAAATGTATTAAATTACAACCTTTTAATTTGAAATCCAGAGAAACTACGATTTTCCAAGGGATCAATCAGTTTGAAGGATTTGTTGTGAAGAAGTTCTAATTTTTCAGGAGTTTAATGTTTAGTGCTTCCACAGCATAGTTTATTTTTTTTCTCCTTAATGAAATTATAAAGTGTAAACTGTATACGGTGTAGGTTATTTTTGTGTAAATTGTAGTAAATGATTTCCATGCAGGAACCGCAATTTCATCATTTTTATTTCAAATTCATTGCGCAGTGTCTAATTCTTTTTCCTGTTGTGTTTTGGTGTAATTCCATTATTAACCACAGGATGACACTGCAGCATTGACGGAACTAAAATGTTAGGAATGTTCTTAAGAATCTTGTTTGCTTTCTCAACAGGACAAAACCCCTTTCTTAAGCCAAGAAGAGCCTGAAACTGCAGCTGCAGATAAACATATCAGGTATACTAGTATCTAGTTCACAAAACTGTAAAAAGAGGGCAATTTCTTCCTTAAGAAAGTAAACATAATATGTTACACATACATTATTTAATAGAATAGCCCTGGTTTTCAATCACAACTAATAATACTATTGTTATTCTGACTGTTCGGTCAATGCCAAAATATGCTGTTAATAACAATATTTGTATTTGAAATTTAAAAGAAATGTTCTTTTATGGAGTAAAACAAATAGGAATGTTTTACTCAAAACAATGCCTGTAAAAAAACAATGGAATATACGTTTTCAGTGATCTCATGTATATATGAATAACACATTTTTATGTATATTATGCTTTCTCATGCCTATTGTTATAGTTAGACTATTTTGTAGCTGTATATCTTTTCTTTCAAGCTTATCGATTGGCAGTCAATTGCAGTCACAAGCATTCACCAGAATGTTCCTGTTAACTAACATGCTAGGCTAACACACATTTTAAGAGCTTTGGCTTCAAAATGACCACTTCAGAGACTGTATGTTAGACGACAGAAAAGCTACATGTAAATGATCCATTGTTTTACACATAGTCACTATTAAAGTCATCCAAAATTATATTCAATCTAATACAATTTTAATAATTGTAGTATTTTAATATATTACATTAATGTTATGCCATTATTATACTGTATATCCACAACAGTGGACTGTTTTTTTCCCTTCATTAGATGTCATGTAAATTAATCATTAAGTCAGGTATTTAGATTTTTGGCTTTAAGTTGGAAACTCTGCATTTATGGGCTGTTGTAACCTTTTTTTTATCTCTCAATCATGCGAAACGTAAATAATAAATATCTGCCAGAATGTTCCATCTTTAGTTTTCAATTCAATGAAAATGCTGATCAAGCTCTAGAAGGCTAAAATATGCTACATTATTATAAATGTCATTGGCAGGAACAATGCTCCATGGAACACTTTAGATGAAGCTGGAACGCAGTGTTCAGCTGTGAAGCATGTAGACGAGACTCCCAATCTGGAGGCTTGTGAAGAGGATCAGACAGTTTGTCCAGGTGTGTGACCAGTCGTTCAACAGATTGTGATGCCTTTTCCTGTGGTATTAAAGTAAAATTTATTTAATTGTCTTGATCTAGAGACACAGATGAGTGAAAGCAGCACACCTGAGCTGATGATGACCAGTCCTGCACAGGTACACCGGATCTATACATCATTATCATACAGTTTTTGGAATCTGAGGGGGAAAAACGATGGGAAAATCAACTCTAAAGTTGTCTGTTTTGATATATTTACAAAAATCTTCATGGAGCATGGCCTTTACTTAATAATCTAATGACTTTATATTCATCCATAATTTTGATCCATACAAAACAATAATAATGCTGTTTAGATGGTGTGTACAAGTCATACATCTTTATTAAATAATTCCTGACCAGTCCATGGTAATTCCTCACTGAATTTTCTTCAGTAAAGCACGTGTTTTCACTAGTCTTGACAACAAAACCATACGTCAGTGCTGCACCAGAGATACAAATAGATAAGTATGTTTTAAATGAGTTTTAAAAATACAAACTAGCAACAAAAATAACCAGCAAGGTTTTTTTTGACCGGAAAGGACACTTCTTCTCCCAAAAGATAAGTCAATGTACAAGAGAAACCATTGTGGGAAAAATATTTCTCAGCTTTTATTTACATTTTAACAAAAAGATAAATAAATTAAATAAAAGCTGCCAGGGGTATGAACTATTTCGAGCTTGACTGTATGCATGTACTTATGTGTGCATGCGTGTATGAGGTTGGACAATGAAACTGAAACACTGGCCAATTTAGTGTTGGAAGTTTCATGGCTGAGTTTGAGCAATCTATATTGATTGCACATTCCACCAATAAGAGCAGAGTGTGAAGGTTTAATTAGTAGATGAATAGCACAGTTTTGCTTAAAGTATTGCAACGCACACAATATTATGGGTGACATATCAGAGTTCAAAAGAGGACAAATTGTTGGTGCTTGTCTCGCTGGTGCAATTGTGACTAAGAGAGCTAGTCTTTGTGATTTATCAAGAGCTACGGTATCCAGGGTATTGTCAGCATACCACCTAGAAGGACAAACCGCATTCAACAGGAGTAACTCTGGATGCTAGAGGTAGCTGTTTAAAAGAGATGTTCTGGTGCTAACCCAGATTGTATCCCAAAAAACAATTAAGCCACAATTGCCCAACTCGCAGCAGAAATGCCAGATGTTGATTTTAATGGTGCTAGCAGTGAAACTCTTGGGCTGTGGACAATGTGAAACATGTATTGTTTTCTGATAAATCCACCTTCACTGTCTTTCCCACACCCAAGAGAGTTACAGTGTGGAGAAGCCTCAAAGAAGCGTACCACTCAGACTGTTGCATGTTCAGAGTGAAGCATAAGGTGGAATATCATGGCATTCCCTCTTCCCAATACTTGTGCTAGATCATTCTGGAGGACCAGAATGAAGGTGGTGCCATGCATAGGGAGGATAACGAACCAATACACACAGCAAGACTGGTGATAGAGTGGTTTGATGAACATTAAAGTGAGGTTGAACATCTCCCATGGCCTGCACAGTCACCAGACATAAATATTATTGAGCCACTCTGGGGTGGTTTGGAGGAGCGACTCGAGAAATGTTTTCCTCCAGCAACATCACATAGTGACCTAGGCATTAATCTGCAAGAAGAATGGCTCAAAATCTCTCTGGCCACTGTGCAGGACTCGTATCTCATTCCAGGTTTAAGTGATGCTGTATTAGCTTCAAAATGAGGCCCTACACTATACTAATCAATTATTGTAGTCTAAAACCAGGCATTTTAATTTAAATCAAAACTTGAATTCATTGTCATAATAACAATATATCATATATCAAGTCTTTAGTTGGTTTGTCACTGTGACACAGTGACTTCTATATGCATTAAACATTATATTATACATTTTTAAAATAATATTTTCAAGGAAATTTATACAACCTAAACTGTTGCATTCATTTCAGTGACATACTCATAAAAATAATATTGAAATATAATAGACTTTAATTTACAACCAGAGTCAAGGACTTCAGGAAATGGGGATAAATCAGAATGCTAATTTGATTGTGATTGATTGGCAGGCTCAGTCTCGCGCTGAAAGCGAGGTGATGGAGGTGGAGGATGGAGCAGATGCTCCAGCAGCAGACGAGGAGATGATGATGATGATGGAGCAGGACGCTGATCTCGCAGAGCCGGCTGCTCCTCACAGTGAGCAGATGGAGTGTCCCATGTGCTCCAGACTCTTCCCCATCAGCAGGATTGAGATGCACGCGGCTTACTGTGATGGAGAAGTGGACCAGCAGGACCAGCAGTCACAAGGTACAGTACTGGACAAATGTTTTACACCACAATTACATTTTACTGATGATATAATGACCATATCTAGTTTTGTATTGTCGTTAGCTCTTACCCCACCATGGTTTTTGCAGCAATCCATGTTTAAGGTATATTACAGCAAGGGAACCTCTAGTATTGAATATGTTACGGGATTTCAGGGTTTCCTGGGAGAGAAATATAAGATCTTGTTAATCAGATCCCATATAAAAATTAAGATTTTGAGGAAATTATTAGATTTTTTTAAAAATTATTTTATTATATACTATTTTATTTTATTTTGTTTTATTTTTTAAATTACTAGTCAAAAATTTGATGATAGTAATTCATATATTACATAGTATTACTGTTATGATGTTATTGGAGAATACACTGCGTTGTCAAATAGCACTAAGATTTTAGCAGAGATGCATATGCTTGTTTGCATTCATAATATCTTTTACTTTTGTCTAACGTGATGTGATTGTAGTTGTCCGCCGGACAAGGAACAGAAGACAGTTGATGGTGGACACTCATCAATCCGAGACGTAGGTTTAGCAAACATTCGGTGAAAATACTGACAGATCTGTTTAGAAACACCTACATAAAAGCCATAAAAACATGAGGCTTCACCTATTGATGATCTTCTTTTTTTGCAGATCAGCACAGATTGAGAAGTGTTCCCTGTGTCAGGGTTTTTTTCCACTACAGGAGTATCTACAACATGTCCCTTTGTGCTTCGAGAGACGCTCAAGAACGAATAAGGTGAATGTTGTGAACCGCCAACCTGATTTCACCAAGTAGGACATGCTCTTGGATTAACATCCATATTGATACTGGAATAACATTCTAGTAGGCCAATCAGAATTAAGGGATACGTTTACATATTATGATAAGTTTAGGCTTACTGTTAGGTTTATGCACTTCTACATGGTTGTTATTCTACTATTATCCCCCTTTGATTTTGGCAATAATGTTACAGTTACGGTTGGATTTAGGAGTAGGGAATAGGTGTGGATTAAATTTTCCAACAGAAATAATGTTTCACGGTCAATATAGATGTTAATCCAGGATCGCATCGTACTTGGCAAAATCATGATGTGTGTTGTGAACCAAAACAAGCACATAAACCATACATATAAAACTTATTTCTGATGTTATTGTTAAACTTTAACAGTTAGTTCACCCCAAATATCACAATTCTGTCATCTGTTGCTCTCCCTTTTCAAACCTAATTTTTTTGGTAAAATACAAAAAGAAGATATTTAGAAAAATGTTGGAAAGCTGTAATCATGAGCTATTTTTTCATCCAAAGATATGAATTAGGCTTATGCAATCACTGTAATATTGAAGAAAACATTTGTACATAAAGCTCCATTTACATCCAATGAGTTAAAGAGAACAAAATTGTCACTTCCTCATAAACTGCCTATTAAAACTAAATCACATGTTTTTTTTTTTCTTGGCTAAAAAGTTTATCCTACTCGGATGTACTGTTTTTAATGCAAATTTTTAGATTTTATAAGCATATTCCAAATATGCTTATAAATGGCTATGCTTATAAAAGGCTATTGGCTCACATAGTATTTGTTTTACCTACTATGGAAGTTAATGGGTACTGGTTTACAACATTGTTTAAAATATCTTCTGTTTTACCTTCAACTGAAAGCAGAAGCTTATAAAGCTAACCACTTGATTTTGACCAAGTAGTGTGTTCATTTTTATTTTTGTGTGAACTATCTCTTTTGTGAGACGATTTACATTGTGTGGCACGTCATTATTGTTGTGCAGGAAAATGGCCTGATTTTTGCTCTGGAGCGGACCGAACAGAGAAGCACTGGTGTGTAATATTGCTCATTTCTGTTGTGTTTCAGGCCAATAAAGATTTTGATTTGTGCCATTAAGGATTTTTATTACATTTCAGTTTCTGCCAGTGATGAGCCTGGCCCGTCTGATGTTTCTACAAAGGACAACTGGTACAATTCTAAACTGTTCGCTAAACATTTCGTATGTGCAAATGTTTTTACACATTTCCTAATTGTTTCCTGACTGCTTCTCCAGTGGCCCTGCTGATATTGTGGTGATGGGGATGTCTGAAAGTGTCAGTGAAGCAATGGTTTCCTCTCCCGGCAGCAACGTCACTCCTCCTTCAGAACAAACACAAGAATGCCTTACTGATTCCGCCAGGAACAGCCTAAGACTCTCAAGAAAGAGAAAATTCAAAAAGTAGTGTGGAGAACAATGCTTTTAGCAACACTGCTATTGAATACTACTACATTTATACCACTTTTTATACAATTAAAAATGTATACAGTTGTCTATTTAAAGTCTTTGTTGTCTAAAAGAAGTGGACCGAATGATATCGACACCGTCTTGAGTTTGTATTAAATGTCTATTTAGACTTTCACTTGTCTGTGTGGATGAATTGTTCTTAAAGGTGTGGCGTTCACATTTTTTACATTTCAAAACCAAATTCTACATGAAAACAAACATTTGAGGGCTAAAAATTTCCTAGCACATATTTTACTCTTGCTCTAGTCAGGATCATATGTTGTGCTGCCCATCAAAACGCTGCTTGCTTTGTATTTGCCTTTAGTGTGAGATGTGCTTACATAGTAGACTGTCTCTAATTCTTTCCACTCCTCTACCCTTAAAAGGATTGTTTACTCATAAATAAAAATTGACGTCATTCGGTTTGCCCTTTATGAGTTTCTTTCATCTGTTAAACAAAAAAGAAGATACTTGGAGAAATGTTGGAAACCTGTAAACATTGACTTCCTTCTGCTTTTCCTACTATGGAAGTCAGTGGGTACAGCTGGCTTCTTGCATTTTTCAAAATATCTTATTTTGTGTTCAACAGGAAAAAAAGAAACGCAAGGTCAGAATTCACTCCAAGGGGGTAAATGGTGCCCAAAATTTTAGTGGACATTCAGAAATCGACTTCACCGATGTACACTCAACGTCTAGACTCTTGAGAATACCCATAATGCACTGTGAGATTTCGCGGGTAGAATGAATTTCTGCTTCAGACCACAAGATGGCGTCCACAGCGAAATTATATCGTTTTCCGCTGTATAAAGATGAAGTAAGTGTATTTTTTTGGAGGACTTGAATTGGCACGTAGGTCTAAAACCGGACAAGCTGTTGTCGAGTGATTTCACTCACAAGCAGGCAGTGAAAACTGAAAAAGTTTGCAGATGAAGCAAACCACTGCCAAGTGCCAGAATAACACAATATTATTATTAGTCATCGTGGTCAACAACAGCAATGGTATTGTAAGCGTTCTTGAATTTTGGTCTCTGATATTTTTTCTAATATTTTATAATAGTGTGGTATACATAATGCATGCAAACCCTGTTAGGATAACTTCAAATATTAATAATTTAGGAAATTGTGACTTGTTCTCCAATTTCTAAACACTCAAATCTTTTAATTTGATGTTCAGGTTGATAGCGGTCAGATTTGTGTGATGGCTTTGTTATTAATGTGCTGACAGCGCCATCTTGTGTATTCAGCTTGTTGTATTTTCCAGTCTATGGTATTTTCCCTTTGACCCTTTAAATTTTCGGACACAGGTCGTCATCTCGAATGGGGTTTCCCAGCAGTACGTTCAGAGGTCAGTGTTTTGCCTCATTTTACTGATTCACCGTGTACAGTATACATTTATCAATATCACTGAACAATGTAAATGCAACCAAATTAGTCCAAATGCTAGATTTGTTAGGCAAATGTTTGGCCTAAAACCCCCCAAAATACTAAATTCTAAAAAAAATCAAATATAAATTAACAACAAAAGAGTAAAAACATTTTGAGAGTATAGAGTGTGTTTGTCACATGACTCCTAAAGAATACTGGGTGTATTTAGTTACAAACTAGTTACTGTAATTTAAATGGATTACTTTGGGGTTTTGTTTAGTTGCTTTGGAATACAAACAAGTTGGTGAATTGAAACAATGAACTGAGTAGGAAATTGATGACAATCTAAAATATGGTGCCATTGCTTTTACATATTTAATGTTTTTATACCAATAATGTTCATGTTTCATCTGAAGTATTACATTTTTTTAACTAAACTAAAGGCCCTATGGCAGTGCGGTGGCACAGTGGGCAGTGGTTCGAGCCTCCGCTGGGTCAGTTAGCATTTCTGTGTGTATACATTAAGAATTATAGGGATTTTAAGCAGTGTTGTCAAGTGATTAAATACATTTTCAGACAAAGTCATTCAAAAATGTATTTAATATAAGTAACATGCCCAACAAAAAGAGGCCTTGAATGTGCTCCTGAAACAGATTAAGAATAAAGCTCCTGATTGAGGTGATGTGTGTGTTTGTGTTACTAGCCTATATCGAGTGAACAACATTTATAGCATTTTGTCACTTACAGTAAGTTACAGTTACTTATAAACACAATACAGAATGTTTATTCAGATTCTTAAAAAAATTGAGATTTGAACAATATTGTGTATAAATTAGCATTCGCTTTTATATTAATAATACACTGTAAAACCCAAGAAGTTAAGGTAACTCAAGCCATTTGAGGAAACAAACCATTTAAGTTCAAAAACTAATCCTAATGAGCACTGTGAACTTAATCAATTTGAGTAAACAAAGAAATTTGATCACAGTAAAAACCAATGAGTGAAGAGAACTCAAACCAACTGAGTACTGTAAAACCCAATAGGTTTAGTTAACTCAACCCATTTAAGGAAACCGATTGCCACAAACCATTTGAGTTAAAAATCTAATCTATATGAGTACTGGAAATTTACTCCAAGTTAAAGTAATGAGGTATTTAGTTAACTCATTACCTTCAACACTGAGTTCAAAACTCTTTTCAAATTAGTAGAATTAAAATAAGTGTAATGGGAATAATAAAAATTTGTTATAATGTTGTTTATTATTATTATTAACTCTTTAACATTCAAAAATATATATATTTGCCACTGGTAGTTTTAGATTTAATTGAATTGAAAATGTATTTTAAGTGAACTTAATTTAACTTGAAGTGAAATAACTTTATATTTAAACATTAAAGTGACGTTTGAGTAAATCTTCAGGTATGGTGAGGTTCAGTGAAGTATGGCAGGACTGCAGCCATATAGCTGGAGGCTGTGTGTGTGTGTCACTGATTACACACACACTCACATTCTTGGAAAAACGACACCCTCGTTATATCTCTGAAAACACATTACGTGTCAAATATGATGAGCATCTGGAAATGAGGAAACAATGCTTGCTACAGAAATGTTTGAAAGAGGCCTTGAATGTTTATGAGAATCAACAATTATAATCTGTGACTCTATAACTACACTGTAAAAAATGCAGCGCTCCGCACAATCAATTTGTGTTCGGACAACATGAAGGAATTAAGTTATCTTATTCGTTTTTACAAATTTAAGTGGATTGAATATAAAACTATTAAGTTGTCAAAAAAAACACCAAGAATTGTGTTGTTTCAGCTCAATCTAAATAAGTAGTTTGAACAAACAACAAATATCATTTTGTGTACAATTTTAAGTGGATAGTTCACCCAAAAATTACACTTTTTTTCTGGTTTCTAGTCCAAATATCTACAAATTCTTAAATTAAGAAGCATTTTCTATATACTCTTTCTAAATAATCTGTCAATGAGGAAAGTAAAATACTTAAAATATTAATTTTATAAAATTTATTAAAAAAAAGTAAAATAAAATATAATATTTCACTTGTCTAGAAAATGCTTCTTGAATTAAAGGGCATCTATGATGAAAATCATGTTTTGTAAGCTGTTTGGACAGAACTGTGTGTAGGTATAGTGTTTCCACAGTCATTGTCGTAATATAAAGACAATGAATCTCTTTTTTTTTATTTCCTTACCATGGCCACCCCTGTGTAAACTCTGGCCACCCCTGGGGCCACCCCAATATAATTTTGCTGTTAATATTATTAATTTAAATGTACTTACGTAAATTCACAATATTTAAATAAATATATTAATTAATTAAATGCAGCCACTAAATTATTGTGGGTTGATTGGCACCACTATCACTGCCCCTCCCCCTCCCTGATTGTTGTTGACAGCACACGCACACCTTAAACAGACAGCAATGGGAAATTTTTTAAGAAACAATGGGTATGTATGTCATACATTTATTCACTTAAGTCTTCACTCAACTATGTTCTCTGTTACCCTTTCTAGTTAAATACTAAACATGTTAACGTTACTTAACAGGGCTCGGAATTAGACCGTTTTGGTTTGAATTGTTTAATGTTTTGCTTTTCTAAAGAACATATGGTTTTGCTGATTACTACACATCATATGCATGCTGTTATACAACAGCATATATACTATAATTCCCTATGCAAACGTGTATGCTGTACAATAAAAGTATGTGAAAAATAACTGACCTGAAAAGTGTTGTTAAACTAAATATTGATTTATAACATTTACAATATAAACTAAATATTGAGTTTGGCGCCTCATAGACAGGACAAAGCAAAAAAAGAGTGAAGGGGTAACGTTAGAGGAAAGATACTTGGCGAAAAAGAAATCTGTGCGACCCTAGTCATCCAAGGTGTGGGAGCATTTTACAGTAAATAAACAAAAAGTGTGTTAACGGCCAAATATGTATGTGATGGCGGGAACGCTACGGCTATAATCCAGCACTTTGATGTGGGGGAAGGGAGCACAACAGCAGGGTAAAACACTACAGAATTCTACTTTTGTTCAGTTGTGAAGTGAGGAACGTAATGTCCTTGGTTCTGGTGCTCACTTGTTATACAGCTTGACAAGCATGATGTGAAAAATTCAAACTGAGCTTTGGCGCGTTGACTGTTGCTGAGCCAGAGAAAGACGTGTCATATTATCACAATTATGTGTTTTTAACCACCCAATACTTATTTTATGTTTTAGACATGTAAATACCCACTAGAGACTATAGGCACATGTACTAGTAAAACAATACATTTAGAGTTTGTAAAACATGCAAGAAAGTCTATGGAAGTCTAACGATCCATTCAAATACAATTTGCCGATGTCTATTATTCATTGCATTAATGCCCCAGCATTGTGAAGGGGACTCTATACTGCTCAGTGAGCACCATTTTTCAGATGAAACGTTAAACTGAAGTCCTGACTCTCTGTGGTCGTTAAAAATCCCAGGATGTTCTTAGAAAAAGAGTAGGAGTTTAACCCTGGCATCCTGGCCAGATCTGCCCATTGGCCTCTGTCCATCATGCCCTCCCAACCACCCCCATATCATAATTGGCTTAATCACATGAAAGGCACAGGCAAAAAAAACAAACAAAAAATGCCATTACAGCTCAAATTTCCCAGATTTAAAAAGGTATAATAAATAATCTGATGGGTGTTTTGAGCTGAAATTTTAAAGACTTAAATCTTGAAAAGGGAGAGAAATAGGTGCGTTTTAACAAGTTTTCAATATTTGGACTCGAAACAAAGCAAAAACTCTTAAGTAAAAAGAAAAAAAATTTTGCGGTGTAAAAATTCTGCCTTCATATTCAAACTGTTGTTGCAAAGCGATTAGTTGACTTTACTTAAAGTCAGTAAACCTGTTGACTTAAGTCATTAAGTAAATAGACTGTGTTATTATAAAAAATAAGTTAAGTCAACTTAGCAGCTTCAAATTAAATGTGTATAACTAAATGCTTTTTGCAGTGTATTTATTATTGATTATCAAGTTTTTAATTTATTCTTCTATTGGATAATGTCAGGCGTTTCATACCTCTTTGGCGACCTCTGAAATAGAGACTAAACCAAAGGAAAATGACTGAATGAATAAAAGAATGAATGGACAATGTCATGACAGAAAATTAATGTTTTTATTGTTATTTTTCATGTAAAAAGTATAATATTTCAGTTATTTTTTATGAAAGACTGTCTAACATCTCTTTTGTTGTATATGTTTTATTGTTAAGTAAAAAAAAAATAAACAACACATTTGAGTTTATTTCAAATAGCTTAAAGTTCAAATTTAAACTAAAATACATGCTCTATTCAATAAACTAAACAGAAAATTTTAAATGAAATGAAATACTAAAAATAAACACAAATTCATGTGTTTTATATATTTATTTTTACATTTATTTATGTTTTGATTAAACAAAAACAGTTTCATCTTTATATATTAACATAAAAAATAATTAATACGTTAAAAATTATTAATATTCATTTGTTTTAAGTAAACAACTTAATCATTAAACGTTGCTGGTTATCATCTTCTATATCAGATTAATCTCTTTAACATTATTTGATTCATTACACACTTTTACTTATTTAAAATGAGTGGAAACAACACAATTCTTTAGACATTTTTGGGGGACAACCTAATTGTTCTATGTTCAATCCACGTAATTTTAAGTTGACTTAATTTGCATTGGGACAAGATGTATGAATTGTTTGGAACTCTACATTTTTACAGTGTAATAAATCAAATAATGTCAAATCCTTTCAAGTAAAAAAGTCCCAACACGAATCGATTAAGTTAGCCCTACAAATTTAAGTGGATTGAACATAAAACAATTAAGTTGTCCCAAAAACTCCCTGCGCTATAAATAAATGCTAGGTTACACATAATTCCTTCATGTTGTCCAAACACAAATCGATGAAGTTAACTTAATTGTTTTTACAAAATTAAGTGGATTGAACATAAAACAATAAATTTGTCACCCTAAAAATTCTACGAATTGTGTTGTTTCAACTCATTTAAAATAAGTAAATGGAAAAAAGTATTTTTCTTCTCTCATGAATATCCTCACAAATCCCTCATATTACATTCAGCACGAGCTGAAACAAAGACGTTTGTGTTCATAAATCTGGAACGGAGTTTAGTTTTTATCTGAAGCGATAAGATGAACTTTACTGACTCAAGGACACTCTTTGAGAAGCCTGAGCAGTTCAGTCAGAGCGTTTCTTGCAAGAAAACATCCAGTGTCGAGTTTCAGAAAGCGCTGGAAGGGAAACTGTTGACATTCAGTCTCTGTGATTTCAGGAAGTCTGCTTTTCCACTGGAAAACACAAGAGTTTCACTGCTGTTTCTCTGTCCACTAAGTTACAGCCACATCCTGTCTGCGTTTCCTGCCTTGCAGAGCTTTGTTTATTTTCTTTACCCTCATATCATTTCCTATATATGCTGAAAAAAATTATTCATTAAATTTACTCATTTTATAAAGGTGTTTGCAAACTATTTATATGGGCTGAATGTAAACAAATTAAATGTAGTAATGTTCAACTTAATTTATTTAAATTCAGCCCATATAAATTGCTTGCCAACACTTACCTTAAAAAATGAGTAAATTTAATGAATCATTTTTTTCAGTGTTAATCCGTTTTAATATTTTAACATCCCACCCAGGATTGATCACATACAGTATCATACTTTAATGAAACTACGTATAATATGTTTTACTTGTTCATTCTTTTTCCATTAAAATCTATTATTTAAAAGCAATTCAGCTGAATTGATTTAACGCTGAAACAAAATATATTAATCGCCATTTTTTCAGAACTCTTTGTATTTTTCATTCATATGATACAATGGGTGCAGTGGGTAGCACAATCGCCTCACAGAAAGAAGGTTTGAGCATTGGCTGGGTCATTTCTGTGTGGAGTTTGCATGTTCTCCTCGTGTCCACGTGGGTTTCCTCCGGGTGCTCCAGTTTCCCCCACAGTCCAAAGACATGTGCACTCTCAGAAAAAAGGTACACGATGGTACAAATAATGTTCCTTGAGGAACAGTTTTGCACCTTTGTAAAAACTGTCCCTTATATGGTACTGAAAAGACCTCTTATGTTACTGTTCTGTGCCTTTTATGGTACAATTGAAATGAAGGGACACAATTGTTCTCATATAAAAGGTACAAAAGGTTTGAACAACTCCTCCTTTATTACAGTATCTATGAAAATAAATATGACTGGAAATACAAAGTGATTTTTATGAATAATTTCCATATTAAAACAAGAATCATCATTTAAAAGTATATGTTTAAAGATACTTATAAACATACATTTTTAGTCCTATAATACAATAATACAAAACAAATGGTAAAACAAAACTACAGGCATTGTAAACTAAACATTTAAGGCATTTTAATAAATGTTTGGTAAGCATTTTTGACACTGTTAAGGTACAAAGTGTCTTGTCACTGTGGTGGTACCTTTTACAAAGTACACAATATTGTATCTGCAGATTTTTAAAAACAAAGGTACATTTTGGTTTCCCATGGTACAAATCATGACCTTAAAAGGTACAAATTTGTTTATTTTCTTAAGGTACAATTATGTCCCATAAAAAAGTGCTACCCCAGTGACAAGGGTTTGTACCATCTTTGGTACAACAATGTACCATTTTTTTCTGAGAGTGTGGCATAGGTGAATCAAATAAACGAAATTAGCTGTAGTATATGTATGTGAATAAGTGTGGATGGATGTTTCCCAGTGATGGCTTGCAGCTGGAAGGGCATTCGCTGTGTAAAACATATGCTGGATAAGTCAGTAGTATCTGGAAGCAGCCTTTATGATGCAAGCTGAGACTGCATCTCTCATGATGCAATGTCAGACACAATGGAGCTCATGACGTCACTGTGAGGGGTAGGTTTAGGGGTGGGGTTAGGTGAGCCCATTAAAAAGCATTGGAAGCAGCTCAGATTGCACTGCACCAAGTCTGCAGCCAGAGCCCTCTCGGATAAGTTGGTGGTTCATTCCGCTTTGGCGACGCCAGATGATTAAATAATGTTTTTATTTATTATTTTTTATGTTATTGTTTTGTTTTATCTCATTTTATATGGGCAGAAATGTTAGAAAAAAATATCCCTTCTTTTGTGTTGAAGTGGAGTCAATGGTTAAATGATGACAGAAATTTCATATTTTTCAGGTGCTGAACTAAACCTTTAAGTAGCAGAAGATTTCTTTTAATTTAGGATCATTTGATTTATTGCACATTTCTCCTGAATAAAATAATGCGTCGGGAATGTGTAAAGACAAACACACATCCGCATGTCCGTGTGTTGTGAAACACTGGCCATCTGTGAAAAACACACGCCAGAAAACATCAGCAAAAGCAAACGTTACACGCCAATAAAGTCAAAATATTAAATGGCTGCAGACGCCGAACAGATGGTTTCTGTCGAAAGTTCCTCTGTCTTCAGGATTTGCAGGTTAATCTGAGGTGAAATGCTGTTATTTTGATGTCCACAGAAGGCAGGAGGTCATTTCTGTCGAAGTCTGTTAGAATTGCTTGTGTGTGTGCTGTACTGTAAATCTCAGAGACCATGAAGGTGAATATAATCCTGCTCAACTGCTGCATAAAAACACCATTTCCGTAAAAGCTATGTGTGTTTATAGAGGCACAATAGTACCACAAAATAAAGTGAAATAAAATAAACTGCACTATTTTGTTTTGTCATTTGGGTGTTTAAGGCTCAATTGTACCGCAAAAATTAAGTAAAATAAAATAAATAAACTGTTTTGTATTGCATTTGTGGGTTTATGTCAAAATTGCTAGAAAAATGAATTTTTGCAAAAACAAAAATATATATATTTTATTGTTTAATTTTTATTTTGAATGTTGATTTATTTAGTAGAAATGTTTTATTTAATTTATATATTTTTATTTCATTTCATTAAATTTCACTTCATTTTAATTTATTTTAGTAGAACTGTTAGAGGAAAGGCAAACTTTAGAAAAAGAGTCAATTCTACCAAAACAATATTTTATTTTTTATTTTTATTTTTATTTAATTTAAATTTATTTTATTTTAGTGAAAATATTAGAAAAAGGCAAAAGCAATATTTTATTTTTTATTTTATTTCAATTCATTTTATTTGAGTAGAAATGTTTATTATATATAATATAGTTTAATTTTATGGGATATGAATTCAGAATATTTTTAAATTCAATTATAAGAACTGTCAACATTCTGAGATAAAAAAGGATTACAGAATGAAAACTTATATACTGAGAGATAAAGAAAGGCACAAATGTAAAAAGTAAACTCATAATTACAAGAACAACTTATAAATAAATGAATACAGGGAGAATTGCAAGACATGAGATCAGAAGTAACAGAATTTTTGGATATACTGTAAATTCAAAACTGCAGGATCAAACTGAAAAAAATAAATAGCCTCAAAAACAAACTGAATTATATTTCATTTTTTCATTATTCAGATTCTTTAATATTATTATTATCATTTTTATATTCCAAGGCAGAAATAAGCTTCAAAATGAATATATATTTATTTTATGTATTTAAATACATAATGGGCGCCACGGTGGCCTAGTGGGTAGCACGTTCGCCTCACAGCAAGAAGGTCGCTGGTTCGAGCCTCGGCTGGGTCAGTTGGCATTTCTGTGTGGAGTTTGCATGTTCTCCTCGTGGTTGCGTGGGTTTCCTCCGGGTGCTCCGGTTTCCCCCACAAGTCCAAAGACATGCGGTACAGGTGAATTGGGTAGGCTAAATTGTCCGTAGTGTATGAGTGTGAATGAGTGTGTGTGGATGTTTCCCAGAGATGGGTTGCGGCTGGAAGGGCATCCGCTGCATAAAAAAATATGCTGGATAAGTTGGCAGATCATTCCGCTGTGGCGACCCCGGATTAATAAAGGGACTAAGCCGAAAAGAAAATGAATGAATGAATTTAAATACATAATATTATATATACAGTTGAAGTCAGATTTATTAGCCCCCCTGTTTATTTTTTTCCCAAATTTCTGTTAAATGGAGATTTTTTTCAACACATTTCTAAACATAATAGTTTTAATAACTCATTTCTAATCCCTGATTTATTTAATCTTTGTCATGATGACAATACATAGATATTTTTCAAGACTTTCAAGTGACTTTCAAAGGCTTAATGAGGTTAATTACCACCTCTAAATCACGCCATTGGTCAAACTGGCTCAGTATTTGATGCTGCTCTGGTTATATAAAGTTGGTTCATTACATAATGCTGTTTAAGCACTTTTACACCATTGATTGTTAGTTTACCACAGAAGTCAAACCAAAAACGCCTCTTTTAAAAGCCAAAACAAAGCTATTAGCCCACATGTTAAACTTTTTCCTCTGTTATTTCCTCTGCTATCTTTTTCCTCTGTTATTTATTATATCACATATTATCTATCAGTTTGAAACACAAGTACACTTTCTGCAAACTTAATACAGAATATTTACTAAATTAAATGCTTTCAGGAACTTAAATTACAATGAAATGTTTTATAATGTACTCAGAATTATGAACTTAATCTTCAGAATTGTTTTACGAAATGTCAGAATTTTATGAAGTTTTTTTTTCAAAAAACATATTGGGTCCAACATTATATTAAGTGTCCTTAACTACTATGTACTTGCATAAAAAATAAATTGGGATAGGGGTAGGGATAAGGACAAATTTGGATGTATCGGTAGGTATAAGGGTGGGTTAAGGTGTAAGGGATGGTATTGTATTTACAAATGTTATTACAGAAATTAATTACAGATGTAATTACATACAGGTATTTCATCAAGATACAATAAACATGTATAGCATACAATAGCAAAAACATGTATTTACACAATATTTACATTGTAATTATTTTTTTAATTTCGGTGTAAGTGCATGTTAGTTAAGGCCACTTAATATAAAGTGGGACCAAATATTGTTGATGTTATTTATTTTAAATTAAATTAATAAAGTATATTATAGTTAAAATTTATATTAAATGCAATTAGTTTAATTAAAATCATCTTTCTATGTACTTTAAAAATTTTCTTATCCTTAAAAAATTTATAAGGAGAACTGGAGTATATATTATTACTAGTTAATAGTATGTTGTTTTTAAATTAAGGCTGAGAAATCAATTAATTTGATTTTTTGTGTGTGTGATTAATCGCAATTATTCACGTATCACATATCTAGTCAATTATTATACTTATGTTTGTTTGTTTGTTTGTTTGTTTGTTTAGACCTAAGATGCCCAAAGTAGGGCTCGCGAGCCAAAGTTGGCCCATGGTAACCTTTGATTTGGCCCACTGTCCCATCTGAAAAGAGAGGGAGAATGATGGGGAGGTGGTTGTGGCGAATGCTTTTGACAGAGATTATCATTTTAAATTTAACTTGACCTTTTGTTTTATTGCTGAGCTACAAAAAAACAATACAATTTTAAAAAGTTAAATTAAATGATTCAATTAAATGTTGTAAATGAATCAGACCTTTTAAAATGTAAATACTGTCACTTGACAGGTAGTGGACAATGCATAACTCATCTGCAAGCAAATCAAGGTGAAGGCAGGAGCAGTTCGACTAGTGGATTCAGCATTGAACTCCATTGTTTTTATAAATGGAATTGTTTATGTTTTTACTGCATAAATTCATTAGAAAATATTAAAAATGATACTGTGTTAGTAAATATGATTTAAAGAAATAAAAAAATATATTTAGATATATTATTTTCAAATAAATTAGGAAATTCCCCGTGGCAATTTTATTGTAATACATGCGGTATTACGTATGTAATATATTCGGCCCACAATCAAGTTTGGTTTTTGGCCCTTTATCAGAAAAAGTTTGGGCATCCCTGGTTTAGACTTTATTAGTCCCAAAGGGAAATTCACATGACAGCAGAGCTCATACTAGAAATTACATATACATTCATTCATTCATTCATTTTCCTTCGGCTTAGTCCCTTTATTCATCAGGGGTCACCACAGTGTTGTTTTACACAGCGGATGTTTTACAAAGCGGATGCTCTTCCAGCTGCAAGCTGGTACTGGCAAACACCCATACACACTCATTCACACACATACACTAGTTTATTTAATGTAATGTCTTTGGACTGTCTTTGGACTGTGGGAGAAACCAGCCACCCGGCTGAAACCCATGTGAACAGGGAGAACATGCGAATTCCACACAGAAATGCCAACTGACCCAGCAGGGACTCGAACCAGCGATCTTCTTGCTGTGAGGTGACAGTGAGCCACCGTGTCACCCCATTACATATACAAACAGGCAATATTAACATAATTACTTGCATTATGCACACCTTAGTTTCAAACAACAAGTAGGTCATATCTACAGTATAAATGCTATTACAGTTCTGCTTAATTCATATCATATGACAAGGATTAGGGGCAGCATGGTGGCTCAGTGGTTAGCACTGTCAAAAATGCTTTTTTGGTGATGGCAGCTTAAAGACGCCTCTTACATGGAGAATGAAGTCACATGCATTGCTCAGGTGTTTTCCACAGACTACAACAGAGTGTAAAAATCTTGACAGTTCTGTGGGTTTCATCTATCCAATCTGATCTTTATTTTGTATTTTCTATTGGATTCAAGTCAGGTGATTGCCTGGGACATTCTACAGCTTGATTTTCTTTCTCTGAAAGCATTTGAGAGTTTCATTAATTGGCTGTGTTTTGAATTATTGTCTTGCTAAAATTTCATCTTCATCATCTTGTAAATGTAGATGTTGGACTGAAGCAGTTGATATTCATTGACATTGGTGAATGCTGAAAGGTTGCTGAAAAACTACTAAAAGATTTCAGCTGCTGTCTGGGGTTTCACTGGCTTTCTACACCTCCCTTTCTTTATGTGTTCAATACTCTTTTCTTGTGTCTTTTCATTTTATTACTCATGACTTAATTTGTAAAATAATTAGTTTTGCTTTCTTTTTGTATGTGTATTTCTTTTGTTGTTATCAACATCTGGTGAAAATTTAAAGTCAACAGCACCTTTAGAAATGTGTTTTCTGAGAGAAATGGTGACATGTTGAATTCTTATTTCCGCCACTATATATATAAATATATATATATTTACAGCGTAGTGAGTAGCACGTTTGCCTCACAGCAAGAAGGTTGTTGGTTCGAGCCGCGGCTGGGTCAGTTGGCATTTCTGTGTGAAGTTTGCATGTTCTCCCTGTGGTTGCGTGGGTTTCCTCCGGGTGCTCCGGTTTCCCCCACAAGTCCAAAGACATGCGGTACAGGTGAATTGGGTAGGCTAAATTGTCCGTAGTGTATGAGTGTGAATGAGTGTGTATGAATGTTTCCCAGAGATGGGTTGCAGCTGGAAGGGCATCCACTGCGTAAAACATATGCTGAATAAGTTGGCGGTTCATTCCGCTGTGGCGATCTCAGATTAATAAAGGGACTAAGCCGAAAAGAAAATGAAGGAATGAATGAATGAATGTTTACAAAAAATACACACATATTTGTGTATACATTTGAAAAAATGCTTGTTTATATTCATAAATTAAATATTTATATCTAATACAATTTATATAAACATATAAATGTAAATATTTTGATTTTGTGTATTTTTTGTATTTATATGTTTTATTTTAACATACACAATATTTATAAACTGTGAGTACACACACATTAAATATAGACTTTTATTTTGGATGTGATTAATCGTTCAAGAGCCCTACAGAGCAGTGTATTGCTTAGGATTTATATCATCATGCAATTAATCTGACCTCAAGATACAAATCAGTTTTTGTTTAGTATGAAACCCAATATAAATGCTTGAATAATTCACCCAAAAATGAAAATTTACTCACCATTTACTTACCCTCAAGTGGAGTTTATGAGTTTCTTTCTTCTGTTGAAAACACAAAAGAAGATATTTTGAAGAAAGCCAAAAACCTGGCTAAACAGTAGGAAATACAAATACTATAGTCAATGGTTACAGGTTTCCAACATTTTAAAAACCTTTTTTTTTTGTGTATGTGTTGACAAGTTTCTTTCTTCTGCTCATAAAAAAGTATCATTTTGGAAACCAGTTTAGTCATCAACTAAACTAAATAAATACTAATAAAGACAATAGTTTCAACATTCTTCAAAATATCTTCTTTTGTGTTCAACAGAGGAAAGAAAAGCAAACAGCTTTGGAACCGCTTGTAAATGGTGACAGTGGTTCATTCCACTGTTGCGACCCCTGATAGATTAGGGACTAAGCCGATGGAAAACGAATGAATGTAAATGTAAATGGTGACGGAATGGTGGTTTTGGGAGGGAACTGGCCCTTTAAGAGCGCGATTCAGCATTGACAACAGCGCCCCCGTGAGGTTTATTAAAACAATAAAATCCAGCTTTCTGTATGCTTGAGTGGCATACTACGTTTAGGATGAAAATGTTATTAAAGTAAACTTATTGATGTTATTGAAGTAAACTTATAATCACACGATTTTATTGTATATTTTAGCATCAGTGCTGATATTCAGAGCATGTGTGAAAAAATACACATCTGACCTTGACTGATAGCCTAATGTAACAATTCATAAATCCTTCAGAATGTTTCATATAGCCTATTTATTGTGGTTTTTATAAAGTAAAATGTTTCCAAAATTATTAAATTCTCCGTTATATACAGTACATTTAATGCACTCTTTATTATTAGCATTAATATTATGAGTATATGATTGTTGGAGACAAAATTAAAGTTTTATTAATATTATATTATTAGTAGTATTATAACAATAATGCTTTTTACTGTTAATTTTTTATTTCTGTGATAGTGTTTGTGGATTGATAGTAGTAGTAATCTGCTATGTTCAAATATGTTCTTATTATTATTGTAATATACATGTATGCTTTTAAATAAAAACCTATGTATTAATTAATTTTTGAATGTATTATAGCTGATCCATGTCTTTACAAGATAAAAAAACATGAATACATTGAACAATTTTATGTTTAATTAAAAAACAAAGTTTTAGGGGATGAAGGTTTTCCAAAACAAAAGCTACTTCCAGTTTCATCAGATTCACTAGTTCTTCGACCGCCAGCCGCAATAATAAAAGCAGAAGTGCAAATGTAAACGCAGGGACAGTTAGCAGCTGTAGTGTGATGTCCTGCTGTCTCTTATAGACCCCAACATTTGTCTCTGCCACACGCATTGGGTAAAGATCACGGGGGAGGACAAATGACAAACTATCAGTTCCAGAAATTCAATAAAATAAAATAAAATATGAAACAAATTTAGAAAACTGATAACTGACAGCCTGCCCTAATGTAGCCTAATTTATTAATTAATTCTTTTTTTAAGTATATATTTAAATATTTATTCATTTATTTATACATTTTTGTAATTGTATGCTGTTGAGAACTGTTGTCTAATTGTGTCGACTACAAAGGGGTTTTGGCCAGACAAATTTCCCTCACATGGAAGGGACAATAAAATGTTACCATACTTTATTACATTTTTAATTAGAGTTTTTTTTTGTTTGTTTGTTTGTTTTTGCTAATTAATTATTCAATGCAAAATAAAAAAACAATATGATATAAATATTTTTGTTAAAGTTTTGTTAATTTAAGTTTTGTTAATTATTTAATTAACCAATCATTTTTTTCACTCTTCAATGCACAAATGAAAACATGTTTTGTGAAAAATAGTAAAATATTAGCAGATTTGCAAATGAACTTCATACATTAATTTTGAATATTGAATATTTTGTGTTATTAAGGTTTTATACAATAAAATAGTCTATCAAAAAAGGCTGAAAAAAACAGACTGCCACAGGCATCTCGTGAAAATGATCACGTACACACGACCCTGATCTTCATAGCCTATTCATTTTAATAAAACATTTATTTGAAATGTTCAAATAAAACAATCAATATTAAAATTAATACATGAAGTCATATTCTAAACTGATGGTATTTTTGTTCATTTTGATCCATCAATCTTCAATGCACAATAACATATTAATAAAAATTGTGTCTTTAAGTATTTGGATATGTTTTCCCTTCCCTCAAGAAATGAGCTGAGCTCCTCCATCCATATGTTAAATAATGTTATATAATCATGTACACTCCTAAAGATGTTTTGCAGTTCTACTGCGAAAACAACCACTAGTCGACCATATTTCCATGCATTTCAGGTTTCTGATGTCAGCAAGAGCAAAATAAATAAATATATAAATAAAATGTCACAGCCATTGTCTCGTGAAAATGATCACGTGCGCACTCCCCCTGCTGGAGAACAAAAATAGCTCATTTTATATTGTTCATTATTAAAATATCTCAATATCTACTTAACATTTAAAAACGCAATCTCATGCAGACGTCCAGCAATCGACCATGATGGCCAACACAACTAAAAACAACCAAACATCCCCCATTTATACGACAGACAAGCATTATTTATCACAGCAGCTATTGTGCTATTTTAAAATCAATAAACCATACTTGATTTGAAAGGTTTGACGTCAAGGCAATCATTAAATTCTTAAAAAGCCGAAGTATTTATTTTACGTGGTCAAAAATCTGCAGTTTCGCTGAAGGACAGCACGCATGCTCTTTACCGCACATAAATATATATTGTCCTGAAATACGGATTTCAAGGCTCCATATTGAAATAGTGCTGTATTTAATGATCACTGTCAGTCACTGGGTGAAATTAAGCGGCGAGCGTGTTTAAACAGGCAATTTTCTGCGCGATACATAACATATATTAAAGTTCTTTTGGCAAACGGAGTTAAGCCACACCTAGATCCTGCCCTATTTTCACAAAAAAGCACAAGCTTTTCTTCAGCTACGTTTATGTGTGTGCCGGTGCTGTTAGTACCCGGCTGTGTAACTTGATAGGGGGCATCGAGAGGGATAAGGGAATGTTGAGTCGCAATGGAGCAGAGTACGATACAGGTAAACTGAATTACAACTTTAAACTGTTACTTTGTTGCGGCTCGGGGCTCCGGCGCGCGAGCTCCAAATTTGCCCCTTTGTTTTTAGAAATTACAAGCGTGTTTATTTTGCAGCCGATGCTCCCTCGACACGTCGTAATATTTGAACTTCGCTTAAAATGCCGAATTGATTCCTCTCCAATCAAGCCAGGCGAACGCTTGGAAATATTGCCTCGTATATATTGGCAAAAAACTTTTAGGCTATTTGTGGCATTTCGGACGCGTCCGAATTTTCCTCAAACGCCGTATCGCGTTTTGTGTGGATCTTTAGTGCAATATCAAGAACGCGTGCGTTTAATATTTCGATTTCCCCCCGTTAATGATTAATTTCTTTGTGTGTCGTGTTGACTACCTAGATTCTCCCTCTTGCCCCCCCACCCCCACATTTCACAAACAGATTTCTGTTTATTTTTCTAATAAATGCGATGCTAATAAAGCCCGCGAATTTAAAGGGAAAGCATTACGTTTATTTCTCAATCCGTCGACTTATTTATTTCGATGAAATCTCGTCTGTTTTAAGCACGATATTGAAAATGACGTGGTAATGAAACTTCTAGGAAGAGGTAAACTTGGTGGAGCTGCTGATTTATATTTGAGATTACGAAGTTATTTCGTTAAGCTTATTGTTAACCGAGCTGCGGTGTTATTTTTGAATGACCCGAATAATGTAATATGGTTTATTTTTATTGGTTTATTTATCGTTAATATAATATCATTCGTGTTTGCTAGGTCTGCTTAGCTATATAGCAGTAGCATACGTTTTTTGTCTTGATATGTGAGACCTTTATGTATGTGGCAATCGGAAGTTGACAAAAATATGTTGTTCATATTGAATGAATACCAGTATTATTAACCCTCAGAAAGCACCCGGATTGAGGACGTTGTTTATCGTTGTTGTTGTTATTAAAACGATTATTTATATAAATATATCGTGTTTCATCGTCAACTCGTCTATAATATGTTCCTTTGTTTAATTTGAGTACTAATACATGTAAATATATATTTTTTGCGCAGCAAAAGCTCCAAGGTCATTTTGGTTGCCTTTGTAAATCTATCTCTGGCTCTTTATGCGCTATGTATTAATATTGTTTTATTTTTTAAACGGTACTCACTTTGGTGCTTGTTGGAGTGTAAAGTAAAAAGTTGACAGTCAGATGTGTATTGTGGTTGAACTGCAAGACTAGTTCTCTGTTTTACCAGTAGGCGCTCGACATGTGGACGCCGAGTTTTGAGTCCTATGATTGGTCAGTTTTTGGGTGAATATGTGGGTTACTGTTGGGGGTGGGGCGGGGGTGACTGACTGACCCATGACTGTCCGTGTCTCGTGTAGCTGCTCTGTGATTGACAGCCGAAGTTAAAATACTGTAAGTCTGTCAGACTCAGGCCTCCTTTAAGAGGATATACTGTACCTAACCTGTTTCTGTGGAAAACCCCACACAGATAATGCTGTGTTTGTGTGAAAATGCAGAGCTTAGCAGAAATATATGTACATGGGCATACACTGTAAAAAAAAAGTTGGGTTCCAATACCAACATGTTTTCCCAACACAAATCGATTTAGTTAACTTAATAGTTTTTACGAATTGAACATAAAACCCTAAAAATAAGAATTGTGTTGTTTCAACTCATTTTAAATAAGCCGCTTGAACAAGCAGCAAAAGTAATTTTTTATGAGTATACTGCATTATTAACTATTTAGTGTATTCATATTTTAGCAGCCCTGCGTTGGATGCCAGTAAACAAAGAAACAGATCTTGCTGTAATCTAGTTTATACTTTTTTAACTTTTTTAACTTTTAACTTTGTGTTGGAAACACAATATGCGTTTTTCCAATGAAACTAATATTGATATTGACATAAATATTTGTATAATTATTTATTATGTAATCCATGCACTAAAGGTCTTATCAAATGGATTCCAGCGAACCTTTAGTGTTTTGCAGTATTTTAAATTACAACAATGTATTTTTTAACACTCTTTTAGTGTGTTGGTAACAGTATCGATAAACAAAACAGAAAATAATAATACTTTTATAAGACATATTTAGATGTTTGTATTTATTATGCTTTACCACTTATTCTAATTAATTAATCAACTTTAATATGTTGTTTTTAAAATATTGTGTCCTAAATTATGCTGTTGTATCAACCTATTAATAAAAGGGTTCAATATAAGCCAACTTATGATAAAGGAACAAAGTATAGGGATATAAATAATGCAAATTTTATCGAAGGCTACATAAATATAGTTGAAGATCAAACATCTGTAACTTTATTCGTACATTTTGTGTTTTATTCAAAATTTAGATAGACAATTTATGTTTTGATGCGTTTCACTTTTTTTTTATTCTGCTGGTAAAAGTATCAATAAATAAAAAGGCAAAAAATCTATATAATACATTAAACATATTTTGAATTTGTTCTTCAAGCGTGTTACCATTTATAAAAAAAAACCAAACTATTTTAATATGCATTGTTTATAAAATATTGTATGCTGCTGTTGTTGTTGTTGTTGATAAATAATAAAATTATATAAAGATATTTATTATACACATTTTGACATGTTTCTCACTGAAGGCTGCATAAGCAACATCTGTAACTGAAAATCAATTATTAATAATGAATTACAAAATATTACAATTCCAAATGTGAATTTTCCATAACATCTGTTTGTCGAATGGTTTCCCATGAACCTCTTGATTTCTTCCTAGATTTTGTTTTATTAATGTCTTTAAAAAATGTAGTCTTTAGTGTGTAATTAACCATATCAATATAGATAAACTCAATAATAATAAAAATAATAATAATAGTAGTAGCAGTAATAATAGTAAAACATAATGAGTGTATAATATTGTTTAAATAAGCTTTTAAAGTTATTTAAATAACATCATTTTTGTTATTAAATGTTTTTTTTGTCTCCATGGTACAAGAAAAAGTTCAAAAGACAAATACAAAAATTATTAAATTAAGATACAAGTAATGCAAATCTAACAAATGTGACTCACTGAAGGCTGCATTCTATAGCACACACAAACAAAATCTATGAAAAAAAAAATATATATATATATATATATATATATATATATTCTGTATATGCAACAGAATGCAAACATTAGACTGAATATATGTGAATTGTTTTGAAAAAGTGATATTAAATAAGATAAAAAGCCATTTAAAGGCACTTTGAATTGTATATATTTATTTATTTTACTATATATTTTATTTTTTATTTTAGTTTGTAATACAACAACTAAATGATTGTTACAGTCATGTGAACAACAATAATGTTTATCATTGAAAAAGTATTTGTTTGTTTTAGTATATTTTTGCAGTATTGTGATATTATATTAACAATGTCTGAATATTTAGCTTAAGATTAAGTCTTACAACACCACTAATAAAGCACACTTTTGTGTAATTTATTAAAATCTTTTAAATACAATTATATATGCATTGATGCTTCTAATCAAAATATCTATTATGTGTTTTTTACAGTACTGTTTTATTAGTCACGCAAATGTTCATCATATTTTTAAATGTTTTTTTATTGAATTGTTTCTTGAAATTGATGTTGATTTAAAAAAAAAAACTCTTAGAAGTAAACCATTACAATACTTAATAATAATTAATAGTACTTGTTTTTAAAAACATTTATTTAAATGGTTTAAAAGCTTATTTTGAAACACAATATTATGTGTTTGTGGTTGTACCAAAAAAATAATTAATTTAGTATGAAATTAAGTAAATCCATCAATCTTTCTTGGCATATGTAAAAATAATAATATATTTATTTTATTTTATTGGCTTGTAATATGTGTAGTCTTCAATTATTTTTTATTTTTATTTAACTAAGTATTTTATTTAGCAGTTCTTTATCACTCATTTTAGTAGTAAGGCAACACAATAATAATAATAATTTAATAGTTTTTATAGCCTGTTAATCATCATAATAGTGTCTCTTTAATTTTAATTATGCAAAAATATATTTAAATACAGTATTGAACATTTTGTTTTTAACCAAATTTCATGTGTATTCTGAAATGAATCTGCTTGTTTTGTTCATGATGTTCAGTGTCGCTTTTTAGTGAGTGCATCCTATTTTGAATTATATATTTTATATAAATGTTTGTAGTGAATTTTATTTATTTTATTTGTTGTTGTTTTTTTTAACTCTTCGAAACATGCTAATACCTATAAGTTATTAAAAGAACAACAATAATATCTCTCTTGGTTTAATGATGTGGAAATTATTTAGAATAATATATTTAAATCAAATGTTATACAGTTATGCTTTTACTAAAGTACTATATTTTAAGAAATTAACAATCTTTGGTATATTTCGAGATAAGTGTGTGTGTCTGTGTGTGTGTGAGAGAGAGATATTCAGTGTAACCTTCAGCCACATTTAATCTCCATTTTTAGTTACAGTATGTGACGCCAGCACATGTTTATATTTAATAACAGCAAACCTCATTTTGGCATCATCTTAATGGAGTTTTTATGTTTAACATTCTGCGACCGAAGAAAATCTGTATCTTTATGCTTTTTTCCATTGCTATATCAAGCCATTCCTAAGTAGATTAATAGACTGGAATGTGTTTTCAACCATGGAAACTTAACCAGCAGTTCTGAGTAGGTTACGTCAATGATTAGTTCCTGTCTAATTTAACCCTTATTTTTATAGTGTGCTTTTGGATATGGCAAGCTGTTTTGACTTTTATCTGTTCGCTATATGAATTCTTGATTCTAACAATTCACTAATTCAAATATTAATTAAATTTCTAATAATAACAGTGGCAGTTTTTGATATCAGGAATTACGTTGATTATTAACAATGGTATAAAGGTTTAGGAGTCATGAATTACATTTCAGCTAGTAAACAAACAAACAAAGAAACAAAACAATTATTCACACACAATATATTGTTTTGGCATCGATATCACAATGTGCACATCCCCAATAGTCACATCACAGGATCTGCAATGTCGAATCTGGATTCTAGTTGAGTGGGAGTTAAAACACACAGTGGAGTAATTGCAAAGTTAAACCATTAAGTTACCACAAAATTGTATCATTTAAATATTTTTTAAGGCCTTTGACTGTACGCATTTCAAGACAGTTTAAAGCATTCAGGCACAGGAAATTTACGTTTTTCAAGTAAGATTAATTGTATTTGTGTAATATGAAGATTATACAGTGTTATTTATTTAATGTTTAACTATTCAATTTGTGTATACCTGAATGCTGTTAGACTCTCAGAAAAACTATAAAGCATTTATTTAATTTGTAACTTTGCTTTACTGTGTTATTGCTTGTGCTTGGTGTATTCGATTTTACGCAGATGCACTCTACAATTATCATCCAAAATAGTCCTAAAGTTATTAATTATTTCCAAATAGAGCTATCGATTTTATGACTTAAAATTATACTCAATATTGCAGAAAAATTAAATGTTGCAATGTCAGTTTTTTTCCAATATTGTGCAGCCCCATAATTCACTGTTAAAAATGCTGGGTTCTACACCAGTCCTTCATGTTGTCCCAAGACAAATCATTTAAGTTAACTTAATCGTTTTTACAAATGTAAGTGTATCAAATGTAAAACAATTAAGTTGCCCCAGAAAAACTCAAGAATTGCAGATTTAGCTAATTTGAAATGAGTAGTTTGAACAAGCAGCAAAACTTATTGTTTGAGTGTCTTGATGTCAAGTTGAATGTGACCAAATAAGCTGCCATTTAATTTCAGTTCTTTATATGGAGAAATGCTTTCTTCAAGTTCCCTTTTCACACATCAGTTTTGCACTTGCTTGTAAAGAAAAGTTTTTGATCTTGACGAATACATTGTTACTATTAAAAATGTGAATTTTTGATATCAAGAGTCTAGTTGTCAGTAGTTGAAATGATGATTCTTGATACCTGTGAATGTATTTCTGATATCAATAATTAGGAGAGTAATTTGAGATATCTAAATGGCTTGCTAGTAAGAATCACATTCGGAATATTAGAAATTAACATTGGCGATGTAAGTATGTATTAAGTAAGGTGTAAGTATTTCTATCAAAAATGTACTTTTAAAAAAAAATGTATTTACTAGTAGCAGTTTGTTCATTGATATCAAAGATAGACAGTTATACTAAAGGCAAGTAAAGATATCCAAAATAGAGGTTTTTGTTAAAATAATTTTATTTGTTATGTGAAAAAGGCATTTCAGTTTTAATTTTTTCTAGTGGAAATGTAGGTGCTGATATTAAAAAACAGCCAATGTAGAAATAGAATTAGTTTAAACTAATGAACACAAAATTGTTGATAAAAAAAGAATTAGCATTTAAACTTGTGAGCACTAAATTGTTTATTAAGATGTAGCATTTTAGCCATGAACACTAAATTGATATTGGCATTTAAACTAATGAACACTTACAGTAAATACAGAAGGGGCATTTTATAGTGGACACTAAATTGTTGGTATCAAGAAGTAGCATTTAAACTTGTGAACACTATATTGTTAAAATCAGTAATTAGCATTTAAACTTGTGAAC
>CAIGQQ010031624.1:69054-94159 GCA_903798035.1 Danio albolineatus
GAACACTATATTGTTAAAATCAGTAATTAGCATTTAAACTTGTGAACTATATATTGCTAAAATCAGTAATTAGCATTTAAACTTGTGAACTCCAAATTGTTAGTATCAAGAAGTAGCATTTTAGCAATGGACACTAAATTGTTGGTATTAAGAATTAGCATTTAAGCAATGAACTCTAAACTGATGATATCAAGAATTAGCATTTTATACTAATGAATTGTTGGTATCAAGAGCTAGCATTTGAACTTGTGAACTTTATTGTTGGCATGAAGAGTTAGAAATTTGAACTTGTGAAGTTGTTGCAGAACACTAAAAATTTGCAGTTTATACTAGTGAATTGTCATCAAGAAGTAGCATTTAAATTTGGTTTAAAATCAAGAATTAGCATTTTACAAAGAACACCTAATTGTTGCTATCAAGAAGTAGCATTTAAGCTTGTGAACACTAAAATGCTGGTATAAATAAGCAGAATTTAACCTTGTGAACACTAAATGTTTTCTAAAGAAAATAAGCATTTTTAACTAGTGAACACTGCGTTGCTGACATCAAGAAGTAGCATTTTAGCATGTGAATATTATTTACTGACTTGTTGATCAAATTGTTGATATAAAGAATTAATACTGTGCAGATGAGTTGCTTAAACAGCTTGCCATATTTTTTTTAGCATATATGGTCCTGGAAGTTTTTTGCTCCCGCTCAGCTGATTTGAGAAGCCATGCTAACTGCTCACACAGATAATGTGAATCATGTGAAGCCTGTTTGTGTATTTGAGCTTCTTTGCTAAGTCTTACTGTTATGAAGTGTTTGTGTTACAAAAGGTTTCTCTTTTCTTAAAACATCTGTGCAGGAGTAAATTCCAAGTGAACTTTATGAATTGATATGTGAATTAACCACAAACTCTAAACACCGAAGGTAAAAAAAAAAAAAGCTGTCATGCACCTGCTTGTTTTGAGAGTCTGTGGTTTTTTTCAGTTTAATGTAAAATGAAAAAATACACTTCATTTTTGTTTTAATTACAATGCATGTTTTTAAAGGCAGATTTTCTCAAAGAGAGTTGTTTTGTCAGAAATTTGTTTGTCAGTAAAATCTCCTTTATTTTAAATTAATACTTTCTTTAGGATTTTGTAGTGAGATATTTGTGCTAATCAGCTTTATTGTTTTTTCCCAAAGATTAGTCTGTACCAAGGCTCAAATTTGAAATCTATTTAAACAAAAAACCTTAAGATCCGGGTGCAAAAATGAGTCCCAATGAATACGTTATATGAAAGAAAAATATATTAACAGGAAATATCAAGGAGGTAAAGTATACGTTTTTGGGCTTAAATGTATTATTTTGTTATTCTGAAGTTCATAGGTGACCACTGTGTTAGTGATTTTTTTTTTCTCTATTCACAATATCTTCTAAATTAATGAGTAATAGAGTAAAATTTCTGTAAAATTCGCCTCAGTAAAATTCTTTTGATTCTAATATGTATTATTTTGATTCTAATATTTATTATTACATTTGTATATGTATATAAACAGACCTCCTAGTTTTTCATGATAAAATTCTTTTTTTATTATTATTTGCAATTAAAAATGACAGATTTTGTGGCGATAATTTACGGACCATTTTGTTATTTAAAGAAATATGTAAATAATTATTATATATTATCTTATTTACCATATTAGTTAGCCTACTATGTTAGGTATGCATTCTGTGCAATATGACACAAATAAAAAAAATAAAGATTCTTTATTCCGCTCTCGTGTCAAGACAAGATCTAAAACAGTGGGAATTAAGCCAAAGAAGGGTTGTATAACTCTTATTTTTATCCACGTTCTTACTTTCTCTTTCTCAGATTTTACTCCCCGCAGCATCTGACATTATGTCTCACTCAGGACATGCGTTAGGGATTCCCCTACTGTAAAACACAAACACTGGTTGGCGTAAAACTCATCAATGGCAGGGAAGCGTTTCACTCGTCAACTGCAGAAAAAGAATTAAGCGAAATCACTTATCAATTTGACGCACATCATAATAACAGCCATACATGTAAAGCCACAATAGTGTCCTTCAATTCGGTCACGTCCAGCGGGCGTCATCCTTGAGCCAATCATTCGAAGCTGCATTCTTTTCTGTCTGTTCCATTGCTCTGTTTGTTAGATGTTCTCACTTTCTTTTGCAGTCTGAAGCACGTCAAACACACAAAATGTCTAGATTGCGCCGTGTTATTCACTCGATTTGTGCCATAGGATGTCTTAACACATCTTTGCATTGACTTAACATGTAAATCACACACGCTTCGTCCGTGTCTGCTTACTGCACACAATTTAAATTAAGAATTTTGCAGGGTCGCAAAAAATTGCAGATTTTTGCACTGGATTCAGCAATCGTAAAATCGCAATAACCTTTTTGATCGTTTTTGTTCTAGAAATGTATGCAAATTTGTCCATATTTAATGAAATAATACATATTTTTGACCATCGACCACAGCCATTAAATAATAATACAATTTTTTTTTAAGATTATACATCATTCAAAATAGGGCTGGGTGATTAATCGAAAAATAATCGAAATTAGTTTTTCCCTGGTCGATTTTTATGGATTATTTTCCCTACTGTGTGTGAAGTCACATGACCCCACTCTGTTAAGGCTGATTTATACTGATTTATATTGAGCACACTCATGTGGTCTAGCACAGCCTTCGCAAGGTCGCATATCCATGCATCTCTCACAAAAGTAATTACACGAAGACATGCGTGTATATGCAAAGACGCGTAGCACGAGCTCTGTGATTGGTCAGTTTGGTAGCGTTGACTGTTGTGTTTTTAGTAGTGTGTGTTTTAATTTCAGTTGTTCAACATTGATGTTCAATAAATAATCTTAGATGGTAGAAAGTGTGTTTTTCCTTCAATTATTTTAAAATGAGTAATGCACCCTTCTTTCAAAAATTTCCGACTTGTAATATGTGAGCATATTTACAGCACAAAACTTCTCTGTGAACTATGAAGGCAATAAAAAAAAAAAAGATTTTTTAAAAATGTATTTAGAAAAAATGACCAAACCGCCCATTCCCAATTCAAAAGCTGAATAAATAAAATTTCCACTATTAAAATATAAAAGTATTAGGATGAAATGCAACTATTTGAACATGTGGATTCTGGGGGTTTGAAATATTGAGGAAATTGCCTTTACAGTTGTACAAATTAAACTCCAAACAATACATTTTAATAATTAAAAATGATGTTTCTATATGTTTATGGTAGGAAATTTGCAATATATATTTACTTAAAGGGGTGGTACACTATGATATCATATTTTAAACTTTAACTGATGTGTAATGTATCTGTGTACATCTCTGAATGTAAGACGCTCAAAGTTCAATGCAAAGGAAGACATTGGCTTCTACATAGTTAGCTTAGCAAAGCCTACAGCGAATGAAGTTTGGGGACTACAAAAAAAATCCATCCTGGTTAATGATGTCAGAAACCCTTCAGGTTACAAGCATACACCCTGCGCAGCGAAGGGGCGTGGCCAGATGTGCTGTAATGTTATAGCAGGATGCTTCCTGGTGACATAGAGCTGATCTGCAAATCTTATCACATTGTTTGCTAACCAATCAGAGCCCTTGAGGGTGGGCTTTTGGAACTAGGAAATATGACAGTCGTTTTCATGTTAGCTGTGTAGCTGTATATAATCAAAGTAAGATAAATGGATAAATAACTAGATTTCTTCACAAATGAAGCATAAGCACACATCGCTTTGCATCTTATAAACACAACACAATTTTTTTTCCTCATCTCTTCAGTGTTTATTTTCTAACCTGTGAATTTTTGTTTGTTGTGCTTTTGTCCTGCCAGTGGTTAGGTGCTCCCAGCTGCTTGCGAGGCTCCTTCGCCTTTTATAAGTCGGTGGGCTTAAAGCAGGAGTCTGGAGGCCCGACTCGGGTCTGGAAGCTCGGGGAGTTTTACTTCATGCGCTGTAGCCCTCAGGAGCCCGTGTGTATAGCAGAGGTCACACTGCTGTGGGAAGACCAGACACAGCGTCACCTTCTGGCCAGCTCCAGACTCTACTTCTTACCCGAAGACACACCGAAGGGAAGAGCAGTGGAGCACGGAGAGGTGAGATAGATGAATTTGCAATGAAAAATTAAACCCCAGCATATTATCATCATGAAAATATGCTCATAGTTTTAAATGTGACAAAGGGCTGTTGAAGTATTAGGAAATTACACACACGTGAGGCTTCAAGGTGCCATAGCTGATTGTCTTCAGAATGCTTTTTTTTGTTGTGCTGGTTCACATCTCTTCACATCCTGATAGCAAGCATTAAATTAAGTGGTCGAAATGTATTTATATGTATTTTAGTTTTCTGTGGAAGGTGTAGGACTATGGAAAGTTCGACCAATCAAAACATTCGGTCCGAACATTACGATAGGCTGTCCTACTGTACCTGCCTGTCATAATGTGTAATTGCACACCAAATTCACACAGAAAGGAGTACGTCATCGACACGTTCACAGATGCGATTCAGACATCATTAACCTTCCTTCTTTTAATTTTAGGCCTTAAAGTCTTAAATTCACTGAAATTGTGTATTCATTTTTAATATTAAGCCTTGTTGTACGTCTTAATTTTCTATGCCTGTGTAAATCTAACCAACTAAATCTAAACAACTTCATAAAACTGTTAACAAAGGTTTTATTTATTAGCTCTATTTACCGATATGGTTTAATTATCTTCCTTGCAATGACATTTGTTTAAAGCAGAGATCCCCAAAGTAGGGCCTGTGGGCCAAAGTTGGGCCATTGTAACCTTTGATTTTACCCGCCATCCTATTTGAGAAGAGATTGCGAAGGATGGAGAGGGTTGGACCGAATACCTTTTAAAAGAGATCATCATTTGTAATTTGACATAGGGGTGGAATGACCTTAGATTTTTAGAAGTCCACTTTTTTATCAAAGACGAGTCAACGTCAACTACTCGTTGGTGACATCAATAAAACATAAGATGCAACTGTTTTGCAATATGCCACATAACGCTACAATAACAATGGAACTTTACCAATGACTAGGGCCAGACGGAATCTGCGGACATTTTTTGCTATTTCTGCAGAGTATGAATTAAAAATCTGTGGATTTATGCGGAATGATTTTAGGAGTATCATAACTAAAACCTTAATATATTGAATAAAAAGTAATACCCTTTTAATAACTTTTATTTAATGTTTACAATGCGAATCCAATTACATCCACTTTATTTGGTAAACAAAGCAAGTCTCTCAAATAAAATCTCTACTAAAAATATTACTTTACAGACTATATTGTAAATAAATCATGTGAATATTTTCATATTAGTCAATAATATTACTGAAATTAATTTAAAAACGGAGTAAATATAAATTTACACCAGTAAACACACGAAAGACAAAGGCTATACTGTTAAGCGTTATTACACTGTCAGAGACATCAGGTGCAAATTTTTCTGCTATGATAGTGTGCGCTAGAAAGCTGCTCAAAATCCTGCTCATGTCAGGCGTGTTTTGCGGTTACTGGCTCATCTTAGTTATCAGACGTCTCCTCAATGCACATCTTTACTGCGTTCTCCTGAGATGATACCTTCGTTTGTAAAGCTGCCATGTAGTTCAGGTTAAACCACGTGATCTGCAGTGCGACTAGTTGACATCAATCAAAAAGCGGCAGAGCATTAAAGATGACCAGTCGACTAGTCGGTGCATGCAGCCCCTAATTTGACGGAACGTTTTTTGTTTGTTTGTTTAATTGCTGAGCTACAAAAAAAGCAAACTGTAATTAAATGTTGTGAATGAATCAGATTTTTTTTTTTTTTTAAATAATGTCAGTAGACTGATAGAGGACTATGCAAAGACATTGTTGAGGCAAAAACTAGTGCAACTCCATTCTGTTATAAATAAGATTGTTTTTGTTGTTACTGTAATAAGTTCAATATAAAATGTAAAAGAAAAATTATGCTGTAATACTTATACATTTACTATAAAAAGCAATGTTTTCTAGTTATTTTTAAATATTACCTTCAGCCCATTAGCCTCAATTAACTTCATAGAAGTTTAAGCATTCTTTGTTTAAAGCCGGGGTGCTCAACCCTGCTCCTGGAGATCGACCTTCCTGCTGAGTGCAGCTCCCACCCTTATCAAACACACCTGAACCAATTAATTAGGACCTGAACAGCACTCGATAATTACAGGCAGGTGTGTTTGATATGGGTTGCAACTGAAATCTGCAGGACAGTCGATCTCCAGGAGCAGGGTTGGTCACCCCCAGTTTAAAGGCTCCACGTGTTTATAGCTACCTGGAAAAGACATTCGTTGGACTCTTGCATTTTTATTACAGTTTTTTTAGAGCTGCAACCATCAAATAAAAAAAAAAAAGTTATATTGAAAAATCGGTGCCACGGTGGCGCAGTGGGTAACACATTCGCCTCACAGCAAGAAGGTCACTGCCTTGAGCCTCAGCTGGGTCAATTGACATTTCTGTGTGGAGTTTGCATGTTCTCCCCGTGTTCGTGTGGGTTTCCTCCGGGTGCTCCAGTTTCCCCCACAAGTCCAAAGACATGTGGTATAGGTTAATTGGGTAGGCTAAATTGTCCATAGTGTATGAGTGTGTGTGGATGTTTCCCAGAGACGGGTTGCAGCTGGAAGGGCATCCGCTGCGTAAAACATGCTCGATAAGTTGGTGGTTCATTCCACTGTGACGACCCGAGATTAATAAAGGGACTAAGCCGACAAGAAAATGAATGAATTAATGAATATTGAAAAGTTGCGTATGTATACAACTAGCATTGAGAAGGGTCTGGATGCAGATGCAAGCTAAGCTGCATGCAATGCTTTTAATTCAAACACCTAACCCCACCTCACACAGTGACATCACAGGCTCCATTAAGTGCATTGTGTCTGAGATTGCATGCCTGAGACTGCATGCCTCAGCTTGCATATGCAAGTCTGCAGTCAGATACTATTGCTAGTTTGCTAGTTTTGGTGCAGTATTGAAAATATGTGGCTAAGAAATAACTAAATTAGAGTTGTTGTTGTTGTTGTTTTTTGATAGGGCAAGTAAAAAAAAATTATATTGGCTCAAATTGGCCTTCATTTTTTTTAAAACATCAACATTTATCCCTGTACAAGTGTGAAATTAAATTCATAATGGCCAATAAAAGATATAAAAAAAGTCTTAAATTTAACTTTGTGAACTTTGTATGCGTTCGAGAGGCTTATCTTTGCCTGGAAATTTGCAGGGTTGGACATACTGTATAAAAGTTATACATTTGTACATAAAGTGTTCATATTAATACCTCAAGAGTATATATTAGTTCTGAAAAAGTCCAAATGTTTACCTTTTGAATTTTTTAGGTACTAATATATATCCTTGTGGTACCAATATGGACCCTTTAAGTACAAACGTGTCCCTTTTGAAAAGGTACCACCCCAGTGACAGCTTTTGTACCTTTGTTTCTGAGAGTGTGTGCTTTCAGTGATATCAGGCTAACATAAGCATTTTCCAAGATCTTCTACTGCACCTTTAGCTGCCACCTCAGTGCCTTGCTTATGCATTTTTTATATAATGGAAAGGACCATAGTCAATTATTCTGCTTATACTACATTCCACTACTGTTGAATTTGAAGACTGTCAGGTTTTTGATATCAAACTGCTCCTACATGTATGTGTGTTTCTTATCTCATGCGAAGGCTTCAGTTTTGTTGTTTATTAAATTTTCTTTTTATAGTTATATCTGTGATGTACCTGAAATCAACCAGCATATTGATGTGAAACTGTAATGCAGTCAAAGCCTGCCTGGAACTACTTTTAGCTGTGGGTTTTTCTAAAAATAACTGCACATCTTTAAATGTGTTCAGTGTGCTTGTGCTGAGTGACAGACAAAAGGTGATATTTAAATGGTATTTAATGTTAATGTTTAGTAGCAGACACAATACAACACACACTCTAGCATAAAATTTGACACTGCATAGGTTAAAAACATAAAGTTTAAGCAAAAGAAACTACCAACCAAGATGTGTATTGAAACAGCAAGCAATATACAGTAACATGCGTTATTTTGATTTCACAGGACCTGCGAGTTATATTGTATAACTGCATATTAGGGCTGTGCAATTAATTTCTTAAATATATAAATATATAAATATGCGTGTGTGTGCGCGCATTCTATACAACTGAATCAGAATCAGTTTTATTGCCAAGTGTGCTTCACACACACAAGGAATTTGCTTTGGCTACAGAAGCTTCCAGTGTACATAAAGTGACAAGTGACAACACAGAATAAATATAAAAAGAAAAAGAAGATGATAGACATTAAACAGAGATGCAGTCAGTCCAACGATCTGGATGTTGAAATGTATGTACAGATTGTTATAAATATACAGGTTATAAGGTGCTGTGTACAAATGCGTAAGAAGTATTGCATTGTATATTGTTATAAGGTGCTGTGTACAAGTGTGAGAAAGTATTGCACGTTTAATGCACAAGAGGAAAATATTAACTGTTCATGAGGTAGATGGCCTGAGAAAAGAAACTTTTCCTGTGTCTGGCAGTTTTTGTGCTCGGTGCTCTGTAGCGCCGGCCAGACGGTAACAGTTCAAACAGGAAGTGTGCTGGGTGCGATGCGTCCAGGGTGATTTTGCGAGCCCTTTTACTCACTGTGGAAGAGTACAGTTCTTGAAGTGTAGGAAGGGTAGTGCCAGTTATTCGTTCAGCAGCAACTGCATTCTGCATTTGCAACAAGCAATAATATATAGACTAAATTTCACACAGGAATAACAGTGCAATCTGTGCATTGGAATAATCCTATTATTTACTTTCTTTGGCGATTATGTATTTATTTTTAACTGCGTAAGATTTAAATATAAATGGTGTTTTCGGATGAAAATAAGAGTTTTATCAAAGGTTTATGAGAACTGGAAGGCCACAGTGCTTCACATATTTTTCGTGAATTTCTGACTTAAAACTGGACAAAAGGTGGATTGGATTACTTGTTGGTGAAAATTGACTCCACTGGATCGGTATGTCATGTATTGGGGAGTGGTCATCCATGTATGGTCTGTTGGCTGTACTGTTAAAAATATCACCACTGTCGAAGACATGATGTGAGCCAAGAAGATGCACCACATACCATCGTGCTGTCTGACAGATTGCACAGAAGTCTGGCCCTCACTGATTCTGATATTTAAACGTTGCTTTTAGGGGTGTCTATATGAATTGTTTCTTTGGTACACCGCGATGCAGACGCCGACAATTCGGTATCGGTTCAGTAATAGATCATAACCGGTTATTATGTACTGAAGTCATTTATCTCATTTGTGCTACAGTATGTCTCCGTAGCTTACTATGGCGAGGGAGGCGAGAGCGAGTATTTACAACACTCCAATTACTTCAAAACTCAGAAACCGTGCACAATTTCACTGCGTGTGTGTTTGCTGGACAGTCTTTCACTGACACTTACAGCAGAAGTCCCTATTTCACTGCGATTGAGAAAATGAAAGTACTCCTTTTCTCTCTCTCTCTCTGGCCCATCTGACCTGCTGGTGTAACTTTTTTGTTTTTTCCTCTCCTCTCGGCGGTTACAGCGATACTTCTGGATACAGACACGAGTGCACTGTGAGCCGCTGTGATCGCCGCTGCCATTTATCAGTGTTTATCATAGGTGAACAGCACCAGAGCGTTAGAGCCAATCGCCACCTTTCCTGTTGAGCGAGTGACTAATCATAGAGGTGTAAGATCGAACTCACTAGACAAGGCACAGAAAGCGAGCTGGATATTTACATTTGTTTATTTGCTATAAATGCTGTTATGTTGGTCTGTGCATGTACTTAAGTTTTAAAGGTGCAGTTTATATATCTGACTGTTTGTAATAAAGGACAAAATTGTGTTACAAATAGTATATAAATATATTTATACATTTTAATACAAGAATTATTGTGACGTGAAGAAAATATAAAGCTAGATATCGAATTGAACCGAATTGATGGCATGATAATCGTAACTGAACCGTGAGACCAGTGTAGACTACAGGTTCACACCTCTAGTTGCTTTATTTTTGTGCAGGCTAATTTAGTTTGGCTAAGAAGGGCTAAGAGGTAGAATTGGGATTTGGCTATCTATGAATAGTATTACTCAAAATGTATCACTTGTTTAAAAGTAAAATAATGTTGTTTTATATTAGACAGTCCATACATGATTATGCAGATGTGCTAAAATTTTGGGATATTACCTAACAAATGCTGGATGGAAGGACATTGCAGAAGCATACAGGTGGCTTTCTTTGAGTGCAAGAGATCCATGAGAAACCACAAACTTTATAAGCACAACTCATCGGTTACACACTCATCTAATCAGGACATCACATATTAACCGCTAAGCAAAAGCAATATTGTGAGGAAAGGGCCCTTATGTTCATCTATGGCCAAGTGATATGCTCATACTGTAGCACTCGGAAGGCTATTTGGACCACTGTATTTATACACATACGGCAGACATCCTCATCCTCTGAACCTGTACACCTAAAACAATTGGACATATTAGTGTACATCTGCTAATATTCACACTTGGCTCTTCTCTCTCATGTTCATACTTACTGGCCACAATAAATGTGTTTGACTTCATAACTCTCCTGTTTCCTAACAGACACACCTGGTTCACTGCTATACATAAACGAGCTAGCCTCTGCTATCAGGTAGCCTTCGCTACATTTTTGGTCTAAATTCTAAAAGGTGGATAAGTTTGAATAAACTACAAAATACATGCAAGAACCACAACAGAAACCCATTATTTGAAGCACAACAAAACACAATCTAAAAATGTTTTATTCCTAAAACTAAAGGAGAAATCATAAATCCTTTCAGAGTTTCTGTTGTAAATAGTTGAATGTGAGAATGTCGCAGAGATAAGCACCTGAATGTCAATCTGTCTTTTACCCCCCACCTTTTTTCTTTTTCAACATAGCGGTTTGTGTTGGTGGTTTTTGCCTGAGGTGACGAGTGTCCTATTGTTAACCAGTGTAACATGGCGGGAAAAGGGAGAGGCTTTTCTATAGCATACACTTAAGGTGCTCAAATATTTCAGGCCATTAAGCGAAACCCAGTCCTGCCTGTGCGCTCATGGGAATTCATGAGATGCAAATGCTGTTTTTCCTGTCAAAGTTGTCAGGGTTTCTTTTTTAAAGGCCTTGTACACTTACAGTATAAAATAATATACAGTATTAATGGATCCTTTTCACATTTTCGGGTTTCTCAGCAGCTTAAGTCGTCATAATTGGGTAAACTTAGAGCACAGTGAATGGGAAAGAACAGCAAATCGTGTTTTTACAATCCCATTTGCTGAAATAATAAAAGAAAAACTTCACGATGGTGTTTTTAAGAGTTTCAGAAAAGGGAATCAAAATTGTGTGAGACTGACGTTGTTCTCTCTTCTGGCTGTTGTTATCAAATTAATTGTCTTGTACATAGACGCTGCGTTAGAAACACCTCTGTGATCAGCAGTGATTTGTTTTTTTTGTCATTTGAAGCAAAAATTATATAACAAATGCATAACTGCATATTAATATACATGCGTTTTTTTTTTTTTTGGGTCTAAATCAGGGGTGTCCAAACTCTGTCCTGGAGGGCCGGTGTCCTGCTGAGTTTAGCTCCAACTTGCTTCAACACACCCGCCAGGAGGTTTCTAGTATATCTAGTAAGAGCTTGATTAGCTGGTTCAGGTGTGTTTAATTAGGGTTGGAGCTAAACTCTCCAGAACACCGACCCTCCAGGACCGAGTTTGGACATCCCTGGTCTAAATATTGTATAAATATAATATAAACTTTCAAGGATTTAAGATGCTGATGACTGTTAAACACGTTATTTACTGACCCCCTTGATGTCCTAGAAGTTAATTAATTTGTTTCTTCAGTTCAAAAAGAATTTAAGCTTCTTTTTTTTCCATTTTTTTTTTTTTTTTAAGGAAACATGCAGACTTTTTGTCCATTTAGGTGGACTTATGTTGCTCAGTGATTTGAGCGTCCAAATTGCATATTCAATGCAGTTTCAAATGGCTCACATCAAGCCGATGGTCAGTAGTTGGGCTTCATTAGGTCATCGTTCAGCCTCTAGTTGGTTTGGTGTCTTCCACATGCCGCCTCTTGTTGGGTTAACGTTGGACCAAGTTGGCCAGATTCAGCATGTACAATCCGCATCGGCCGTCAGCTGAAGAGAGTGCTCTGATTGGTTACTCTGCAAAAAGCTTACAGCTCCGATGTGAAAGCAATGCACTTTGAAATAGGCATGGACCGGTAAAAGATTCTGACAGCATGATAACCTTAGATAAAGATATCTCAGTATTGTGATTTCTGCTGTAAAATATGTTCTTTTTAAATGTCTGGGTAAACAAACAACAAAATTCTGCCGGAGATCAAAAAAAATTGTCACAATAAACACAAAAACAAAAAAACAGCTTGCATATGTTTCATACAAATGAAAGTTTTTTTTTTTTTTTACTTTTACCAAACCACAGTAAACCTTCCCCCATGCCTTTTATGAAAGTCTGTTTGTTGCTGCGTTAAACAAAGTTATAAGCAGCAGAGCACGTCATCATCTGGCTTGCGTGCATTCCATGGTCAGAGTTCAAAACACAGTAATTTGGTATTCTCACTATTATTCTGCTTAAGCATAAGTGCGTGTGTGTGTATATGGATATATGCACGAACTGCACATGCTCTTCGGACAAAGCCGTGTTGGCTAAGATATTTCTATGTAGTATACTTGTTCCTGCCACTTGCAATAGTGCTACTGTGTTGTCATGGCAACGCTGGTAAAATTCAATTCAATTCACCTTTATTTGTATAGCGCTTTTACAATGTGGATTGTGTCAAAGCAGCTTCACATAGAAGGCGCCTCTCGTTCAATGTCAATAAAATGAAACTAAAATGATTTTTTAAAAATATTTATTCGGACTTTACTTCTTTTTATTAAATAATAAAATTGTTATTACAAAACATTTTTGTTTTGATTTTTAACCAAGTACATCCAGAAGTTTTTTGATTTCAGCCTTTTTCAATGAATCTCTAAAAAGACTGGTTGGTTTACTGGGTAAGACATGTAAAAAAACTAAACGAAGAGAAATGAACATCTTGGAGTTTTGTGTGTGTGTGTGTGTGTGTGTGTAAATTAACTAATATTTAATTTTTATATATTTTATGCGTGCAGGATGAAGTTATTGCCGTATCAAAGAAGGTTGTTGTGAGAGTGGAGGATCTGGTGAAATGGACTTGTCAAGAACCTCCGCATTGGAGATGCAGCAGTCTGAATGTTAATGGGCCTCAAAAGTCTGACGAGTCACAAGATGCTAGTTCTCCACAGGAAGGAAAATCAGAGGGCGACAGCGGTGAGTTACTGATGATATATCCTGAACTATGTGGGGGGTTTTTTAACGACGGAAGGACAGTCTGTACAGTAAAATGCAAATGCAATTCTGGATTGTCAGCTTTTCTCATGAATATTACTTGTTTATTGCGATATAATTAAAGTTTAACAGACCCAGTTGTTGATGTTTATTATTTGAAAAGCAAACTATGAATATTGACTTATGCACATTGTGTTTACTGAAGAAGAGGGGAAAACAAAATTACTTAATGCTTTATTTGTTGTGGTGTTACAAAGTTTTCAATGGTAAAATCTAACAAATTTCTTTCTTTTTCTTTTTTTTTTTTACCTTTCAGGTAGCTCAATTATTGTTTGATTTTATTCCAGTCTTATTTTAATGTAAAAAAAAATTAGTTTGGTTAAAACTAATAACATCATTTTAAACCGAAACCTTCATGAACCAATTATTTTGAAAAGGGTGCTTGCTACTATTGCTTGATTAGGGCGTTCTTTCGGAACAAAAAATTAGGGATATGATTGCCCAATTTGTCAGTCTATATTTAATACAACACTTCAATTTGTGGTTATTTGCAGGAAGCAAATGTGTAAACAGAAGCTTTCCAGTAGGGTCTCTTGCCCCCTAGAGGTTCAGGATGGAAAAATAGAAGCTGAAGTTTGTTGACTAGCTGTGATGTTGCCTTGAGAAAGTCCAAGACTTCACTTGGACTGGAAATCGCAGTTGGCATGAAGTAAAGGTTGCTAAGTGATTACTAAGGTGTTGTTAAGCATTGCTAGGTGGTTGCTAGGCAGTTGCTAACGCAATCTTGGTTGTTAATTGGCTAGCGTCACTTACATGATGAAATCCTAATACTTAAGCATTTCTAGCATGTTGCACTTAATTAGTAGCTAATCATTGTAAGCATTTAACTAATCACAAAGTCCCATTTTGATTGCATGAGTCCATCAAGCCAACATAATTATAATTTAATTATAATAAGTTTAACAAATAAAAAATTTAAATAATTGGATCAAATGGGCAGGACATAGTTTTAATTTCCAGTGGATGCAAATGAGTTGAATATATTATTAATCAATAGTGGCCTGCTCTAAATGTATTGCCTTGTTTGTAATATTTGCCAAACATAACAGCCCTGGGGTTTGTTCATTGTACGTGGATGATTCAGTTAGCTGGATTTGATTATTGACAGATTGACCGAATCCAGATTAGTTTAGCTTTTTCATCCAGGTGTTGTTGCCATAGCAACAGGTTTATGAGCTCAAACCTGCTCAGGAGCAGCTTGTTTCCTGTAAACAGGATTAAATTGTGCGATTTAAAGCAGAGGTGATACTAAAAGACTATACCACCAACTGCTGTTATTTTCTCACAAGAACATTTGTTTGCATTGGAGAAAAATAAAAATGTAAAATCTTGTTTTTTGTTTAGATTGTTTTATTTTAATCAATGCTAATTTAAAAAAATAGTTTATAATTTATGCTGTCAAAATGTCTTTAAAGGTTTAATTAAGACATGTGAAAGACATGGTTTGAGCTGCATTTCTACCAGTTGTTAGCAATATTGTCTGAATTGATGGAATTGTCTATGTTAAAGTACAGATAGGTTTAAATCCATTATGCCATTCCTTATGGACAGAACATCAGTGGTAATAGTTTTCACTTTTAGCATGATAATGATCTGCTGATTGCATTGAAATCCTGTTTGGAGAAAGAAAACAACTGATGAAATACAGACATTCATGAAATGGCCTCCACAGGGTCCGAACCTGAATATTATAGAGGCTGTATGAGATCACCTGACTCTCTAAACCTAAAGAAGAACTCTGGAAAGTGCTTAAAGAAGCCTGATATTACACAACACATTATATTTCAGAAATCACTTACATTTTTAATGTTTGGGTACTTCCTATGTTTTTGTTTTTAATAATATTTTTACTAGTTATTATGAAGCATGCTGGATTTTGCTTTTTAATAGCATTTGTTGTATGATGCTAATTCCCTAATTTAATTGCCCCTGGTGGGATTAATAAACTTGTTAAACTTATGTCAGGACAATTGGAACAAAACAGTTCAAGCTATGCTTTGTGCCAAGCGAAGCCGCATTAAACATACTTTTTAGCTTAAAAAGAAAATGTTCTGCTGCTGTTGTTTTTTTATTTTTTTTTTGTATGTATTTCCTATATTTTATATTCTATATTTTCTGTTTGTTTTTAATAGAGACTAGTTGATTATATGTTGTGAAAGTCTTAAATCAACAAAGCTGGTATAGTGCTTAAGACTTTTGCACAATACTGTAGTTAGGGTTGACTTTGACTCTTTGTGGCTGCAACATTTTTTTTTTCCTTTTTCAATCCCAGATGTTTTAAAGATGCCATATAATAAAAATCTGGATATACCTAAGCAAAGCTGAATAATAAGGGTACAGTAATTGAAAATGGCCACTGTGAGCCTCAAAAGCCATTGTTTCCTCATTCTCATGTAAATCCTGTGAGTCTAAAACCCAGTGAAAACCCATGCCTATCAGAACAAAACACATACTTTTGTGTTGCACACAGGATCAGTATTAAGCACTCTCTGATCATTTGCATGTGCTTTAGCTCACATTCTACATAAGCTGGACCTGCATGAGCAGCCAAGCCATCAGAAGTTTGGCAGTCAACACACTGTTAACTTTATTTTTAAGCTTATATTAAGCCTACTATGTATTTGGGACTCCTATTTTGAAAATGGAGGTTGGAGGCTGAGCAATAAAGTCAGCCAGGTTTGTGCAGATGTTTTTTTCTGTCTTGCTTAGCAACAGATGCCAATGCACTGCTGTTCACCAGTGATTGGTTTATAGCTTGTCACAATGCGATATACGGATTATACATTTGTTCAGTGATACTCTGAAAGACGCTTAAGGGCTGTTTAATTTTATCTTCTGTTAAATAAATTGTGTATATTTTTAAATTAGCTAAGTATTTTTGTATTGAGGCAACAAACACTCAGCACTTCACTCATCACTCGCTTGCTGTGAATTTTATTTATTTATTTTTCTGGAATAAAGGAGCAGCAATACACTAATTAAATGTTATCTGTTTGTGCAGAGGTTGATATTAATTTTGTTTTTTTATATATGTTTCAGCTACAACTCTAAATACATCTTTCGGTCCCTGTAGTCAAGTATAATTATAATTCAGCTTCTATTTCAACCACAACACAGTTAGGCAGATAAACCAGTTTTTCTGGTGGATTAAAGATAGCTAGCTAAAATAAACCTCTCTACCACTTCAGTTGAAAAGATTAACAAGGCAGTTTGTTAAAATATTTTTTTGGCAAATTAAGTAGGATTATGTTGCAAGTTACATCTGAGTACATCACACTGTCTGGGTGTGTGTGTGTGTTTGTGAGTGAGATAGCAGGCACTTTAAGCTGTGAGAGCATTAGAGCAGAGCTCATTAATATTTGCAACCGTACCAAATATGGTCAATAAGAACCTTCTGATTCTAGGGGTAATGCCTTGTTTTATTTTTATTTATTTATTTTTTATAAATGAGCTTATGAAACTTTCTGGAGTAATTTTTAACTTAAGCAAGTGACACACTTACTATGCAGATATCAGTGAACAATTTAACTCAATTTAAAGCAATGCACAATATGACATCTATAAGCGAGGTACAGAGAACATGTCTCTGGAGTCTGATAACATAGATTAACGTGGGGCTGGTATTGATTGGCTGCTGTATTTTCTTGTTTCAACATATGGCTGATTTTCATTAGTATTTGTTTGAACATGAGTGCTGATCTGGTTTTCTTGATAGTACTGATATTTTTGTTCACTGAATGTATGGGCTGATACTTGTGTGTTCTCTTGCAGACGAGTCTCCAGTCCAGCACAAGGTCAAGGTTCTCAGTTACCCTCAATACTGCCGCTTCCGTTCTCTTCAGAGACGCATCCCAGATCAGGCTAGCTGCCCTGGCCTGCAGGACCCTCACCTGCTGGCCCTGGGGGGCATAAAAGTGGCCCTCCACAACACACGAGTTCTCTACTGTCGGGACACCTTCAACCACCCTACAATAGACAACAATGCTAGCATACTGACACAGCTTGGTGAGTGCAACTAGAGTAGAGAACATCATCCATGTACATTGTTGTGACAAAATAAGCAAATCAATCAGAAGGTGTTGTGTCTCAATCCAGTAGAGAGACCATCCAGACAAATGTCGACATAATCCAACATTATGTAACTATATGATTCAATACGGGTTACCCTCATCAAGCTTTGCATTTTTTATCAACAGTAGCTTTAATGGTAGTTGTGGTGTACGATCAACATCATTCTTCCTCAAGGAAGAAACAGGAAATTCATATATTGCAGATGCATTCAAGTTCATTATTTCAAATCCAGTTGCTCACAAATAAAGAGAGGAAGCTGAAAGCTTACACTTTTCCACACATGACATGAGAACGACCCCGTAAACAATAATGGAGGACTTACAGCAGATTCTAATCTTGCTTTTTTAGCATGTGGCTGTTTGTCTAGATTATTTTGAGCAGGTTTCATTGCTGCGTCATCATTGTATTATTACAATACCTGACAAAAGTCTTGTCGCCTATCCAAGTTGTTTTACTTCTAGTTAATCATTTGGTATCAGACGTGGCTGAAACGAAAGGCAAAGACTTCTAAATTACGATTATTGTACGCCTTGATTTTTAATTTTTTTTTTTTTATTAATAATTTAATTAGGACAGTAAGGTCTTACTTTGCTTCGACAAAAGTCTTGTCACTTAACAGAAATTATGTACAGTATAGAATAGAAAGTCATGGTGCAGTGAAAAAAGAATAAATATTGTGTATGACTCCCATGAGCTTGGATGACTGCATCCATACATCTCTGCAATGACTCAAATAACTTATTAATAAAGTCATCTGGAATGGCGAATAAAGTGTTCTCAAAGGACTCCCAGAGTTCATCAAGATTCATTGGATTCATCTTTAATGCCTTTCCTTAATTTTACCCCATTTTACATGCTAATTAATGTTTATGTCTGGTGACTAGGCTAGCCAATCCTGGAGCATCTTGACCTTCTTTGCTTTCTCTTTTGGTTTGTACTGTAATGAGCAGCACAAATGTCTTAATACCTCAGGTTGTTGATGTTGCCATCCCCACTGCAGATCTCTTGCACACCCCCATACTGAATGTAACCCCAAACCATGATTTTTTTAAGTCACCAAAGCTGACATTTCTGTGATAATCTTGGCTCCATGTGGGTTATAATAGGTCTTCTGCAGTATTTGTGATGATTCATCGGAAAAATCTTCCTTCTGCCAATTTTCCAAATTATCAACTAGAAGTCATGTTATTATTTTTTACTCTTAATAATTATAATAATAACTCCTTGCATATATATAGCGTTTTTCTAGACACTTAAAGTGCTTTACACAATGGGGGGGGGGGGAAATCTCTTCATCCACCACCAGTGTGCAGCGTCCACCTGGATGACGCGATGGCAGCCATATTGTGCCAGACTACGCTCCAGCTGATTGCTGGAGAGGAGACAAAGTGATAGTTAGGATTTTTTTTTTTTTTTTTTTTTCTCGAAGAACCTCCTGGGATTTTTAATGACCACAGAGAGTCAGGACCTCGGTTTAATATCTCATACCAAAGACAGTGAGATAAGATAGAAAGATGAGAGTCCCCTTCACTTCCAGCAGCAACCTAGCTTTCCCATGTGGTTTCCCATCCAGGTACTGACCGGGCGCAGTCCTGCTTAGCTTCAGTGGGCAACCATGTAAGAGTTGCTGAGAGCTAGCTGCCGGCATAACTGGGATCGACAACAAGACATTTGTCATGTGTATTTACACACTGATGATGATTGTTTAAAAGCCAATAGCGTTCATTGTTGTGCTAGTTACTCTTGTAAAAGGGTCCCAAAATGTGGTATGGTATGGTTCGCAATTTTGGTTGAAATAGAAATAAATGCATACTATACCGTACTGCACCATAACGCTCAGTGGAAAAACAAAGTCGCATAACAAAGTTTGTGTATAAACTCTGTTGGGTCGGTGGTTATTTTACAGCTTCTATGGAGTCCAAATGATGTTGTTGACATTGTGAATGGTGTAATTTCATATGTAGTGGTATTGTGTACTGAAGTCTAAGTATTGTAAAACCCTAATATAGCATTTATTGTTTGGTGTGTGTGCTTAAAATAGTTTTAAACATGGCTCTTGTGTTTAATAATGCCTAAACAATGAGAGTCAAATGGGTCTGTTTACGTTTTGTCAAATCAATTTGCACATTATTGGCATTATGGCAAAATGTACAGTACTGAGGTCTAAAGATGCATATGTTTCTGTCCCAGGATGCACCTCTCTCAGTCTAAAGGGGCGACCTCGAAAAAGAAAGGGCCTGGATGGCAGTGGATCCGATCACAACCATTTATCAGAGTCGTGGATGGAAAGGATGAAGGTATGCTGCGGAGTTAGCCCAACTCAATTTAGAGACACGTTCTCTATAGAGACATTCAGGAATACAAACTTATGGCTAAACAGGATGTTTTAAGAGTTTGAACAAATGGTAGGACGTACTGTTACGTCACTATATGCTTCCTGTTTTGGTTCAGCTTTGATGTCTAGATTTCCATTCACACCATTTGCCTTTTTTGTCTCTTTACTGTCATGTTTGTCTTCTGAGTCACAGTTACAGCAATTATACATTTTGATCAAATTCAAAATTTGGGTAACACTTTATAATAACTACACACCATGAAACATCTAATTATCAGCAAATAGTTAATTCATTATTTGTTAATCATTAACTTAACATTTATAATGTGCTTTATAACTGTGTTTTCATACTTTATGTAATAATTCTTCATTACTAAATTCATTATTGCATTATTTACAAACCATTAGTATTTAAGAGTAGTTGGTGGCTTTTCGAATCATTCAGAATGGGTTAGTAAGGGATTAATATACTATTCAAATCAACGTTTATTTTATTTTTCAGGCATTTATTAATGATTACTATGCATGTTAATAAATGCTTTATTAACTCAACTTCATCCAGTTTTGTGACCTAATTTAAAGTGAGGACTATTAATGCTTTGTAAATCCCTTATACTTTTTTTTTTTTTGTCTTATGGCTTAGTCTGTTTTAGAGACATGTTACAGGTCTTTAATAAAGATCTAATTGTATTCCTTTGGAAATATGTTTCAGATTCACACTGTAAAATGTCAGTGTGTGTCAAAATCGTGATTTTAAAATCGAAATCACAATATTGTTCAAGAAACTCGTGATAGGTTTCTTTTCCCCATATCGCACAGTCTATTAGCTAAAGTTATCTTTCCCAAACACACGTTTTAGATGCCATTTATTAAACTCAAGTTAATGAACTGACTCTTTCACTATATTAGACTTGTCATGATACTGAATTTCGGCACCAATCGATACTGAAATAAAGAAGTTATGATGACTTATAAAACTGATGACGTTCACCACCAATCACAGTCATTTTTGTTGAGCACTGGTGAACACTGTGGCAAATCAGCACTGTTTAAAAACGCACTCAGCAGCACAAATGGATGATTTTAAAACATCAGTACCGAAAAATCAGCATCGTGACAACACAATTACACAGCACAAAGTTGTGCTCCAAACATTCTACACAGGACTGCATTGTTTATCGCTCTCCGGGTTGCATAGAGTAAAGTAGGGAAGCGGCTCCACGGTGTTTACCTGATGCCATGAACCAAAGCCTAGGAGGACACTTAAGCTTATGACTCTTAAAGACATTGTGATTTTGTTTGATGCCTAATGTTTTTTGAATTGTTTAAATTAAAATTAACTGAATGATATTAAAGTGATTGTTTACACCACATCTGCACTTTGAAATTGCAGCAACAGCTGGAGGTTTGTAGTCCATGGCATGTTGCAAGGTTTACAGTGCTGGTACACTTCTGGGTTTTTTCCCACCGCAGCCTGGCTTTCATTTTTAAAATGGCAGCTGCATAAAATAAGCATTTTTTGGAGAATTACGTTGGATTTCCTTTAATTAACACTAACTCTTTCCAATCACCCAGCATTTTGAGAGCTGTTTAAGAGAGTGTCATGTTTATTTTATTATGGGAAAACATGTTTTAATTGAACAATCTTTTTTTTTTTGTAAATAAAAATTACTATTATAATTGTAATAAAGAAGTATAAAAAGTATAGACAATTTTATATGCAGTCAATTTCATTAGTTGGAGAAGACAATTTGAACTGGTAAGAATTGGTATTGGCAGGTCACACAAAGAATACAAATCTGGAATCAACCAAGAAAACCACAGTGCTTTGTTAATTTTTTTTCATTGGTGCTGTGAAAGTAGATGAGCACATGTTGATGTTTGTGCCTGCTATGATTGATCAGTTTTGGAAGGAAAGACCTTTACTTAAAGTCTGGATGAATTCAAAATTGGCTCATATTGCTCTCTGTGATGTGGAAATTCTATTATTAATCTACAGAAGAAGGGAAAAACTTTTTGTAGTCTTTAATATGTCAAATATGTCCTCTCTAACTGTTAGTTTGCTGTGATTAAATAAAACCAGACACTCCACTTCAGTATTGTGGCCGATTTCCAGCTAAAACCTAATATTGATTAAATAAACTGAATCTTTAAATTCACAGAGACTTTAATATGCTGTATTTAATTCCTTCAGGAGAATGTGATGGGAAGTGTGGAGATGCATTGGGATGGAAACTGGCTCCCACATCCAGAGGAGCAGCTCTTCCTGGATCAGCTATTTATCTTTATGCAGCGCAGAGGTTCCCCTATAAGCAAAGTCCCTAATCTTGGATTCAAGAAGAGTATGTATGCATTTTCTGGATTTACATGTGAAAATTATTTTGTAGTGACTATATCACTATAATCACTTTTCCATCTTAACTGAATAATCTGTTATTGGTTTGTCAACAGTTGACCTCTTCCTCATGTATTCAGTTGTAAAAAGGCTGGGAGGCTATGACAGGGTAAGTTTGTCATGCTGATTTGTTACTTGGTCCTGCTGAGTAAGCTGTAATCCATCATAAAGGAATGAAAGTGATAGCTGTGAACTCTGTGGTGTGAGTGTGTCATTGTCATTGTCCTCGTTGCCTGCAGGTGACATCGCACCGTTTGTGGAAGACTGTGTACAATGAGTTGGGTGGAAGCCCAGGCAGCACCAGTGCTGCCACTTGCACCAGGAGGCATTATGAAAGGTGAGTGCAAGGCTCTGATTACAGCAGCAATTCATTCCCACTGCCTGAGAAGACTTTGATCAACTAACTTCTGGCTTCTTCTCTGTCAACCAATTCTAGGTTGATGCTCCCTTATGAACTGTATATAAGAGGAGAAAACCCAGAACTTATCAAGTCCAGAGCTACATTGGTCTCCCCCACTTCAATCAAAAAGACAGTTCGGGGCAGAGGGTTGTCAAGTGGCCCAAAAAAGAATGCAGTAACCAACCAGGTGAAGGTTTTACTACTTTATATAAAAAGTTAAGAATTTTTTTGTTTATTTCTGTAAATTCAATGAGATGGTTGAAAAGATGCAGAAAATTCTCCTCTAAAATTATATATATTTTAAATGATTTGTACAATCTAGGTTATGTGTATCTATCCAAAGGTCTTACTATGTGGAAAAAAAGTATCCTTTTTGTGTGTAATGTGCACAAGCAACTAAAATGTATCATTCTTTCTCCTGCTACACCTTTAGGGGTTATCACCAGATGGTGCTGTTGTTGTACGTAAAAGAGGAAGACCACCTGGAAAACGCAATGCCAAAGTTCTGGTCAAGGGGAGGGTTGGAAGGCCACCCTTGCATCCCAAACCTCCCTTAGAGAAACCAGCAAGACCTCATCAGGAGATCGTCCAGCCATTGACTTTTTTCCAAGAACTGAAGCTCACCAACCATCCTCATGGCCAAGGACTGTCCCTTTTATCCTCTACCCCACAGCCCCACCAGCCCATACTGGGGCGAGATGTAAAGATGGAGATCGCAGAACCTCAAGCTCCCTCTTTTCTGTCAGTTCCTTGCAAGGTGTTGGCAGGTGGTTCCCTAGAAAGATTCAGTCCCACTAAAGGACTTTGTCCTTTGGACCTCTTCAGAGCTCGTCTAGGCCTTAATGGAGCTCATGATGTAACTCAAGAATCTTCAACAATCCACCAAACTTTGGTCAATCAGCCTAAAGTCAGCACGCCTGAGACCCCTGAGAGCCCCCAGCATCAATGTTCAGGGTGCTGTTCGGATCCCTCATCTCAGAACGGAGCCCCCAGAGCCCCCCTTCCCCCTCTTAGGATTATCCCGCTTGACATAGGCTGTAGCCTTCAGTTACGTCAACTGATGCGCACCCGTCTTGGCTCAACACACATGAACACCTTTACCAAGCGGCTTTCAGAAGTTCTGGCTCAGGATCTAAGCAAGACCTCCCAACCCAATGGTAATGTTCCTCAAGAGCAATCCCTCCCACTGAACCTGAGTAGGAGAGCCATCACCAAGAGGCCTGCAGGGGACATGGAGCTCACAGACCTTCAGAGTCGAGACGTCCAGTCTGGGACCAAGAGGCCGAAGATGGAGGCTGAGGATCTTGGAGTGTCTGTAAAATGGAATGGCGTGTCCTTTCTGGTGCCTTTGAACCAAGATGAGCCAGCTGATCTTAGCTCTCCCAGCAGGGCCAGAGCTTTAGTACAGGACAGGACCAAAGTAGCTTCAACTCTTCCTGAACCCGCTTGTTTCTCTTTAGTGCCAAAATCAGATGTTCCTCTTGAAATCCCCTCCAGTATTGGTGCTTCCCCGGACACTTTACCTTGTATTTTTCAGCTGAAACAAGGGGAAGACAAGACCAGCACAAATGCAGTGACAGTTAAGACCGAACAAGAAATCACATCTCTGGATCCAGATCTAGAACCTCAACCAAACAGTGACCTCTTCTCGCAGTGTGTACCTACTGATGATATCAAAGAGCCAGATGCAGTTTCTTCTCTGAAAGTACTTTCTAATTCTTTCCTTTCAAAGCCATCAAGCTGTTAGCATCCAGCCATGGGAACGTTATAAACTTTTTATCACTCCTTTCTGCTCAGCCTTTCCCACAAACACAACTGTGTTGCGTTTGATCAAAGAGACTGTTCTGCAGATCTACTAAAAGTACCTGCTTTTAAAACACTACACAACTCTGAACTGATGCAGGTGGCCATGGTTCTACCAAAGATAAGGTGCCTTGAACTTGATTAGATTATATTTTAGTACTTTTAAGCTGAAGCTTATGCTGTAGTTAGTGGATCATCAAGTGGCCAGCCAATAAAGGACATTTACTATGACTCACGGAGCATTTGGTTTCTTCTTTGAAAAATACAGGTATTAAAGAAAACCAGTGATACAGATTGGTTATATTTGGATTCAACCTGCCTATTGTTTCTTAGGCATAAACGCTGTTCATAAATGGTCATTTGTTTTTATTTTATGATGAAAGCAGTGTCATTTCGTGGGTGTAGCTCATACTCTCGAATATTATTTGTGTTTTACTCTATCTCAGTTCTGTACTGTTCTTAGACAGTGTGATTTTTCTACTTTGTGTATTTGTTGAACTGCGCTATTTAAAATCTGGGCACCGGCTCAACTCCGTGCTGGATCTTATATTGTCCGTAGCTATTCGTTTAAAACTATGTACTGTATTGTGCAGATGGTATGCGTATTTTGGGTCCCAATGCAAATTTCCTTTTTTTTT
>CAIGQQ010031624.1:134159-159389 GCA_903798035.1 Danio albolineatus
TGGCGACCCCGGATTAATAAAGGGACTAAGCCGAAAAGAAAATGAATGAATGAATGAATATATATATATATATTATATTATTATATATAGATTATATTATATATATAATCCTAAGATATTTTACTTACTTAAACTTTAAAATTTACTTAAATAGTCCACAAGACAAAAACACAGCTTAAATTATTAAAACAGCCCTCTTGTTTACACCTTGGTTTTTTAATGTGTGTGGTTTCCTGATGATCTACAAGTGTTTTTTTCTACTTTATGGTGGTTGTTCATGAGTCTGTTGTTTGTTCTGAACAGTTCAACTGAATCCTCCTTGTCCTGCAGATTGTTCAGTTTTCCAGCATCTTCAGCAGATTTTACCCCTTTCCAACAGTGACTGTATGATTGTGAGATTCATCTTTTCACTCTGAGGGTGATTGAGGGACTCAAACACATCTCTTAAAAAAGGTTTTAATGTTCACTGATGCTTCAGAAGGAACCACAGTGCATTAAGAGCCGGGGATGGGGGTTGAGGGGTACTTTTAAACAGGATGAAGATGTCATTTTATTCTTAAAATATCATTAAAATAACAATTTTCACTTTGGAAAAAAACATATTTTGAGCTAGGTTTTTGTTTTTTGAACTATACGTAAGCATCTTGTATGAAAAATATTATTCAAAACAGTACTAAATAAAAAATAATATGTATTTTGTTTGATCTCAATTGTTAAAATTCATCAAATAAATAATAAAATGTTTCTTTACCTGGCATTCCTTGATTAACTAGTCTTTTTACCAAGGAAGAGTATCAAGCCTCTGATAACATTATCTCCGGGAGTCAATGCCATTTTCCAAGAAATATATAACATAAAATCTTGAAATTTTCACCATTAACTTATCTTTCACTTGTCCAAATGTGAATTTAATGCAGTGCAATCAGCATATGAACAGTTAACACGATAAACCGATTTCTTGAACATTACATACCGTTATGGCGTGCACTTGTCAAGTGAATAACCTGTTGGAGAGAGCATGTAATGATTATTAACTGACCAATGCAATTATCCAATTCCACAGAAAAGCCATAGTTTAACTAGTAAATTTTAATTTCCATAGTTATCTAAAAATGTAGTGAAATAAATAATTTTCTCAACATTTTCAAAAGAGAGAACACAAAGCATGGACACCTGAGGCACTTTTATTTTTATACTTCAGTGTGCTAGCCTGGCTTGCATAATAACTTTCATGATTTTTATCATTATCTTGACCTTAAATAATGTTTGAAAAGAGGGCTTAAAGGGCACCTATTTTGAAAAATCTATTTTTTAAGCTGTTTGGACAGACATGTGAGTAGGAATAGTGTAGAGACCGTCATGTTGGGCTTTTAAATTGAACAGCATAAAAACGGTGGACAAATTGGAGCGCTTTTGATACCGACCGCAACTTGACGTAGGAGTGCGGTCCCCCTGACCACCGAATTGATTGACAGCTGTGTATTAACATGTCTCCGTAGTAACGCGTATAATCATACCATCAAGACAGGACATGTGCAAAGCAACCAGGAAAAAAATATCTGTTCAGTACGCTAAGGTCATCAATCACCATCAAATGTGATCACGAGTGAGTTTTACAAGTTTAAAATGTTTTAAAACAGTGCTTGTTTGTAATGAATTACAGCGATTTACTTTACTTCAGCTTTACTTCATCACCACAGCCGCGTGTCAGGACAATTATAAAAGACGCCTCAATCCCGTTTTGTTGATGTTAAATCAGGTTTATTTGGTATATTAACATAACGGATATCCATACAGCAGTGGATATTAACTTGTATCCTGTCACATTTGCTCGCAAAAAAAGTGTGCAAAGCTCAATGCGCGCGCTGTCTGTGTGTGTGTGTGAGCGCAGTTAAGTTGGTTTTGTTTTCAATATTCCTGACACATTTGGTGATAGACGGAAATAACTCAAAAACCTCTTACCAGAAAAATATCTAAACTATGTTTCCTACAAAAAGACAGCTGTCCTTTTCTTTTTTTCGCCTGATATTACGACATACCTGTCAACCCTTCCGTTTTTTTCTGGGATTCTCCCATACTTTACAGTTCTATCCCGCTACCATCCCGTAAAGGTGTTTTCCCGTATTTCTCTCGTATTTTCAGTTTTTCTCTGAAGGGTGGCAATAAACATTAAAGAGCTGATCCTCCCTATACGCAACCCATACCGCCGAACCACCAGGGGCCGCCCATTTCTCTTAAATGTGAGTACCTTCTGTGCTTTCGGTTTATTTAGGCATGAAAACACTTTGAAATAAATATAAAAACGGCGAGATTCCCTTTCCTTTTCATTACAGGTGCCGTCGCTCCTCCTATGCAATGCTCAAAACAGTCATATAGTGGTTGTCTGCTGACGCACTCCATAGTGATAAATAGACGCTGTTTCCCAAATGGATTCTGTACACTCAATTTGAAGCAGAGTGAAAGTCTGCGTTTGAACAGACATATGCACATAATTAATAGCAATAACATCTAAATATGTCGATCTTGGTGGGGTTTTTTTTCAAACACAACTAATTTGTCTAACTAAATGAGCATAAAACGTTAGGAAAGCAATCGAATGCTTTCATTATAATGTTATTATAATGCATTTTTAAAGTGACATCTGTTATTTAATGTAATCAAACGAAAAGTCTTAATAAATGAGATTCATTTGTTGCTCTTTAATCAAAATGTGTAAGGTATACAGTGAAGAAAAGGTTAACGAGATTTGATATTTTGATTCTATTTCTTTAAAATAGAAGGGTGGGGGGATCCCTTATTTTCACATCCCAAAGTTGACAGGTATGTATTACTGCTCCGTTTAAGCCCTCGCAATATGCGTTTAGCTGGGAGAGCTCGTGCTAAACAGAGCTCACAGTTGTAACGGTGGCGGTGCACAATTCAATAAAAGTCATTAATTTGTTTAACAAAACAAAAGAAATTTTATTTATATAAAACAAAAACAAAAAAATCTTGGCAGATACGGGAACCGAACCCAGGTCTGATAATATCAGCTGCGTACAAGGTAACCACTCGGCCACATGACGCTCTTAAAAAAACTTTTTCCCCATTTGTATTATTGGTAATAAAAAAAAAACAAAGAGGGGAAATCTAAATATATACTCACACATGGAAATTTGAGTGTGTTGTGCGAGTGACTGTGGAGTCCGTGGGAAATAGCAAAAGGATTTCGGCTCTCACCACCTTCTTGGAGGATAGAATGGTTTGATGTGAAGACTACCTTTGTGCATCGCAGATTTGTAAGACTTTTACCAGGAGAGAAAACATCCAAATACCCAGGATCTTCTGGTAAACAACTGCGGAAGTTACACTGGTCGACGTTTGGAGATACGAGTTGGTACCCCTCCGTAAACGATCCAGCAAGATAACTGTTAGTGCAGATTAGTACAGTTTCAAAGAAAACTTTGATCACTTTTGTGGGTTGGTGAACTCCGCTATTCAGGTAAGTCACATCTCTCTGGAGCACTTGCTCCTCCTTCACTTCCTCTCAGACCGTCTTCTTCCTCCAGCCAACAACCAACCACAGAACACTTCCTCACTTCTTTCACATTTCTTCCCCACGTCTCTCAGGTTCCTCTATCAGTCCATTTTTATATATATTTTTCATAATTGATAATTTCCATATATGGATTCAGAAGGCGCGTGGTCTGTCTGTGGTTGTTAAACCTCGCTTCGCCACACTCTCCCCCCCTTGAAAAATCAACCCATGGTTGGTGAAGACATTAAAATGTAAGTTTTAACTCTAATATTTATCTTTAGCTTCAGAGGATACCTTCTTGGATTTTTCCTTTCTCCATTAATTCCAGTTCTTTTGATGTTGGATAACATCTGTCGGAAAAGTGCTTCTGCGTGTGTGTGTGTGTATTTTTGTGCGTGCGTGAACTTTATAATGACATTGTGTGTGACTCAACGTAGCAACTCCACAACAAACACATCAAACAATCATTGGTAAAGTTCTTACTATAGTATTTCCCACAAACTTTATGTGAGATCTGTCTGTCTGACGCAACAGAGAGCGGTGATTGAGGCACGCTGACAGGCACGTGGGAACGGTGGGCGGGGAGGAACAGCCTTAAAGGCCCAGTACACAAAAACAGCAACAAGCTGTTTAGAGCTATAATACACAGACTTCAGACAGCTATAATAAATAATCTGATGGGTGTTTTGAGCTGTAACTCTACAGACAAATTCTGTTGACACAAAAGACTTATATTAAATATAGAAGAATGGGTAAAATATGTGCCCAAGCAAAATATGTGCCCAAGCAAAGCTTCTCTGAAAGGCCCTTTACATGTAATTTAAGTTAACAAACATAAAACCACCATCTTGACTAAATATTTTGCAAACGTGAGAATGAATCAGTGTTTCTCCAAAAACTTACATTTTTTTTCTAAGATATGACATCAGTGCATCTACATGAGCACAAATAAATCGTAGCATACTTGAATTAATATAATATTAAAATTACAATATTATGTAGGCCTACATGTTTTTATTCCATTCAAGATATATGAAATAATTCTGAGTTATTTTGGACTCCTGACAGAGATTAAGAAGTTAATGTCACAGCAACATATAACATGAATAGTCTGGTCAAATATTGAAGTTAGATTCTGGTTAAACTGAAAGAATCTAACTACCAATTCTGCTCTAAAAATACAAACTAACATTATTTTACGCTACATGCATTATTTTATAGTCAGATTTGCATGCAAATGTTAGCATCAAATTAGAGTAAAAACAAATTCGCCATTTGCAGCAACTTTACTGCCACATACTGTACCACCTTTACCGTTTGTTAGTAAATCCATATAAATCACAGTTATTTTTACAGTTTATAGCTGTCTAAGTTTCTGTACAATATCAAAACTGTTGTAAAACAAATGCTAATGAACATATAACTAACTTGAATCATTTGATTCTTACCTTATTGAGTCCGCATGTCCTTCTTCTTTGAAATGCAGGGGGTTTTCCAGCCAAACACGAAGGGAAGTAGTTGTTTTGTAAATTAAACAAGGTTATCTTATGTTGTCATTCATTCATTCAATTTCTTGTCGGATTAGTCCCTTTATTAATCCAGGGTCGCCACAGCGGAATGAACCGCCAACTTATCCAGCAATTGCTTTACACAGCGGATGCCCTTCCAGCCGCAACCCATCTCTGGGAAACATCTACACATTCTTATTCGCACACATACATTCCGGACAATTTGGCCTACCCAATTCACCTAAACCCACATATCTTTGGACTGTAGGGGAAACCAGAGCACCCGGAGGAAACCCACGCAACCACGGGGAGAACATGCAAACTCAACACAGAAATGCCAACTGACCCAGTCGAGGCTCGACCCAGCAAATTTCTTGCTGTGAGGCGACAGCTCTACCTACTGCGCCACCGTGTCACCCCTCTTATGTTGTCTACGAGTACAAAAAAATGTTTGTCTGAGATTACGTAGAAAAATTTAATGTATATATATATATATAAAAATGCACATTTTGAACAAACCCAGATTAATTCAAAACTACATTTTTTTTCATGTAAAGCTACGAACTTAACATTTTTTTTGCTGATTTCACTAATTAAACCACATAATATTTACAAACACTCAGATTTATTTATTTTTTCAGTGTAGATCACTGGAAAGATGAATGGAAAGAAAATGGGGTTTCTGTTAATCTCTGGCTCAGTGGTTAGCACTGTCGCCTCACAGCAAGGAGGTCACTGGTCACTGAGTTGGAATTTCTGTGTGGAGTTAGCATGTTCTACCTATGGTACTGTGGGTTTCCTCTGGGTGCTCCAGTTTCCCCCACAGTCCAAAGACATGCGCTATTGGTGAAATGGGTAGGCTAAATTGTCCGTAGTGTATGAGTGTGAATGCATGTGAATGGGTGTTTTACAGTGATGGGTTGTGGCTGGATCCAATTATTTGCCAAATTATAAATTTGTCGACTTTAACGGCAGTTTGGCACTTATACTCCTATCCAGGAACATTTCCTGCATGTCCCCCGTGACAAACCAGATGTGAGAAACTGCTAAGAGAGCGGTTTTAATGGAGCGTTTACTACCGCGCGGCGTAAGGAAGAAATAGAAACCCCTCCGCAATTCTCGGCAACTCAGATGCACTCGGTAAGCAGCGTCAGAAAGCCATGTGTGTAAACACTGTCCTGTCACAAAATGCAGCAAAAATGCAACACGAAAGTAATGTGCTGTAAACTCAGTAACAGTTCTAATCATTTTGACTAAGGTCTGTCTTTAAACACTGAAAGAGTCCTGCTGAAGATACGAACTAACTTTGCCTCTGAATAAACAAAGAGCACTGATCGCTTACCATATCTGTAGCTGCGTGTGTTTAAAAAGGAGACGAGCGGCAAATTCTGATTTCACCATTTCCAGTTGTGGAAAGCTCTCGGGTGAAAAAAAAAATTCTTAGACCCATTTCTGCTGAGCGTGTGTGAGAGTCCAGCTGCACTCTCATAAACTGTAAACAAAACCTTTGTTGCAGCACAAAAACACACTACTGGCGACCTTTGTCTCCAAACAATTCTTCTTCCACTTGCTTTGGCAACACAACGTGGCATCTCTGCCGTCTGGACACCGCAACAGGTACAAACAATCGAAGTTATCATGCATTTTAATGAAGCTGAACCAAGTCTTTCTCATGAATTATTGCCTCACACTCAAGAGACTTCATGATGCACTCGCAGGTACAGACATCCACTCTCCACGCTGGAATACACGCATGGATGCACGCCGGTGTGACGCAGCTTCAAAAATTCGTTTTAAACCGGAAGAACGAATTTGCTCAAAATAATGCAAAAACAACCAATTTTCACTCTTTAGCGAAATATATGTGTCCTAATAGTGTTTATAGCAGCGTGCAGGGGCGCCGCTAGCAATTTTGGGCCCCATAAAAAAATATGAGGATGGGCCCCCTACTACCAAGCTAGCTATCTTCTTTGTCTGCAATGTAGTTATACTGACGTATGCATTTTATTATTGATTTTGTCCACTACTATCACTACTGTCAGTATTTAGTAAGACAACGGCCATGACTGTAGCTATCAGATGATTTATTGTTCAAATGTAAATGTAGTACAAAAAAAGCAACGGTAATCAAGTATTCACTGAAAATTGTACATTTCTAAACACACAAAACACCAATGTGTAACTATTTAAATAACTGTACTGCAATAGTCTCTCATACAATGTGCAATAGACTGGAACAGTGCCAAAAATTGACAGTAATTTGACAGTGACAGACACGAGGGGCAGATATAAGCTGTATTTTTATTTTTTATTTCTAATAAATTGTTTTACTTGTAATTTAGAGATGCATTCATAATTTATATTACATTATAGTACTGTTATTAATTATAAAGCAGATCTCTGTTGGCCCCTAGAGTGCATGGGCCCTTAGAATCGCTCTAACTTTCCCCCCCTTAGCAACACTTCTGGCAGCGTGGGACACATATATGACTGTCAACAGCTCAAAAAATGTGTTTTGGTGTTTCGTGACCCATCATTCTAAACCAAAGTGCCTAAAACTGGCCCAACTACAATGGGCCCTTACGGAATGAAGGATTTCAAAGGGTACAACTGTCTGATGGACACTTCAGATGTCCATGATCCTTAGTCCAGGGAAGTTGTTTGGTGTTGAACAGTGCTTTCCATTGGACAGGGGTATGCCCTAATCTTTTTGAAGCTGTTACTACTGGGGTAAACCCTTCAAAGGGATTGGGATGAGCTCTTCAAAACTGACCATATGTGTATTCATCACTATGCTCTAAAAGTACTCAACATTTTATGGGTCAGAACATTAAAATGTACTTTTTAGATGCTGATAGCTTTTAGCTCATAGCCACTGATTCTCAGAAAGACCTTGATTACTTAGGCCCCTTTTACCCACAGGCCTACATTGATTGGGGCTTTTGGGTCCGGCAGACAGCAGACCAGCCTTCACTGTAAACACTGTATTTTCGATAGCCATGGATGTCTTATATTCATTGGTTACTTTAAGTAACAACTCGACCTTGTCGTCTGTCCACAAAAAGACCTCTCTTGCTTTCTTTGCCATCGCTTTTATCGTTTAACCAGCGTTTGTTGACTAACAATAACCAAATGCCGAGCGATACACATGCTTCCTGTTTATACTTGAACGCGCATGCCCAGAGTGTCACGTTATATAAGTTTCTGGTGGAGTAGTGTGGAGGAAGATCTGTTGAGAGACGCTTAGTGAAACGCTAGTGTGGACGCGGATCGTTTTAATGCTAAAACGCCGTTTTAAACTAAAACGCACTAGTGTAAACGGGGCCTTAGCCAGCCAGAAACTACTTCAACATTCATCTTTTGTTCTCAAGGCCATCAATGCCAGTCTAGTCTGGTTTCTCCCAGGGTTTGTTCTCCACTTCCATCAATTGGTGGCGTTTTGGTTCCTTTCTGCTGTCACCTTTGACTTCCATGGCTGGGGTCACCGGAGCTGCTTTTCAGTAAGATCCTCTTTCAAGTGTTACAAATTAAATCAAAAATCCTTAATTAAAAAGAGGTTTAACCATAAAGAAACAAGATAACAGGGATTAAAATAAAATCCCTGGTGCCCCCATGCTCTCTCTCTCCAAAATATAAACCAAAACACAAACCACTGAGAATTACCAAGAAAATGTGATTTATTTACAGAAAATAAGGAGCAAAATAACATCGGGAGGGGGTAAGCCAAAATAAATGACAATACACCAAACTAACTAAATTAATCCCTGGAAATTAGATAAGAAAATAAAATACAGAAAACTTACCTCCCTATACTATCAACACAGGAGAAAACGAAAATAATAAACAAAAGGCACCAAACCCCCCTACCATGTTCTAAGCCAGACAGGGAGACAGAAAACTGGGTTTCTCCGCTTAGAATGTACAACTTAACATCGGCATCTCACAATACGCCGTATAAGAGACATCAGCAACTAACACTCATTTTGATCACTCAACATCTCCACAGAGAATTCACAAGCGAGAAATCGAGAGAGGGCGATGAGCCGCTCAATCCATGCTCTCTGAGGTTTTAAATACAGCCGCCGCTGATCCAAGCGCCAATCACGATCCGCCATAATCCGCTGCACCTGCGAATAATTTAGAAAGAAAGAGAAAGAGGGAGCGAGAGAAAGAGAGAGGGAGTGAGCGCAAGAGAAAGAGGGAGAGAGAGAGAGAAACAGCACAAACGCATTACCATACACGTAACACAACAGTGGCATTTCTATTGAACTGAATCCTTTTTGAACTAACTACAACTTCTTGTAGAACACCAACATTCTACCACTATTTTACCCGATATTTTCAACATGTGTCTTGTCTGTTCATCTTTTCCACAATCAACTTCGTATAGAGCACTAAACTAATAAAGGTGACATGACTTGAATTTTAACTGGTTTTACAGATTGAAATTTAGTCTTGATACTTTTCCAGGATCATGCCAAGGACATCAATACAAGTTATGTCTTAAGTCACAAACAATGTGGTCAAATTTTTTCCTCACACAAAATTCCAGATTATGTTCATGTATATTTATTGGCATAATTAAAGGGCACATACATTAACCCTTTTTAAAGATTTTATATCACTACTATGGTTGTTCTGAGTGTGCCAGTGTAGGTTCAGATAAAAACACAATTCAGATTGTTTTATTATAATCTGTTAATAAGTGTATTTTTGGGGGCGTGTACACAGGTCGCTGTTTTAGGGGTGTGTTGCTTCACATGAAAATTAGTTTCGACTTCCCGCCAATCTTACCAAGGGGGCGGAGCCAAGAGCGCTCCTGCTTTGTGTACGGCAACAGACAGGCAGACAGAGAGAAGCAACATGAGTGATAGGACCAGCATTCAGCCGTCCGTGTACGACCCGGACTCGAACACAGAACAAGCAGCGACGACTGTTGAGGAATCAATAATCCGAATGAGCCAGAATGTGTCAGAGTTGTAGTTACAAAATCATTTATGTCTTTGTCCAGTTTTACAGCCGCTATGTAACGATGCGTTCCATGCTGACAGTGTTCAATGAATTCTTGGGTGAACTCACCCACGGTGTCGCCGCACAGGCCAGCCTACACAGCCCACACATAATTGCCAGATTTAACCAAAGGTGGCATTCCTGGACCACTAGTGTGGCCATCGTCCTTCCTAGTCCACTTGCAGCCGACTTGGGGGTTCTCTGAGCATAGTCGGTTGCAAGTGCATAGTGCATTAAGCCTGGATTGGTAACCTTTTTTTGCAAAAGTTCTTGAGCGTGTGGTTGCTGGTCAACTGCAAAACCACCTCAAGGTAAATGCCTTATTTGATGTATTTCAATCCGGCTTTAGATCAGGTCACAGTGTGGAAACAGCTTTAGTTAAGGTCACTAATGACCTTCTTATGATTGCTGACTCGGGGGCTTGTGGTTCATTTATTTGGGGGGTCATAGATCACGGACTGTGTCTCTGCGTCACGGTGTCCCCCAGGGTTTGGTTCTCGGGCCACTTTTGTTTAGCATTTATATGCTACCTCTTGGAAAAATTCTACAGAGATACAGTATTAATTATCATTGCTATGCTGATGACACACAGATTTATATTAGTACATCTCCTAATCCATCGGCCTCATTGTCAACACTTAATGCCTGCTTGGTGGAGATTAAAGCCTGGATGCAACAAAACTATCTCAAATTAAATAGCTCCAAGACTGAGATTTTACTCATTGGTACACCCTCGTCTGTTAATAGATATGGTAATTTTACATTAACAGTTGATGATTCTCTTTTAACTTCTTCTATGCAGGTGCGAAATCTTGGTGTAATTTTTGATGCTCAGCTTAGTCTGAAATCTCATTTTAAACGGTTAACAAAAACTGCATTTTATCACTTACGCAACATTGCCTGCACCCACCCTTTTCTCTCTACACCAGACGCTGAAAGGCTTGTCCATGCTTTTATTATGTCTCGTTTACATTTTTGTAACTCGTTATTTGGGGGTCTGCTAGCCAATTCACTTAAGATTTTACATTATGTTCAAAACTCTGACGCACGTGTGTTAACTAACACATCATCTCGTTCTCACATTACCCCGGTACTCCACCAGTTACACTGGTTGCCTGTCAAGTAACGCATCGATTTCAAAACCTTGATTTCAACTTATTAAGCTGTTCATGGTTCTGCTCCTGATTATATCTGTGATCTGATATCCACATCCACTTCCTCTCGTAATCTACATTCCGCTTCTGGGCTCACCTTGTTTCAGCCTCGTTGTAAACTTAGCACCATGGGAGGTAGGGCATTCTCCTATCGGGCACCTAAATTGTGGAATGCTCCTCCCACATACATCAGGAACGCCAGTTCCTTGGACTGTTTTAAGGAACTTCTTAAAACTCATCTTTTTATTATTGCTTATAACTTATGAGGCTTTGTTTTAATCTCTATTTTTTATGATTTATTTTTAATTTTATTTTTGTGTATTTCATGTTCCACTGTGTTCTGATGCTCTTGTTAGCGCTTTATGTCTGAGAAAAGTGCAATATAAATAAAATTTATTATTATTATTATTATTATTATTATTATTATTATTATTATTATTAGCGATGCGTGGTTGGCATTTACTGATTGTGATTGCTGCCAACTGTGTATGCTGGGGCTGCCATACCACTGGCATTTCATTGGCCCATTTTATCACTCTTCAAATGATTGGCTTTCTGAACAAAAAAAAAAAGATCCCCATAGTGGAAGTTTTCCACATAGCATTGAAGTTCCCCTCCTGCTGGGGAACAAATCGTTTCCTAGCTGATCTTCTTCTCAGATTAAAAAGTTCAGTGTTTTAGTGCCTGACAATTCTCTTGGTTTTGCCTCTTCGAATTCCATAACAGTTCTTATGGTCTGATATTCTAGAGAGACTTAACCATCTTTACAACAGCAAAACAATGGTCCCAATGAAGTTTTTTCAGAGACTCCTGGGGTATGTGACATCTGCAGCTGCTGTCACACAACTCAGTTTGTTCCTGTGAGACAACTTCAGCACCGGTTTCATGAACGGATCCCCAGATGGACATGGAGCGCAGGGATGCAATTAAGAGGTACTCTAGCAACAGACGTTAGAGGCCACGGTCTTTAGCCTCCTCATTAGAGCACCTGCCTCACATTCTGGAATTGCTTGTCCAAGCCCTGCTTGTAGCAGGTTGGCGGGCGTTGAGTGGATGGGTTTAAACTTATATTTCAGTAACAGTGTGCATGTGTCAGTATAATCAAAGTCCGGATCAAGAGTCCCAGATATGCGTGTGTAATGAGAGCAAAGGATTAAGGGAGGTGTAGTCTTAGTTGTAGGTGAGGTGAACAGATGGAGTGCCTTCTAGTGGGCCTCATGAGCACTCCAGCTGGTAATCGTGATAAGTACATTACAATGATAGGAATTTTTAAAAGGCATGCCAGATCTTTTTGCTCAGTACACAAGGAAGGCTTTTGTGTTGTGGAACACTCTCATGACTCAAGGATGGGTGAAAAAGACAGCTTATCAACTTGCACGTTTTCTTCCTGGATTAAAAAAGTTTATTGTTTTGTTGAATCGGTGTCTGTTTTGAGATATCCTGCATTCCATAAAAAATTAAGTTTATTTTTAATAATTGATTTGGATGAATTTCCCAGAGATGGGTTGTGGCTGGAAGGGCATCCGCTGCGTAAAACAAATGCCGGATAAGTTGCCGGTTCATTCCGCTGTGGCGACCCCGGATTAATAAAGGGACTAAGCCGAAAAGAAAATGAATGAATGAATGATTTGGATGAAATTGGTATTTAATGTGTACCTCAGTCTGTGATGGTGTGCGGTTAATGCTAATGGGAAAAAAAGTGAAAAATATTTGAAAACATGAATAAGGGTACAGGGCCAGTGATAGATTTGTAAAGTTTTATTTGTTGTTTACTCTTTTAAGATGTATTTCCCATTATTGGACAACATAATGGTTTGCAGTAGACACCATGATGCGAGTTCTTACCACAGAAAGCACACCTAATATAAAGTGTGTATATAAAGTCATTACATGGAATGCATTAAAACCTAAATGAAATCATGACTCCACCTCAGTAACTGACAGAATCCATGCGAGATGCTTTTTTTATGAGAGCATTAAAAGCATAGTTTCACCAAAAAAATGAAAATCCTGTAATTATGAACTTTCCCTTCACTTGTTCCAAACCTATTTGAGTTTCTTTCTTCTGATGAACACACATATGTTGGAATTGTTGGAGACCTGTAACCATTGACATCCACACTATATCATCTAAGGTGTTCATTAGAAAATGAAACCTCATAAACCATCCAAACCACATAAACCGGTTAAGGATGAGTAAATAGTGAGTATATCATAAATTCAATTATATAATTGATCATGTTTATGTGTTGTCAATAAATAATTTGATTTTTTTGTTATTGCAACTATGATGACATAAATTAATGTAAGCACAGTTGTTCAGCGGTATTATTATTATTATTATTTTGCCTATATGATCCTGTATCTGCAACTGAGAATTGATAAGCACTTAGTTTCTGTTTTACATGGAAATTCTTCTGGATTTGTCCCTTTTGCTATGAGCTGATGTGGTTTGTCAGTGTCTGTTAGCGGTGTTCTGTTTAGTAATAAATCATGACCTCTTTTCTATGTTCTGACACCCTTATTTCATGCAAACAGGAAATACTGCAGAGGTTTGGAGACCTATATTCAAATCACATCAGTCATGAGCAGTCAGAGGACTTCATGGCAATATTTCTGTTTTTCATTACTGAAGAATATGGATTTGATATTATAATAAACCACATATTTTAAATCCAGAGGAGACAAGACAACACCCTGTTTGACTTTAGAAGGTAAGTTTATTTAACTTTTCATTGTTTAAAATTGAAAAAATAATTTTTTAACTGCTTTAGAACTGTACACTGTGTTCTGATTTTATTTCCATGGAGATACATAAGGCTTCAGTGAAGAAAATGGGCAGATTTAAAAATTTGGTTTTAAAATCTTGCAGTTATACTAAATTCTCTGCATTTTAAATCCCATGTGTAGGACTGTAGAACTCCCCATGTATAGGACTCACAGGGCCACACATGATTGTATTTGACCTAATATTTAAAAAAATAAAGTAAATTAGGATACAGAAGAATCTTTAATATATTTAATTGTGTATTTGAAAACAACAGACATTTTGAACAATTTTGAGGCGGGTTTTAGTCCTGTTGAAAGAGATACGGTAAACCACGGACAGAATATAGCATTTATATATGAGTTAATGATGCCCATTGCACAATACTTATTCAAGTAAAGGGAATTTATTTCACCTCCCTGTTATTTTCAAAATAAAATGAAATAAAACAGAGCAAGAACTGGCGAAAAATATAATGGACTACTTTGATTTATTTAATTTACACTTTTGTAATTAAAATTTCATTTACAAATTAAAGAAAAGAACTGTGAGAATGTACAATGTTATATGGTCCGAATCTGAGGATACAGTATATACGGAACTGTTTGCCACTTTTCTATTTGTTTTCCGCTACTTTTATACATTTTAACATAGATCACTTTTAATTACCCTTTTGTTTGAAACTGAATTCTATAATAACGCTTCAGATTTTGTTTGCTTTGCTGCATTTTGAATGTATAAAAATAACATTTAAAGCTTTTAACTCATTCGAAAACTTAACTAACTTAACCACCAAATCCTATTGGTGCAATTGTGGCACGTGTGTAAAGTCACGGAAAGGAAATATTTATTTCCGCATGATGATTCTTTTCACTCTATAAAAAAAGTTGTTCATCATTTTCCAATTTCATTAATTATCTGATGTTAAAGAACTTTTATCAAACAGCTGGACAGAACTCGACAACACAATGGTAAGGCTAACAGGTTCCCTTGATGTTTCTCGTTTTCTGGAGTGACATTCAGATAGAAAGAGCAAATTTTGGTGTAAACATTATGAAGGCATGGATCAATCATGCCTTAAATCAGCATTTCAGGCTGCTGTAATAGTGTTGTTCAGATTAGCACCTGAATATATCCCTAACCTTAACCATATGTGTGCATGTGTGTGTGTGTGTGATAAGTACTGCACAATACACTTTCTGAAATAAAGGTACGCGAACTGTCACTGGGGTGGTGCCTTTTCAAAAGGTACAAGTTTGTATCTAAAAGGTCCATATTAATACCTTGAGGGTACATATTTGTACCTAAAACGTAGAAAAGTGTTCCTCTTAAAATTTTTAGGTACTGATATATACTTTTGAGGTACCAATATGAACCCTTTAAGTACAAACGTGGCCCTTTTGAAAAGGTACCACAATGTGACAGCTCGCGTACCTTTATTTCTGAGAGTGTAGAAATAAACTTATACACAGCAAATTTCTGGAGTTGAAAAATTAGGAGTTAGGCAAAAAAGTGTGAAAGTGTAACATTTATGGAGTTTATTTTTAAACTCTTAACACAATTTTGTGTTATGGGATACTCCCTGCTGTGTTGTATTTTAAAGTTCATTCACTGGTGTTCAGGAAAGTGCTTTAACTCCACTTCTGAGTAAAATGTTTAGAAAGTCCGCCATTACACAACCCTGCTGAGCAGCACAAGAGATCTGGAGTTGAGTCCTTCGTTGTGAGGTAGGTAAAAGTGCATTGTTATACAATCCTAAAAGCTTTTTCGAACTGTTGGATATTTTGTGACAGAAATGTGTTTTGCTGTAGCTGTTTCATTTTGTACCGTGATGCTAGTGACTGCAGGTAAAATTAGCATTTAGCATAACTTAGATTTTCCATTGTGGCTGTTCTGTGCGGTATTTTTAAAAATGTTGTGGATGTGAACAAGCTAATGCTAGTTAATAATCCTTACTCTCCCTTTGTTTCTGAAAATGTGTGTTCTGCTGTGAAAAAGAAGTGGTAGCCTACTTGATCAAAAGAAGAAACACAACAAGGTAATGTTAATATCTTTTATCCAGCAATACAGCTTTATGTCTGATTTGATACTTTGTGTGATATTGCTCATGAAAAAATTTGGATTGTAACATGATTTAGTTGTGACCATGAGAGTATGCTGTTTTCAGCTATATTTACACATTAGATTTTGAATCACACTAACATTAGCTGTTAAATAAGATTTATCTCTTTCATTTCAGCTCAGTTGTTGATAAAAGTGCAATTTGGAAGCAAGTAAAAATATATTAAGCTGAAGGAAGTTTGTGGGCGCCACGGTGAGTAGCACGCTCGCCTCACAGCAAGAAGGTCGCTGGTTCGATCCCCGGCTGGGCCAGTTGGCATTTCTGTGTGGAGTTTGCATGTTCTCCCCGTGGTTGCGTGGGTTTCCTCCGGGTGCTCCGGTTTCCCCCACAAGTCCAAAGACATGCGGTACAGGTGAATTGGGTAAGCTAAATTGTCCATAGTATATGTGTGTGAATGAGAATGTATAAATGTGTTTCCCAGAGATGGGTTGTGGCTGGAAGGGCATCCGCTGCGTAAAACAAATGCTCGATAAGTTGGCGGTTCATTCCGCTGTGGCGACCCCGGATTAATAAAGGGACTAAGCTGAAAAGAAAATGAAATGAATGAATGAATGGAGGAAGTTTGTTTCTTTGATTTTCTCAGTGCAGGTGAGTTTCAGTCTTTAGTTAATAAAGAGTAATTATTTTTTCAAAATAATAACAGTAATTTTGAAATTTATTTGATAAATTGTATGTTGGTGTTATAGAGGTGGATGAGGATGTATTTCCAAAACTTGCAACAACCAAAGAAACATGTCATCCACACTAATGATGGTACCTTATTTAAGAACTTTTTATATAGATTGAATTTTGGTGTCATGACCGTGAAACTGTGTGCATTTCAGAACCATTTTATGAAACAGACTTTTCAGACCTGACAGAATTTGGTACAATCAGACAGCATGTGCTACTCTTACTACTTGTGGTTAGCAGAGTTTTATGTGACAGTGAAATATCCACCCTGGTACACAACATTAGCTGCTGGAGTAGCCTATTTGCTGTATAATGTTTTGTTTTGTGATCAACAGATTTGACTGTCCTGCAGCCAGGGCCGGATTAAGAACTCAGAGGCCCCTGGGCACATTGTCTTATAGGGCCCCCGACCTGGCCGCACCCCTATAGTTGAATTGAAAAATAAGAATAATATAATATTTTCTTTATAAAATTAATTAAAATAAATAATATATAGTGCATATATTTATAGTTTACAAAGATTTAACTTATTTTTTAAGCATTTATAATCCTAATAAAACTAGTGAAAAATAATGTTTTTTAGTATACATGTTCAAGTTCATTGAAGCGGTACTAAATATATGTATGTATATATATATATATAAATATATAATTTTTAAGGGTATTTTTAATGTGTAACTTATACAAACTTATAAAGCATATTATTGGCATGGCATGTAACACATAATGTCTCTCCAGTCTTCCATAATACACGCACTTATTAATGATTTACTGTCTCTTACTCCTCTACTCTCCTCGCGATGAAGGGTGGGCAAACAGCAGAGGTCAACTTGATTATAAACCTAAAAGTGTCCAAAATCACACTATACCTCTTATCCCCTCCTGTATAGGTATATCTCCTCTTCAGGTCCTTTCTCTCTCTCGAGCTCTCTGATAGGTCTATGATGAATCCAGTCTGTGCTGCGCTAGCCTCCTCTGCCTGGTTAATGCTAGTTTGCTCATACAGTATAACGTTACCAAAGGTGTGTATACATGCCTCTATAAATATGTCTTCTCTCCTCTTTCTCTTGCGTCTACTAATCCACTTGTCCACTAATTTTGATCTACGAGACCACTACTACTACACAGCTCAGTTCAGCGCGCGTTATTTCTGATCTGACGTTTCCGCGCGCTTGACCAATGACAGCAGTCGGTTTAGTTAAACAAAAGAGAAAGAACAAATCTGCGTGCTTTTTATACATGGAGTCATTTTCTGACAATTTAAATGATAGTTATATGTGATAACGTTACATTAGCCATTATTTGCAAAGAGGAAATATATCGTTCTAAGCAATATGATTTTACAGAGAGGGAGGCATCTTTATCAAGACGTGCCGTCTATTCTAGCTGTCAATGTCTTTCTGCGGTCGCTCATACACTGCGTATTACGGTAGAGAGCTAAAAACTGAACTGAACACAAATACTGTTGCCGCTAACGCATGTTTGTCATGATAGATCGGCTTCTATCATGGTCTGATGATACAGAATTAAATCATAACGAAATGAATAATACACAAATGCAACTAGAAAACCTGAATATCAAGGCTGCTTTATCCGTATTTACAAAATAAAACTCCTTCAAATCTCACAGACGCGGCCCTACTTTGTCCCTGTGTTCAAAAATGTATAATAATTAAACTAATCGATTTCACAAGACATCTACACTATAGATTGACTGTACACCCGGCCATAGTGTCAATTAAACCTTTTATCGTGGCCACTTGGTGGAAATCAACTGTTTAGATGCTGTTTATACACATTTGAATTAGGCTAAACATTATTAAATACCGACGAGCCATAGTGACTTATCCCATTTTCATTATTAATTTTTTTTGTTAAAGTTTCTTTCCTATTAAAAATGAATGTATTTCCAATCTGTTATGGGAAGAGAGAAAAACTGCATGAGTTCAGCAGATGGTGGATTCGAACCTGCTTGACGATGGATCGCGTCAAAACATCTTACAGTGCGCTCTACGAGCTACGCCACTCACTCTACTATAAAATGCGCTCTCTAGTTATGTTGTCTCTGCCAATCATACGCTGATGGGCGGAAACCACGTCAATAGCTTATTCCAACGAGGTGCGCTATTTCCACTTAGCCTAAATAGACGCTCCAAAATTGCCTTTTTTCCCCCCCTCTTGCAGGGGCCCCAAGTACGCACGGGCCCCTGGGCCTGTGCCCAGAATGCCCATTGGATAATCCGGCCCTGCCTGCAGCAAGAGGTTGTTAAAGTGTCCTCCTCCCCAAGTCTGACAGATAAATTGTCTGTCTCAAGCAGTTTAAGCAGCAGCGATTCTGGATCTCAAATTATTCAACCTTTAATGGACAATGTCCATGAAAGAAATGCAAGTTTGTTTGTTTTTTTTGTGTTTGTTTTTTCTTATACTGTAAACATTACAAAATAACGTTAGAAAATAAATGCATTTTAAAGTATTAAATAGTATATACAGTTGGTGAGGTTGAGGTCTAATTTTGCTGAATCTTTCTAAATTATTTATCTTTTTGTTTCAGATTATCGAGCAAATTCTAACTTCAAAGCTAGCAGAGTTGACTGTGATTAAGGAGTATGATGAGATATTTTTTTGCTGCTTTTTATTCCTGTAAACTTAATTTTATAAGATGCAGCTTCTCCGCGATGGACGTCCAGCGTTCTCCAACCTCTGGCGCCTAGACTGCAGCTCTGCACAAGACGTCTGGCCATAGAAGAAATGGTCGTGCCCAACTGAGCCTGGTTTCTCTCAAGGTTTTTTAATTCTTCATTTTCGCCAATTGTTTTTTCCTCGCTGTTGTCACCTCCGGCTTGCATGGTTTAGGACTGGTAGGGCTGCGCATCGATGGATTAATCTTCAGTGTTTGGACTCTCAGCAGTGAATAATAAACCACGCTGAACTAAACTAAACTGAACTTCAACACTGAAAACTGGACTGACACTGTATCAATTTTTTTTATAATGCATGTGAAGCTGCTTTGACACAATCTACATTGTAAAAGTGCTATACAAATAAAGATGAATTGAATTGATGTGTTGATTGTTTCATGCAATTTTACTAGGCAATTGGCACTGTTGGCACTGGCACTTTCCAAACTAAAAATGATTTTAGTTTGGAAATATCTGCTTCAATTAATACACGGCGCTTCATTCTTAAAGTATTTTTACATGTATTAATTGTAAATGTTTTGCTGTTAGATTTGATGCTATGATGACAATTAATATTAAAGTGTGTCCATTGATGGGATTTCTAAATCTAATGTGTGGATTTGCATAAATAAAAGCTGTAGTGAAGAGTATTGCATCAGTTCAGTCATTTTCACACACAAAAAAAGTTTGAAGTACACTTTAACTCTAAGAAGTGTTAAATTTTAACTTCAGTAAGGAGTTCATATTATACACAAATGCAAAAGTACTCACTGTAGGATTACAATTTTAACTCCAGAAAGTGTTAAAATTTAACAAAAAATGTGTTAAAATTCAACTCCAAAAGCAGAGTGATTTTAACTCTGCAGGGGAGTAAATTATATGGTTACGCATGTACACTCAAATTGAGTTGATTTTAACTCCCAGGGTGTTTATTCCAAAGACCAGAATTTGCTGTGTATGTATGTATATATATATATATATATATATATATACAGATATATATATAGATATATAGATATATGTGTGTGTGTGTGTGTGTGTGTGTGTGTGTGTGTGTGTGTGTTTTTTTCCCATATAAACAGCAACAAAATAACTTGTATTTCTATTTCTAGCACATAATGTCTTGCACAAATTACTTGTTGTTGTTTTACAGAGTGAGACAGAAGAAGAAAACATTGGAGAGATTCATACTGAAGCCAGCTTTGATCATCCAAACACAGATGGAGTAAGTAAATAATACCTATGATCTTTTCTACAAATGTAATGTTGTAGTAGTTAACTTACATACTTGTTATTATAAGCTTTGTTGGGTAACCCTACATAAATAAACATGTACTAATATTTCAACTAAATTTTACTTTATTATGAATTAATGATCAGGTTGACCTTAACTACACAAGTCATGTGTAAATAATGGCTATTTACTAGTACACATTTTTATATTCATTTTAAGTGAAGTTTATTTATAAACTAATTTCGAGAGGATCACGTGCTTATGATTACTTGCAGCTGATCCTGCATTATCCAATTTATTATTTACCAATCAGACGATTCCTAAGCAACTATAAATACCCTAAGTTCCATACAACAACCATCTTCATTTTGAAGAATCCCCCTTCCACCCTTACTCCTCCTCCTTTCCTAAATGGGTGGCCCAGTGGTTAGCACTGTTGCCTCACAGCAAGAGCATCACTGGTTTTAGATCTTACCAAGCCAGCTGACGTTTCTGTGTGGAGTTTACACATGCTCACAAGGGTTTCCCCCGGGTTCCCCGGTTTCCTTCCACCGTCCAAAAACATGCAACTTCAGTTAATTGACTAATCCAAATCGGCAACATAGACATGCTCCTAGTAAGTAGTTATCTCTTAAGAGCAATCACTATCTGTTCATTAGCTACTACAGCAGGGGAGTTCTCGAGATCTACAAGAGCTAACTCCCCTATTGCCTTATGAGCTCAGGGCTCTCTCCCGAGACAGCATACCAAACAAGCTTTAATTATCACTCTTGGAAGTGATAATTAACCCAAAAATACAAGTGAAGGGAGAGTAAAAGATGACAGCATTTTCATTTTTGGGTGAACTGAAACTGTTTCTTTTGATATTAATTAGCCCAAAACATTAATGGGTACTGAAAAAGTAAAGCAGCACACAGAACAACAGCAGAAGAAAAATATAATCTGTATGCTAAAAATGATTTTAGTTTGGAAATATCTGCTTCAATTAATACATGGCACTTCATTCTTAAAGTATTTTCCATTCTTGGTGTCTTGAGGCTCTGGCCATTGAAATGGTACGTAGATTTTAATATAAATATATATGGAAAATTATGCAAACCAGGTGTTTATTATTGAACGTTTGTGAGTTCCTTTGGGAGGTTAATTTATCAGTCAAATGTACGTTAAAATGTGCACATTTTATTACTATTCGTTCTCATAGAGCGAGATATATTTAGCCTTAATCTACTGAAATTAGTTATGATTACTAAATTAACAAACATGCACTAACAAGTAATTATGATAGTAATTACTCACAAATTAATTTACAAATCTTCCATTACTTCGGTTTCTCACAGTGTTCCTCAGTGTCAGTGTGACAATCACGTGCTATGATGGTCCAGCAGCTTCAGGACAAACCCAACAGCGATGTTAGTGAGTCTCTGTTAAGAGGAGAAATCAATTGAAAACTACAGTGCATCAAGTATTTATAGCGCTTCACTTTTTCCTCATTTTTTTATGTTTCAGCCTTATTCCAAAACGGATTAAATTATTTTATTTCCTCAAAATTCTACACACAAAACCCCATAAGGACAATGTAAAAAAAGTTTTTTTTTTTAATTGTTGCAAATTTATTAAAAATAAAAACCTGAAAAATCCCTTGTACATCAGTATTCAGAGCCTTTGCCGAGAAGCTTTAAATTGAGCTCAGGTACATTCTGTTTCCACTCATTATTGAGATGTTCATGCAGCATTATTGGAGTTCACCTGTGATAAATTCAGTTGATTGGACATGATTTGAAAAGGCATACACCTGTCTATATAAAGTTCCAGGGTTGACAGGAATTGACAGACAATTGAATTTCTGCTGCTCTGAAAGTTCCAATGAGCACAGTGGCCTCCATCATCCAGAAGTTTAAGATCTAGAGCTGGCCATCTAAACTGAATGATCGGGGGAGAAGGGCCTTGGACAGGAAGGTGATCAATAACCCGATGGTCACTCTGTCTGAGCTCCAGCGTTCTTCTGTGGACCTTATAGAAGGACAACCATCTGTGCAACAATCCACCAATCAGGCCTGTATGGTTGAGTGGCCAGACAGAAGGCACTTCTTAGTAAAGGGCACAGAGCAGCCCGTCTGGAGGACTCTCAGACCATAAGAAACAAAATTCTCTGGTCTGATGAGACTAAAATTGAACTCCTTAGAGTGCCAGGCATCACATTTGGAGAAAACCAGGCACCGCTCATATACCATCCCTACAGTGAAGCATAGTGGTGGCAGCATCATGCTGTGGGGATGTTTTTCAGCAGCAGGAACTGGAAGACCAGTCAGGACAGAGGGAAAGATGAATGCAGCAATGTACAGAGACATGCCGAATGAAAACCTGCTTTAGTGTGCTCTTGACCTCAGACTGGGGCTGTCACGTGTGAAGGAACAGATATGGATCCAAAATGCAAGTAAAAGTAATTTATTGACAAAGTCAAAAACAACCACACAGGGTCTAGCAGAGACAGGACGAGGAGGCAGGGCTGAGGAAGGTCGGGACGGAAAACGGACGGGGTCCGGTGGTCACTCCTAGCTGTCCTGAACACAGATGAAGGTACTGTAAGTGACTACACACACAACGAACTGACACAGAAACATAGAAGCGGTGTCCATATATAGACCTAATAATGACACTCAGCTACAGCAACGTCATCACACGTGATCAGCCCAGACGCACCAAAACAATAAACCCGTGAACGATCAAAACAAGACAACCCCACGTGAAAACAGACAATCCGAAGAGAGCATAAAACTGCAACCGTGACAGGGGCAACGGTTCATCTTCCAGCAGGACAATGACAGCAGCACATTGCCAAAATATCTATGGAGTGGCTTCAGGACAACTCTGTGAATGTCCTTGAGTGGCCCAACCAGAGCCCAGGCCTGAATCCTATTGAACAACTCTGGAGAGATCTGAAAATGTCTGTACACTGTCGCTTCCCATCCAACCTGATAGAGCTTGAGAGGTACTATAAAGAGGAATGGGCAAAAATTCCCAAAGACAGGTGTGCCAAGCTTGTGGCATCATATTCAAAAAGACTTGAGGCTGTAATTGCTGCCAAAGGTGCATCAACAAAGTATTGAGCAAAGGATGTGAATGCTGCTGTACATGTGATTTTTCAGTTTTTTTTTTATTTTTTAATATTTTTAATAAATTTGCAACAATTTCAAAAAATCTTTTTTTTACATTGTCATTATGGGGTATAATGTGTGTAGATTAGTATTTTGAGGAAATAAATTAATTTAATCCATTTTGGAATAAGGCTGATACATAAAACAATGTGGAAAATGTGAAGTGCTTTGAATACTTTCCAGATGCATTGTATGTTGAGGACTTTAATTTAGCTCATTTAAATGAATTGAGTCCAATGATATTTTTCTGTGACACATAATCTGAGCCACTCTATTCATGTATGTCACACGAGCCCCATTGGGCATTAGAACAATACATTGATCTGGCTTAAAAAAATTATAGTTGGGTATTATAGTCCACAGTGGGCATTGTGGGGGAGGAAAAGCAACAGCAAGGCCCACTGGCGATGGGCTTGCTATTCACTCCACCAACATTGACTATGCCCTCACCTGTACAGTCCAGTTCACCAGCTCACAAGATGGCCACCACTAGACTGCCATGCACAGGATGACTGCCACCAGTCCACCACTTAACAAAATGGCGGTCACCACTCAGTTCTCAAGATCTGCCAGCTCACAAGATGATTACCGCCAGTCTGCTGCTAGCTCACAAGATGTCTTCAAGTCCCAAGTCTCTTGATGTCATGGTTTCTGTTCCTGAATCGCCATAACCTTATCTTCAAGAATGGCCACCATCAACTGAGTGATCAGAGCTGCTGCCACCACCAGAGCTGTTACTGCCAGAGCCTACGTCACTACCAGAGCCTCCATCGCTGCTATATCTGCAAGAGCTGTTGATGCCACTACATGAGCTCCAAGAGCGGTTGCCACCACCGACAGAGCTACCTCTACCAGAGCTGTTGTAGCTGCCACCGCAAGCCTGCCCAGGGTTTAACTGTGCGATCATTTCACTTGCACTGAATAAAAATAGATATATACATTATTATGTACTGTTATAGCAAAAGTGTTACCTTCTATTATTATCAGTCAGAATTCAGTCTACTACATCTAACTCTAATATATTTGCTTAAGTTTGAAAAAAAATCAGATATTAATATTTTGCATATTCATTGAAAAAAAAGGCAGAGTAAGACAAACGCTTATTTTTCCTTAATAGAATATGTTAGTTTTTCAAGTGTATGTTTTTATCATAGTTTTATCTTTTGAATGGATGCAACCTCAGTGACAGCTTAGTACCTATTTGTTTGTTGTTTGCTCTCTTAAGGATTATGACCAATATGTGAATAATCAAGAAGAGTTGTCAGAAGACACGTCTGAATCTACTGTCCAGGTAAAAAGGGGAGGTCTTAGATCATACATGTATTTTCACTGCTAAATTAAAATACATGCCTATTAATGACATATCTTCAGCTTTCAGTGCAGTGTGTGGAGAACCAGAGAGGCCTTCATGGG
>CAIGQQ010031624.1:173947-211997 GCA_903798035.1 Danio albolineatus
TAGATATATATATATATATATATATATATATATATATATATATATATATATATATATTGTGGCGGGTCGCCCAGTGAGACATCAGCGTCCTCCTGGGAGCAGCGCACGGACGCCACCTGCACCCAATTACGCCGATCGCTAACACCTGAGCCTGATGAAGGAGAGACGCATAAAAGCCAGCATGCGGATCAGTTCAGTGAGAAGCCTCTCCGCTTGCCATGAAGCTAACGTCTCTCTCTCTCTCCCTTTCCAGAAAGCACGGAGTGATTTTCTACTAGCGATCGGCGTACTCACCACAGCACCTAAAGGATCCACAAAGAAGGCACTTTCACCCACCACCCACCATCTGGAGCACCTCTCACCTGGGAAAAAAGGACAAGCACGCACACACTCATTATTGTAAATAAAAACCCTTCGGGGGGGTGTTCACAAGCAACTCGTGTATGCCTTTTCACTCCACCCTGCTACATTGGTGGAGAATGCGAGTTTATTAGGAGTGAAATTAAGGCTACCATCGACCGCTTACACTTGTTGTTTGTGCTTGCAGCTTGTCATCTCGCTCGCTCTCCGGGAAGATTAGGATGGAGGAAATCCTGCAACAGCTCACGTTAGTGGTATCCCGTCAACAGCAGCTCTCGGACCAGTTCAATGCCAGGCTCGAAAGAACCGAGCAGGTGGTCGAGAGCCTTAGGAGTCATCGGGTGCCGCTTCCGGACGCCAGAAGCAGCGCGCACCACCACCTAACAAAGCTCAGCGACCTCGATGACATCGAAGCGTACCTGCACACGTTTAAGGTGACAGCAACCAGAGAGCTGTGGGACAAAAAGGAGTGGGCGAGGATCCTAGCTCCCTTTTTAACTGGTGAGGCACAACGTGCCTATTATTCTTTAAAATCCCCGCAAAATGATGATTATGAGATATTGAAGAGAGAGATTTTAGCTAGGATTGGACTTTCTCCCATCAGCGCAGCCCAACAGTTCTGGCAATGGGCATATGATGAGCAGGTCCCCGCCCGAGTACAAGCCACACAGCTCTCCAGGCTGGCACAGCTCTGGTTGCTGTCGGGGAACACCACCGCCTCCTAGGTCGCTGAGCGAGTGGTGATCGACCGCCTGCTCCGAGCCCTCCCCAGGAAGCTCCGCCGGCCGGTTAGTATGAAGAACCCCAATAGCCTGGCGGAGCTAGTGGAAGCAGTGGAACTGGCGGAGGCATCACTGGCCCGAGATGCAGGAGAGCGAGCGGCTGCAGTCCCCCGGAGGGTACCCCAGGAGCGACGCTCGCCGGAGGGCACCTCGCGAGCAGTGAGCAGGCCGGCGGCCCCTCCCATCATCGACGAGCCCATGCCAACGGAGCCTCAGTCAACAGGGACCCGCGCATGGATGGCTGGCTGCATCGTTCACCACACGATGCCAAACGGAGCCCCGCAGCGGATGATCAAAGTCGGAGGCAAGCAGCTGATGGCAGTTCTGGACTCAGGATCGGCGATCACACTGGTACAGCCACATATCATCCCTCCCCGCACCGACTCGAAAGCGACGATGCCTATCACGTGCGTGTACGGCGAAACACGGCATGTGCCCACAAGACGGATCACGGTGGCGGCAGAGGCAGGCACCTGGCCGATGGAAGTTGGAATAGTACGTGACCTACCAGTCCCGGTGCTATTGGGGAGAGATTACCCTGGGTTCCAGCAGCTTCTATCCGCCACGATGCAGTCAGCCGAACCGCGACAGAAGGGACGGGCTCGTTCAAGGAGAAAAGGGGGCCGTCCGACCGTCATGCTGGCCACAGACAGCGAGCGAGAGGGTGAGTGTAACCTATCAGATCCTAACCTTTTTCAATCTGTTCCAGAACATCGCTACAGGAGGAGAGTTCGGGAGGGAACAGAGAGAAGATGACCGTCTAAAGCACTGCTGAAAGACGGTCCGTGAGATGGACGGGGAAGTGCGAATCCCGGGACCTCACCCTCTCCCGTACTTCGTGGTCAGAAAGGGCCTGCTCTACTGTATCGCACAGCGAAGGGGGGAGGAAAAAAGTCTTCTGGTAGTGCCGAAGCAGAAAACGGAGACGATTATGGAGCTGGCGCACTCCCATCCGATGGCGGGACATCTGGGAGCTGAGAACACACTCCAGCGTATCTGTGATCGCTTCCACTGGCCGGACATGGAGGCGGAAGTGAAGAAGTTCTGTCGGGAGTGCGCCGCATGCCAGAAGACGTCCTCGAAGAAGCCCCCGCCTAGCCCGCTAATACCCCTCCCGATCATAGAGGTGCCCTTCGAGCGCATTGGGATGGACCTGGTGGGCCCGCTGCCGAAATCCGCCCGAGGTCATCAGCACATCCTGGTCATCGTTGACTATGCCACCAGGTACCCCGAGGCGATTCCCCTCCGAGTGGCCAACGCCAAGTCCATCGCGAAGGAGCTCGTACATTTCATCAGTAGAGTGGGGATTCTCTCGGAGATACTGACTGATCAGGGCACCCCCTTTATGTCCCGGTTGATGAACGACCTCTGTCGACTACTCCGAGTGAAACAGCTCCGCACATCTGTTTACCATCCCCAGACCGACGGTCTGGTGGAGAGGTTCAACCAGACCTTAAAACAGATGTTGCGGCGGGTAGTCGCAGAGGATGGGCGTGACTGGGACCTCATGCTCCCGTATGTGCTCTTTGGGATCCGTGAAGAACCGCAAGCATCCACCGGCTTCACGCCATTTGAGCTTCTGTTCGGGAGACAACCCCGAGGATTGTTGGATGTGGCCCGAGAGACATGGGAACAGGAGCCGGCCCCTCACCGCAGTGTCATAGAGCATGTACGGGACATGAGGGAGCGCATAGACCGAGTGATGCCTCTGGTCCGCGAACATCTGGCGGCCTCCCAGCGCGCCCAGCAAAGGCTGTATGACCGGCCCGCACAGCCCCGTCAATTCCAGCCTGGCGACAAAGTACTAATTCTTGTTCCCACCACGACAGCGAAATTCCTGGCCTCTTGGCAGGGGCCGGGCACCATCGTGGAGAAAGTCGGGCCGGTTAATTATAAAGTTTGTCAGCCGGGCCGTCGACGTGAGGAGAAGGTCTACCACATTAATCTCCTGAAGAGGTGGGCAGCACCCCAAGAAAAAATGGTGGCCTTCACTCACAGCTCCCCGCCGATAGTGTGTATGGGAGAACAACTGTCGGCGGGTCAGAAGACCGAGCTGGATTCCCTGGTCAGTCAGTTCCAGGATGTGTTCAGCGATCGACCCGGGCGGACGATACTCACCCAGCATACCATCCGGACTCCCCCTGGCCAAATAGTTTGGTATCGGCCCTACCGGGTACCAGAGGCCCGCCGGCAGGCTATCGAGGAAGAGATATCACGGATGAAGAAGTTGGGAGTAATTGAACCATCGCGCAGCCCCTGGTCCAGCCCGATTGTGATGGTACCGAAGAAGGATGGCACCCTCCGCTTCTGCAACGACTTCCGCAAACTGAATGAGATATCAAGTTTCGACGGATACCCAATGCCCAGAGTGGATGAGTTGCTAGACCGTCTCGGTGGGGCCAGGTTCATATCCACATTAGACCTGACCAAAGTTTACTGGCAGATTCTGTTAAAAGAAGAAGATAAAGAAAAGACCGCTTTCAGCACTCCATCTGGTCACTGGCATTATCGGGTCCTTCCCTTCGGGTTGCATGGGGCACCCGCCACGTTCCAGCGACTAATGGACATTTTGCTCCGGCCCCATCAAGATTACGCCGCCGCTTACCTCGACGACGTAATCATCCACTCTGAGCGTTGGGAGGACCACCTGGACCGGTTGCGGAGGGTGCTGATGGAGCTCCATCGGGCTGGGCTAACAGCCAACCCCAACAAATGTCACCTGGGTCTAGCGGAAGCACGCTACCTGGGTTTCCAAGTAGGAAGGGGGTTGATCAAGCCACAAACCAACAAAATCGAAGCGGTCCAGCAGGCGGTACGGCCGACAAACAAAACCCAGGTACGTGCTTTTCTGGGGTTGGCTGGGTATTACCGCTGCTTTATTCCCAACTTCTCTACGATAGCCTGTCCCCTGTCCGACCTGACGAAGAAGGGGCAGCCCGAGAAGATACAATGGTCTGCAGAGGCTGAAGAGGCGTTTCAAACACTGAAGACAGCGCTAACATCAGCACCAGTCCTCTACGCCCCGGATTTCGGGTGCCCCTTCATTCTACACACAGACGCTTCCGACACAGGGCTGGGTGCGGTCCTGTCACAGGTCCGGAATGGAGAAGAGCACCCAGTCACTTACATCAGCCGGAAGCTCACATCCGCAGAGACCAGGTACGCAGCCGTGGAAAAGGAAGCCCTGGCCATCAAATGGGCAGTCCTGGAGCTGCGATACTACCTACTCGGCAGGAGCTTCACGCTGGTGACCGACCACGCGCCCCTTCAATGGATGTCCTGGGCAAAGGACACCAATGCCCGTGTCACCAGGTGGTTCCTCGCGCTCCAGGACTTCCACTTCCAAGTCAAACATCGCCCAGGAACATCCCACGGCAACGCGGATGGTCTCTCGCGGATGTGGTCAGGTTGGGCAGGTCTGTCTCACACTAATTTACCCCCCCCCCCTTCCCCCCTCTCTATTTCGCAGAAGGAGTCCCCGTACCAGGACGTCGCTTGGGGGGGGGGGGAGTGTGGCGGGTCGCCCAATGAGACATCAGCGTCCTCCTGGGAGCAGCGCACGGACGCCACCTGCACCCAATTACGCCGATCGCTAACACCTGAGCCTGATGAAGGAGAGACGCATAAAAGCCAGCATGCGGATCAGTTCAATGAGAAGCCTCTCCGCTTGCCATGAAGCTAACTTCTCTCTCTCTCTCTCTCCCTTTCCAGAAAGCACGGAGTGATTTTCTACTAGCGATCGGCGTACTCACCACAGCACCTAAAGGATCCACAAAGAAGGCACTTTCACCCACCACCCACCATCTGGAGCAACTCTCACCTGGGAAAAAAGGACAAGCACTGAAGGCACCAGCACGCACACACTCATTATTGTAAATAAAAACCCTTCGGGGGTGTGTTCACAAGCAACTCGTGTATGCCTTTTCACTCCACCCTGCTTCAATATATATATATATATTTTAATACAAGACAACACATGATGTTTCTATCTCTGTCAGTTACAGTTGAGTACATTCACTAAGTGGTTCTGTCACTGTGTTTAATCCTGTCTGTGCATGACTTTGGTATAGATAATGCCACATGCACTGTAATGTGTTTTATAATGGTAGGTAATAATGGTTTAATGGTATAACAGTAAAATGTTTGTTAAGAGTAACATTTTCGCCGGAGGAAACAGCTGTGATTATGAGGTAACCACTGAGGAAACAGCATATTTGAAACCTGATTGCTCCTATATGACATTGGGGTACAAGTGATATAAGTGTATCCATAGCAAAGACCTGCAAATAAGCATATTTTATAACTATTATGGATAAACACACACCTTGTTCTCTTGCTCTGCACAGCTGTGGTTTACTGATCAAATGAAAAACGAAAGTCGGGGAGGAGCTGATTTCTGCCACCGTCTTCATATCAAATTTAAAGGGGACAGAGACGATAATTTGGTCTACAGTTTATGAGCTAATCAAAAGTTTTAGAGGGGCTGAGTAGAAATAGGGCTACAGCCCCCGTTAATATAGGCCTAGCGATGCTTATGATGCTAGATCTGTATAGCTGACAAGTAATGAGTCAAAGATTGTGCCCAAGGTCATTGTCATATAACCATATCCTGATTTTTGAATCTAACAATTCCTGAGGCTAAAAATTGTCATGTATTATCTACTGTATTCTTGCTTATGACATTTGCACTGTCTCTGTTTAATATCTTGGGGTGTTCACTAGTGTGAACGTCTAATTTAAGTGTTAATATAGTGATACAATTTTAATTTACCACTCGTTTGTTTTGAGTTTAGACGTGAAATACTTTAAGACCTTACAGTATAAACAGATCCACTATTCCAATACAATGTCATCACCTCATCAGGTCGAGCCCCTGTGAATGTACTTTTACAGAAAAGAGTCAAGGATTACATCATCAGGAAGCTAGAAAAAATGAAAAGGCATTTATCAAAGCCCATGACTCTTGAAAGCATATAGCAAAGGATGTTAGAGTAAAACTAAAGGCATTCTGCTCAGCTGAGGACCTTGATAAAATGCAAACTAATGTTAAATCTAAACAAGCTATAGTACACCAGAATTATGAGCCCATTCGACGCAATCATACTACTACTCCAAATATTGTAAAGAAAATGGATGCATGTGACACTTTACAGCGGAGTTTTGTGATCTGGTTAGCAAATGCATGGAAAACAAAGACGAGGCTTTCAAAGACCAACTAGAGAAAGAAAGAGTGAGAATGGTGCTAAATCAGGAAGAGTATGGGTCAGTCTTTGGAAATACAAAAACAGACATTAATTTTAGTTATCACAAGGATCTGACCACAACTCAAGCACTACCTCCAGGTCCTGTAGCAAATGTGCAGAAGCAGGCTTGGCTGCCAAAGTATAACAGGCAAAAGCTATACAAAAAATACACATTCAACAAGCCAGTCTCGACAAACTGGAGAGTGAATGGAAACTCAAAGAAACCCAGATGTTAGCTTAAATCAAGAAAAAGGAGGCTGAAATGAAAGTTAAATTGGAAGTGAAAAAAAACAAGGTTACAACAGTTACAAGTCACAACTAAATAATGAAGTGAAGGTAGCAGCTGCGCGAGTAAGAGCCTACAACAATTTTGATGGTCATGAAAGTTTAGAAGACACTGACCACAAAACCCAGTATAGCTGGCAAGATGCTACTCTTCAAACTCCACTAAATCCACAAGCATTACCATTCCAGCTTCATACTGCACCTTTCAGCCAATGCCTCAGGAGGAGGTCAGTCTTGCTCAGGCAATTGCTAGTTCACTTACTTTAAGCTGACTACAGTACCAGAACCAACTACATTCACTGGTGACCCCTTAAAGTGTATAGACTGGAAAATATCTTTCATGGCTCTCATTGATCAGAAGTCCTTCCCAGCTAGTGAAAAAATACTCTATCTAAAGAGTTATCTAGCCGCAGAAGCACGCAAAGCTGTAAAGGGATTTTTCTACAGAAACTCAGATGTGGCATATCAGGGTGCCTGAGCAGTTTTACAAGATCGATATGGAAGCACATTCATTGTTCAAAGAGCCTTCAGGGACAAACTCATGAAGTGGCTCAGGATAGCCGCAAATGACCCCACTGCCAAAGAGAGTTTGCAGATTTAATTCAAGGTCGCGTCGAAGCCATGCCTCACGTTAAGGGTTTGGGTATTCTAAACGATTGTGAGGAAAACCACAAGCTTCTTAAAAAGCTGCCTGAGTGGATGATGCGTTGATGGATTCGTATTGATGTAGAAGAGCTAGACAGGTCTGGAGAATATCCAAGTTTTGTGCATTTCAAACAGTTTATGCAAACTGAGGCCCACATAGCATGTAACTCCATTTCCTCCCCCTTCCAATGAACATTAAAAACAGTGATGAGAGACTTTCTAAGAGAACTAAAGCATTCAACATGTTCAAATGAAAAAATTCCATCTCAGGTCCTCTTCAAGCCAAAACCACCTTGCTTGGTTTGTAAAGACGAAACGCATGGTGTTATTAAAGGCCCACGAAACCCCCGTCTCAGCAAGGTGTTTTCACACCTCTAGTTTGGCTCTGTTTAGGTGGGAGTGTCAGGGGAGGGAAAGAGGTAAGGTTTTGCATAAAAATGGGAGTATCCATTTGGCCACGCACTGATTTTCAAACAGGCAAAACAAACACACAGACGCAGAGGGAGAAAGACAGTGATTGTCCAGCCATGAATTAAGCCGTTGTTTGGGGAACACACCCCAGGTTGGTTTGATGTTTGCTATGTGGTTTTGAGTTTGGACTGCAGTACCCGTTTCAGTTTCAACACTTGAAAAAAAATTTTTTTTAACTTATTAAATCATATAATAAATGTAATGATTAAAATTAGAACCAATTCGTAACAAATAAAGTAAAATTAAAATTAAATTAAAGTAAATTCAGTGCAAGCAAAAAAAAAAAAGACTAATATGCATTTAAACTTCATCAAAACCATTGGATCCATCATTAGGCTAATGGGTTTTATCTTTCTTAAACATTCATGTGGTTTTATATTCATAAGATTATTTTTCGTGAAAAAAGTTCTTTATATTTTTGAAATGTAACACAATAAGGAAGCAAATTATTTTCAGAAATGTTCTCTGAAATGCATTACTGTCATGAAAACCTCATTTTTAACATTTAGTTTTAAGAGTGTAAACAAAAGCAATGTTTTTTTTTCTTTAAATTGCAACCCCATGCACCCTTTAGCTAGGACAGATTATCGTCTGAGGTGGTGAACTGATGGGAGTGCTCGTCTGCCTTGACTCTCTTGGTCCCTGGCCTGTAAGTGATCGTAAAATTAAAACAGGCATTCACAAATTGCCAGACAAATGGCTAAAATCTCTCAATTACCTGTATCATAATTCTGCTTGATTGGTGAAAATCATTATGAGATTAATGGCCCGTTTCCACTGAGTGGTACGGTATGGTTCGGTACGCTTTTAGGGCTGTTTCCACTGTCTAAAAGCGTACCGAACCGAACTGTAACGTACCACTTTTTGGTCACCCTTTGCAAAGGGTACCAAGGGTGACCAAAAGGCGGAGCTAGACGCGCACTATGTTGCGGAGCTAGGTTTACAGAGATGCATCATTTACTCACGCAACAAGCCAGAATGAAAACAATGGACCCGTCATGTTTAATTCACAGCCGAGGGACAATACACCAAAATAATATAAACATATAATAATGAGCCATGGTTGACTCGAGCTCAAACAAGCCATGCCGTCGTCTTGAACAGCCACAAAGCCGAGAAGAGGAGCAGATTCTCCCCTGTGCCCCGTAGTTTTTTAAGAGCCTGTCTAAATGTCACGTTCAGAAGGAATCCGATAGTCAGATGGAGGTAAGACACAGGCGGCTAGATGTTGAGAGACGGAGATGGCCTTTTTGATAAAGGTTTCAATTTGGGCACTGTCGTCATAGATCACCATTTGTTTTCTGATGTCTGGATGGAGACCCCTTCTGTAGGCGGCGAGGAGCGCCACCTGGTTCCAGCCACTGCCTGCGGCGAGAGTACGGAATTTTAATGTGTAATCATGGATTGTAGTGGTTCCCTGGCGGAGATTGATCAATTCGTCATGGACTGACATGGGGGTGATAATAGCCCCGAACACTTCCCGGAAGTGAGCGGTGAATGCCGTGAAGGAGAAAAGGGCCGGGCTCTTGGATACCCAGAGCGAGTCCGCCCACTGCAGCGCCTTACCAGTGAGCAGCGATATGATATAGGAAATCTTTGAGGCTTCATTTGGAAATCGTGGGGAGTTTGCTTCAATGTAAAGTGAACATTGGAGGATGAAGCCGCTGCAGGTGCTGGGCTCGCCGCTGTAGCAGAGCGGATGAGCTAGCGGTGTGTTGGATATGGAGGGGAAGTTGGGCGCTGCAGTAGATGAAGCGGTGGGCAAACTCGAGGAAGTCATCTTTACCAATTCGGCGAATGGATCGGAGGATCCAACAGCAGTCTCCATCAAACGGGTGAGTGATGAATCTTCTGAGGAGGGTGCTGAGTGGTTTGTTTACTTCCGGGTAGATCGGGGCTGTGAAATCTTATTATTCCCTTGGTCGGGTATCCTGTCACGTTCAGAAGAAGGCGATGAGTCAAGATATACAAAAGAGTAGTTTTATTAACTAGCACAGGATTATCTCACTCAGAAGAAGGTAGAAACTTGGACGAAGGCAAGGGATAAGGTGTCCAATCAGAAGAGGTTGTATTCAGAGTACATAAAGTCACTTCCCTGATTGGAGAGATGGTTGTGGAGGAGAGTAGGGAGCACAGGAGGGTGTCCAAGACGAGACGAAGAGTAGGTAGGGAGAAACGTGTCCATTGATGATACCCGACAAAGGGTTAGTGACTGAATGGGGTTTATATAGGTGGTGGCTAATAAGCTGGTGTTGTTGCACGGCTGGAGGATGGTCTCGGTGATTGTGATGGATGAGGTGGTGATGAGTGACGAGCTGGGGATGTTACACTAAAGCGCAAGTGGTTTCGCTTTCTCACGTGCGTGTCAACATTTGAAATGACGAACTTCTTGCGCTGATGATAATAACGTGCGCTTGATTATTAACATGCTATTGAAACTCGATCCTTTAGAAACAGACAAACACTAGACTGATGCGTGCAAAACAAAAGAGAAGCCAGAAAAAAGGAGCATTTTTTTTTCAGCAAACATGAAGAAACTGCTACATTTAACCATTATCAACACCTTCTGCACTATTATGAACTCGGAATGATGAAATTACTCTCTAACAAGATGCTCCATGTGCTGGTGAAGATTAAAGACACAGATGAGAGGTTTGCACTGACTGTGGGCTATATTTTGTGTTGTTTTTTAAACTTAATAAGACATAAATGTATGCTGTGTGTGGTTTTTCTATAATTGGTAACATATCGGAGACTGTAAGGGGCTGTATGTATTCATATATGCTGCATTTATTTATTTATTTGATATAATCGCAGACAGTAGACTATTTCGCATCATTGGTCTAGTTATAAATTACATCATGTTCATAGAAAGGTTAGTAATGAACATTTATACAGCAGTATTTATGTGTATAATAAAGCCTCTCTTTTGTGAGGAGTGCTTCTCATATGATTTGTGAACGACCCGTACAGCTTTACTGTACACATTTCCCACGAGCCAGAATTACGTCGACTGAAACTTTCTGTCGTAAATCACGCCCAACAAAAGAGAACACTTTAGTATTGGAAACGTAAGCCTGATAAAGGTGACCCGTACTGTACCACTCAGTGAAAACAGGCCATAAGGTGCAGGAGTAGATCTTTCCATCAGGGAAAACACTGCCCCAACATCCCAACTACAGCATTGACAATGAATTGCCTAGATAGATCAGGTGTGATAAATCAGGGCAGACGTGAACCAACTCCTAAGTTTGTCAAAAGCTGCCAGATAAAACTGCAATAAATATTAACAAAGCCCCAAAATCTTTGGAGAACAGTGTGAGAGCTGGACACATTGGTAATGCCCTAAGTGGAGACCACTGAACCCAGCAATGTATCAGAGCTTCCCTGCAAAACGCATTTCACTGCTTGACAATAAGGGCGATTCTCAAGAAGACATGGCTGAAGATGTCAAGAAACACAAAACCAGAAATATTGACCATATGCTTATGGGCATTAATAGAGTGCTTGAAAAACAGCTGGTGCATTGATAAGCCCAAATGGAGGAACTTAATATTCAATATAGTCTAAAGGGGTGTTAAGAAGTGGTTTTCCAATTGTTACCTTCCTTAATACATACAGTATAAAGTGAGAAGCATTGTGGAGATCTTACTTAGTGAACATCTTTGCGCCTTGTAAGATCTCGAAGGCTGTAGACATGGGTGGCAGAGGGTAATGGTTCCTCAAAGTTGCAAACCCACGATAATCTATGTAGGTACGTAAAGAGAGATTTTTCTTAGCAAAGAAGTCTACTCTGGCAGGAGTAGATGGAACAACAGTGTCAACTATTAGAAACTCTGAAAGGTATTTCTCAAGCACTAAGCAATTGGGAATACACAATGAAAATAGTTGTTGTGATGTTGATGCTGCAATTGTAGAGATGTTGAGAGGTGAGAAAAGCAGCCTGAGAGCCTGAAGAGCGCCAGCAGATTTTGGTACTCCTCTAGCCTTCTCTTTAAACACAGAAACAGAGGAGACATCAGGGACAGCAGTGACAAGACAATCATTTTGGGAAGCTAAGACGTTCATGGCTTCAGACAATCAATATCATTTTAAAACATATACACTGTTAAATGGGAGGCCAATTAAACCAGAACCAGACTAACATGGTACTTTCTGGTAAGCACTCAAACTGCTGTATTTTGAACCAGCTGAAGTGTGTTAGGTCTACAGTGCAACCTTGTGGTAATTGCGCATTATAATAATCTAGTCTTGAAGTCATAGTTATTTACATTTTATATGTTTTTTAGTTATATCTCTCAGGAGTTGCATATACAATGGGAAAATCAAAAGACAAAAAAATGATCCTTGGTACTCCACAGTGTGCTTTTGATCAATAGGGTGCCTCTTCTTTAGGGCTAAGAATGATCGTTGATCTGAAATTGAGAATTGATGACTGCTCAGTTTCTGTTTTGGAGATATGATCTGATCCAGCAAGAGATTAGTGAGTTCTGAGAAGGCCTGGTTTCCTGCTTTCTCATCATGTAAATGAGCAAATACACGCCTCTGCGTGCAGACTATTGATTATATTTAGAGATTTTTCAACTCATGAGTCATTAACGGCCAGAGGTTTCTTCTAGAATGTCTGATAGTCTTTGGTAACTCCATGGACAAGGTTATATTTTATTTCAATTTTATATTGATTTTTATGTATTTTTTTATTTACAAAAAAATTATATGGACTCAAAATAAAATAAACCACATGGACTATTACTTTCAAATCCAGAAGAGAAAACAGGAATAAACATCGAGAACTTCTTGAAGGCAAGTTATTTTAAGTTCTTTTATGTGTTTTACCTAAAAGTTAAATCAAACTAACAAATAAACTGATATTTCGAATCAGATGATATCAGGGATAAACTTACAGAAGTATCAGTATTAAATTGTTTTTATGAAACAAACATAAATGTTGAATAACTGGTTTTAGTTCATGCATTTGTTTAGACAAAATGGGTGAATGTCTTTAAAAAGACTGTAAACCTTAAACCAGGAAGAAAATGTAGTAGTCCCAAATAATAATGTCCATCTCATAGTAAATGAGCTTTTCCCTTAACAAAGTAACTAAAGGAAAAATGTTTGATGATCTTCTTAAAATAAAGTAAAATATTTAAACTGCATGAGCGCTCAATACAATAACTACTTCTGACTCTTGACTGCTATTTCATTAAACTGAGACGATGTTTTAACAAACTTGTACTGTGGTAAAGGAAGTGTATTACAGTCAAACTCTACAGTATGCCCAAAGATGCATGTTACTGTTCTATTTGTTTTCTGTTTATTTTTAATTATTATATTTATTATAGTCTTTTTATCATTACTCTTTATTACATTTATGCAGGGCACATGAGCTGCTTTTAGATGTTTGGTACAGTAGCTGATGAAAATATTACATAATATGTTTTGCTAAATATGTGGAGGTTTGAAATCAATTTGTGATTTTCTTTTTCTTTTTTTTAACATTCAAATCCTACAGACCCTACATATTGGTGATAACACATTATCAGTCAACAGCATCTTAAATTCTTAAATAGTTTGTAACATATATATTTTATTTTAAATGTATGTACCTTTACAAAGCTATACTTTGTATTAAATCATCTTAGCATCAAATTATACAAAATAATTATCCCTTATGAGAATGTGTTTCTAACGCGGCGTCGATAGCTTAAACAGTAAGCTGCCATTATCAGTCTCATTTCACTATTTTTTTTTTTTTTTTACCCTTTTTCTTAATTAAATGTAAAGTTTTTCCTTTTATCATTTTAGGAAAGTTAAATTTTACTGTAATAAGATGTAGAATCTAGAACCGGTTCTATTTGTCCTCATTTAGTCACGTGTAGTGCAAATAACCTGGAAGTGATACAATCAACAAAAGAAAAGAAAACGCCGATCCATTTTCCATAATACTTTATTAAATTTTTCGTCCAAAACAACTTTTGGAAAATTTTGGATCAGCATCATCACAATGGTGAGGCTAATCTAGGTAATCTAGTGCTAGCGCTAGTGTTTTAGAAATTTATGGCTATCGTATACTTCATGTACACTAGTACACAAATTTTTACTTTTATGAACTCTAAATTGTGCTTCTCTTTTTAAGATAGTAATATTGTAATGAATGTTGTAATAAGATAGTAATATTGTTTTTCGTTAAAAAAGGGTGATGCGTGTTGCAAATGCACTTCCGGGACGGAAGAACACATTGCTGATGATAATTCAAGTCAAGCTCGAGTAAATCATTCAAACAGATCTTAGTTATTTGTTTTGAATAATTTGATGATTATTATAGACAACACAGCTCCACAAATGCCTGTTTGGGTCTTTCAGATTTCCGTCCAGTGCGAGGACAATCCCGAGGGTCAAAATGGACTGATAGTGTTCGACATGGAAACTTTTCCTATGGAGAGACTCCTCTGTGCAGCCGGAGCAGAAGATCTTCCTGAAGCACAGGAAAGAAGACAGCAGTAAATTCAGAAATTTGGCCATTTTTTGATGTGCTTTAGAAGCTGCTGTAATCTCTGGTGAATTTGAGATTGTCAAAGAAATTCTTTTAATTCAGAAGGGGTGCTCGTTGAAATTTATTGAAATGTGTTTAAGTAAAATACCAGCAGCCACAACTAGCATCAAAATAAAATGTGTTTTGTATTTTGAAAATATTTTAATTCTTTTACATGGGAGTACAACATTTAATCACTAACCTTCTATCATAAGCCTATTGGATCGATATTACTAAAGTAATCAATGATTGACAGTAACAATGTTTCTCTGAGCAAGTTCAAGTCAACTTCTCTGCCACCTCATCACTTGAATCACTGTAAAAACAATTTAATTCAGATAATAAGTTGGAATATAGTACTATACCATCTCTTAACAGTCTTATATTTTAAAAGCAACCCAGGTTTATTCTGAAAACAGACCTATATATTCATTTCTGGAGACCATTAAATACGTCCCAAGCTATGTTTTTTTTTGCAGTTTTTGTTTTCGCTGTGTACGTTTTTTTGAGATCTCAAATTTCTCTCGCAAGTGCCATTCGTGTAATTATAAGGTTTGCTGAAGGAGCAGTTGTCGTGCAGTGAGGGTTTTGCGTCTTTAATAGTCTATGACAGTTTGCGTTTATTAAACAGTGAGAATGATTAATAAATCCATATTAACCAGTCCCTAAAAGTCACATCTCCTCTTCAGTTTCGGACTCAGGCGCGATTTGCACTCACACCACAAGTGTACTGCGCCTAAGTCCAAGTGAACCGCGCTTAGGCAGACCTCCTCCAACCGGGCCAGGGACAGCCAACTGTACCATCCCTGAGCCCGATTCAGAGCACTCACACTTCTCAAACGATCCGGGGAACGGGACTGGGCACGGTTTGGATAGCGTAGCGCGAGTATGCCCTAACTGAATGACTGACTGACCGATCGACTGACCCACCCTCCCCCTTCCCTAAACCCAACCACTAGTATTCTAAAAAGTACAGACTGACCTGCTTTCTGGAACCGTTCTTCACCCGACTTGAACCCTGTCGCCATGGTCATCTCCTCACTGCGTCTCAAGTTAAATTAAATTCATCTTTATTTGTATAGCGCTTTTACAATGTAGATTGTGTCAAGTCCACCGACGTATATGGTAAGCTAACAGGACAAACTAGTAACGGCCAGAAAGTCGTCCATATGGAGGTAAGCCGTCAGCTGCATTCTTCATTTAAAAAATGAAAACCAGCCATACTGTATTTACTTCCGGCTACATAATTCACAAAATCTTCAATTATAATGTGAAAAAACATGATTTCTGAAAACCACTAAAATGTCAGTAATTTTTGTCAATAATTTGATTTAATTTCCATAAATCATGTGTTTTTGCAATTTTAATCTTCAATGCACAACATAAAACAATTATAAGTGTTTTTGCAAATAAACTCTTCATATACATCCTGCTACTGTCATGTAATGGGACCAGTCAGTCAGTATAGACTGGAGTGTTATTAAATATTGGTGTCTCATATACTGTATTGTGCCACTTTGACATTTTTACTATTATTTGTGCAGTTTACTCATCCCCCCAAGAGTTTTTCAGTTCTTCATTAACTGGAAGAGTCTCAGTTTACCCCCTTAGTGAACACCAGTACACCATATTTAGGTGTTTTATACTTCTAAACTTCCTCTGTTTCTCCCTGCAGCACTAAGACTGAGAATGATTATGGACTGTAGGCTCCATATTTCTGTTTTTGGGACTGATATTAAATTCCATCTCATTTCTTAAGCAAAGATGCTGATGGCGAATTGTACACAATTCTGCCATCATATTTTACTGGTCTTAGCATTGTGCAGTGTAAGGTTTTCAACGACTGTTGATTTGCTCTCAAATATACCCCTGAAATTTGTTATTTTCTTTATGTGTGTGTAACTTTTATCCATACTCCATGGATTGTCCACCTTCTTAATCAATTTTCTGTTCTGATCTAAGGCCTAGGTAAATAACTGCAAGCACCAATCTGAGGCCGTTATTTTAGGATGTCATTATATAGACTTCTTACAATTTATTTAACAGTATTTTAAAGATGCACAAATACAAGACACTAAAGCAGTGGTTCTCAAACTGTGGTACGCGTACCACTAGTGGTACGTGGGCTTTCGTCTAGTGGTATGTGGAAGAATCGCTGAATAATAAAAGAATAAAATGAACACACTTTTTTAACCCTTGGACGCATACGATAACACCATGATCAGACAGCATTGGCTGTTCCCTGAAGCATACGATAACACCGGAGTGCTTAGAATGTTTACTTTAGTGCATCGCGTCATCAGATGTTAAAAAAATAAGTCTGCTTGTCGCGGAGAAAGAGAAAGAGGCTTGCGGCACTTGCGGAGGGTTATGCAAAGCAGATACACGCGCTAGAGAAGCCCTTCTAGGGCTAGCCTTAAAGTGTGCCTAGTAGATTGCCGCCGTTCTTATATTCTCGCTTGAAAACTCTTAAAACTTGATTTTGTGGCATAGTTGATGAGTATTTTCCTAATTTTGTGGATTTCCCATCCACCATTAACAGCCCTCATCGGTTTTATGCACATGCGAGTTTCTATGGTAACTGTAAACTTTTGGGAGAAGCGCATTTATTTCCAACTGTGATCAAAACTGACTGGAACTACCTGTGCGTTTCAACCAAAATATTGCACACCCTCCAGCCAATCAGAATCAAGAACATCATCCGACTATGGAATTTATGCATTAATCACTGGCTGACACACACAGGCCTACTGTAACATCCCCAGCTCGACACTCATCACCAGCTCCTCAATCACAATCACAGAGACCAGCTTCCAGCCGTGCACCATCACCAGCCTATTAACCATCACCCATAAAAGCCCCACTCTGCCACTAGCCCTTCGTCGGGTTCACATATGGACACGTTACACCTCGCCTATCTTCTACCTCGTCTTGGACACCCTCCTGTGCTCCTCAACGATAACCTTCATCATAACTCCTATCAGGGAAGTGACTTTCAAGTACTTTGATATATACCTAACCTGAGCGGATCCCTAACCCTTGCTTTCGTCCAAGTTAATGCCTTCTTTTTGTGACATCCTAGAGACAGTAAATAAACACTGCTTTTTGTATGTCTGACTCCTCTCCTTCTGAACGCGACACCTACTGTAAATGACAAGCATTAAACAAAATTAATTTCCAATTTTAAATCACTTTTAAAAGCATTTGAATTTAAAAAGGTTTTTTTTGTCTGCAAGCACTGTTAATGTTCAAACTATTTATAATGTAAAAAGTGGCTGACAATAATACATATTCTTAATAATAGGAATTAATTTGTCTCATTTTTGAACTGTGCAGTACTGTAGCTGCTTAATTAGGCCTGCTACGCTACTGTATTTCCATACGGGTCATTATGGTGGTACTTGGAGAGACAATTTTTTTTCCGAGGTGGTACTTGGTGAAAAAAGTTTGAGAACCACTGCACTAAAGGATTTTGATACAAAATATAAACCCATTTTCATAAACCCTTTTGAATATAAATTACAAAATACTATAAATATTTAGAAAGTATCTTTAATGGAATATTTATAATTATATGATCTTGCTTTTGGTTATATCAATACCGACTTTGATCTCCCGTGTGCGCGCCATATGGCTAGCCTATATGGCAGCGTGTATAACCTAGGTCAAGGATCACCAAACTTGTTCATGGAGGTCCGGTGTCCTGCAGATTTTAGCTCCAACCCTCCAACCCCAAACACACCTGAACAAGCTAATCAAGCTCTCACAAGGTAAACTTGAAACATCCAGGCAGATGTTTTGAGACAAGTTGGAGATAAACCCTGCAGGGACACCGGACCTCCAGGACCGAGATTGGGGATCCCTGACGTAGGCTAAGCATTGTTATTAATATTAAAACACATTCATACAAACTAGCCACCCTTTGATTGATTTTCTTTCGTTTCTGTATATTTTTTGTCAAACGAAATATGCAATAATTTGTTTACTTTGGTTTTCATTTTATTAGAATTAATATAATTAATAGGCTACACAACTTCTACATAACATTCGCTCTTATTGCATTTTTACAGATATCCTACAGAAGGACTTTTTGGCACAAAGACATTTATACCTGTTGATTTCAGTGCTGTATTTGACAGATTTCGCAAAGGATTCGGCTATTCTAACTGTTGGCTGGTGCAGCCTCAGTTTTGCGACTTCATCGACATCTAGATGAAATCGAGAGAGAGATGAGATGAGACATCAGATTCGAAGTGTGCCGCACGTCACAGTTGCTTTACTGCAATTTTTTAATATTCGCTCATCTAAATGAACATTTCATTTGATTAAAAGCCAAAATATTGCTAGACAGACAAAACTTTTTGTTTTGGACGAGATCAGCTTTAGTGATTAAAGACGCACACACACACGGTACACTCCTGTAGTTCTATTCATAATTGATTTTTTTTTTACCATTAAACACATAATAATCAAGTGCTAAAAGAACAGCTGAACTTCGGAAACAGTGAGTGATCACGTTGGCGCAATGGTTACTTTGTTTCTCTGATGTCAGTGGCACGGCATTGCTAAAAAAATAAGATTATATATTATTAAATATTATGTGATGATGGTTGTGGGATTTTTAAAATGAGAATGCGTTGCATATTTATGGCTATTGATCTTATCTACCGGCGACCGACCCATAGTTAAACATCAAGTAGTCTACTTTTTGATTGCCTGACCAGTGGATTAACGGCAGGACTCGTGAATATGAAGAATCTTGCATAACAGGGTTTTATGCGTCCCCAATATGCAGTGTCAAGAGAGAGACTCCTTAAGGTAACGTACACTGCACACACTTTGTGTAATATGTAAAGTCATGGACGCGTGTGGGTGCAAGGATAACTCCTCTTTTAAATGTCCATGCTTAATCATTAATAGATAAGGTCTATGCAGGGGTATCAACAATGTGTGTATATTTTTGGCTTGGAAAAGCCTTCTGTTAAAGACGGTTGTCCTCATCCTTGCTACAGGCAAAAAAACTCCTTTCAAATGAATTGCACATTTATTGAAACCAAATATATGAAGCATCAGTATCGGCGAGTACACAAATGAAAATACTCGTACTTGTACACTACAGTGGTATCGGTGCATCCCTACTATTTTGTGTTTTAAAATACATATTTGAAATACTTGTAACATAAATACTGCTCATCCCTGGCTGAAGGTGGCAGTAGCTGCATTGTCATTCTACAAAGGGAAAAACAGAACTAGTGCTACACACATGACAATCCTAAACAAGCAGTTTACATACTATTTTCACAGTAGTTCTCCCTCACTACAGAGGAATTTTTTTGCAAATCACTTAGAAATGCTACAAAATGACAGTCTGCTTTTTTTGTGGTCCCTCTTGTGTTGTTTGCTTAAAGGGTCACGAAACACCAAAACACATTTTTTGAGCTGTTGGCAGTCATATATGTCTCTCACGCTGCTATAAACACTATTAGGACACATATATTTCACTAAAGAGTAAAAAATTGGTTGTTTTTGCGTTATTTCGAGCAAATTCGTTCTTCCGCTTTGAAACAAATTTTTGAAGCTGCGTCACGCCAATGAGATCCATGCGTGTATTCCAGAGTGGAGAGTGGATGTCTGTACCAGCCAGTGCATCTTGACGCCTCTGAGTGTGCTGCATTCATTCATGAGAAAGACTTAGTTCAAACCAATCAGCAAGCTCTATTGTGAATGTGACGCAGCTTCATTAATATTCATGATCGCTTCGAAGATTGTTTGTACCTGTTGCAGTGTTCAGACGGCAAGGAAGCGCCACGCTGTGTTGCTAAAACAAGTGGAAGAAGCAAGTACTGCAACAAAAGTTTTGTTTACATTTCCCCGCTATGAGAGCACAGCTGGACTCCCATGCGCAGCAGAAACTTTTTTTTTTTTCACCTGAGAGCTTTCCGCATCTGGAAATGGTGAAATCCGGATTTGCCGCTCGTCTCCTTTTAAAAAAAATACACAGTTTCAGTTCATGTTGATTGTCCTGTTTTTGGTAAGTACGTGATCTGTGCTCTTTGTTTGTTTATTCAGATGGGAAAGTTAGTTTCGTCAGCAGTGCTGTACCAGTGTTTATAGACAGACCTTAGTCAAAATGATTAGAACTGTTACTGAGTTTACAGCACAATAACATCACTACAGTATTATTGACTGAAAGATCTGCTGTAGATGCTGCTCTCTGAGTGGAAAAATATAAACACCGCTGCATTTTGTGACAGGATAGTTTATACACACACGGCTTTCTGATGCTACCTACGGAGAGCATAATTACTGAGAAATGTGTAGGGTTTCTCTCATACACCGTGCGGTCTCAAACACTCCATTAAAAACGCACTCTTAGCAGTTTCTCACATCTCGTTTGTCACGGGGGCATGCAAGAAATGTTCCTGGATTAAAGTGAAAGTGCCCTTAAAGTCGACAAATTAATAATTTGGCAAATAATTTGATTACTGACGTCCATGTAAACACAGTCACTGTCTTTCTCCTCTGCGTCTCGGTGTTTGTTGTGCCTCTGTGTGAAAATCAGCGCGTGCACAAATGGAAACTGCCATTTTTATGCAAAACCTTCCCTCTTTCCCCTTCCCCGACACTCCCACCTAAACCGAGCTGGACACACCCACTTTCCTGAGCTTTTCCAAACTAGAGGTGTGAAAACACCCCGCTGTGACTGGGGGGTTTCGTGGCCCTTTAAATTCATCACTGATTCATAGCTGAAGAGCTAACCTGATTGCTCTAAATGTTAAACTGGACAAACGACCTCTGACATGAGCCAGACAAGAGGCAATTAATGGAATACACCAAACAAGCTACCCTGGCAGACGCTCACCAATGGCGTGATGCTGCCCATTAGCCGACCGTTGGCTTGGTGTGTCCCGGCCTAAAGAATTAGGCTATGTTCACACTGCAGCTAAATGTGGCCCGAATCAGATTTAATTTGCCCACATGTGTCACAGTGTAAACAGCCCAAACCACATGGAATTTTAAGATTGATGCAAATATGCCTGATTTTGAGAGAGAGAGAAAGCAACACCAGACTGAAAGGTGCCACACCCAGCTGAGAAGGACAACGAGATCACACCTGTGGTTGGACTGCCTACATTTCATTCACAATTCTTCTCACCCTTCTCTTCCTGGATGTTACAGTGGTCTCTGGTTTAAACAATATATATTCAAATGCTAAAGTTCAGGTTCTGTGTCATTTAAAGGGTCTCTGTGGATCTGATGAAAAGGTCTCTCCCTCTTCCTGTAGGATTGAGTAATAATACAATAGAAACAATACCTGGTCATTCACACCAAGTATCTCTTGAATGCAAATAACCTTTCCGCCGACACCAAGATATTCACATACAATCACAGAAAGAAACACAAACCTCCTGCCGAAAACAAATGGTAACAACACACACCCCTTCTACTTCTTCGTTTGACTACTTAAGTGATGGTTTCAAGCTGTTAGAGAGTATCCCGTAGTGTGGAACTCCTATGCTCCATACTATGTATATTTTGAAGTCAGGTGTGCATCTTATGATCTTGGATTTATGTTTGAGAATTTGATGTTTTGTATTGATCGTTTACAGATTGACTAAATGAATTGGTATAATACGCATTTACCTGACTAATAAATTGTTATATTTGAATTTATTCTTGTTTACTCTGAAATTATTTACTCTGATAAGTTAAGAATGTACTAGATTTCATGATAGACGAAACATAACACGTTAGATGAAAATCCTAGAATTCCAACTTATTGTATTTCGTTGCAATCACTATGGGGGGCTAGGGTTAATGCATTAGGATGTAGCAAGCCGAAGGGACAGCACATTTTACATGGTACTAGCAGTTGACCTCTGGTTGATATTTCGACTAAATTTAAGTTGTTACATGGTTATTTCAATCGTGGGGGGCTAGGGTTAATGCATTAGGATATAGCAAAACAGCATACCTTACATGATACTAGTGATTGACCTCTGATTATTGTTTGGAATCTAACTAAGTTGTTACATAGACGATTATAAGAATCGAATGAGATTACTATTTAAATAATGGCATCATCTGTCTATTAAATAGTATTATTTATTAACCTCTAATTATTGATCAGACTGGTGAACTTATGATACATTACAGCCAGCGTAAAGTGACATAGATTCACAATAAATTAGTATAATAAGAGTAAAAGTACTATTGGGGCGAGGGTTAATGCATTAGGATGTAGTAAGCCAAAGGAGCAGCACATCTCACATGATCTCTGATTATTGTCTCGACATTAATTAAGTTGTACATAGGAAAACTCGGTAGGAGGTATAAGATTATTCAAATATATACCAAAATATCTCATAAACTGCTAAATTAATAAAGTAATATAAACTATAAAATTGGAGTCAGATAAAACGAGGATAAACATATTAATCTTCTAAACCATCTCATACTAAAACTGGAGTCAGATATGAGTTAAACTTGAAGTAAATCAACATTGTGCACTGGAAAGACCGAACAGGCAGTGAACCTTCATCCACCAGTAGACACCGCCGTTGGACTAATTGGCTGGACCTTACAAAGTGGTGACTGACCTCCGTGATCTCCCAGCCCAGGCGAGTTATGTCTTTTCAGCACAATATGGATTAAATCAGGCAAGAGGTTTGGATCTTTATTTCTTTCTTCAGCTGCTGTGGTAAGTCAATTCTTCTTTGCCTATTAGACATGTTGAGGGAAAGCGAGATGCACCCCATATAAACACATTGATAGAATGGGTCGGGAATACTCAAAAATGTTAGACTCCGGTGGGGCTTGAGAATTAGACAAAACCATTTTAATTATCAGGGACATGATAGCAGCAGTGTAGGAATGCCATCCCTTGCTCGGAAGAATCTCTTTGTCTGCTATGCAGCAAGATTTGAAGCGTAAATTGGAATAACATCATCCAAAATATATTTTGGGACTCAGTGGAGAGTCAGAAACTTGATCCTAAAGGTTTAAATCAAAAACTGTTCATTGTTTTTAATCTACTTTTATGTGTGTGTGTGTATATATATATATATATATATATATATATATATATATATACAGGGCTGTCAAAATTAGCACGTTAACGCATGCCGATTAATTTGAAATATTTAAGTTGTTAAAAAAATTAACGCATTTAACGCAGTGGCAGTTTTTTTTATTTCCTGTTGTGGCTTTTACGGGGTTGTAGTCCATGGCGCAGGGCATTGTGGGTGTGTAGTTCGCCACGCATGCTGTTAAATGTGAGCGCACGCTGTGTGTGTGTGCGCGGTGAATTAGAGGGAGAAAGTTTGATCCGGTTTTGTGTTAAGTTTACTCCTGTAATTCCACCCGGGAGCTGTTTTGGACTGTGAAGTACTATGCATAAAGTACTTTTGTCCGTCTCATCATTTGCACGAGCCTGTGAGTTAACGAGCTGTTACTCTGCCGCCGGGCATCGCGGAGAAAGTAACACGTGTGTTCAGGGCCGGGGTGTCCATAGAGGTTACCGGGTGATAATGTGGATCCATGTAAATGTACTCAGTGATGTGCCACATGATACAGCGCGCGCGTTAAGCTTTGTACTGCTTTTGCAAGCAAATGTGAAAGGATACGGGTTAATATCCACTGCTGTATGGATATCTGTTATGTTAATGTACACAATAAACCTGATTTAATGTCAACAAACCGAGATTGAAGCGTCTTTTTTGCTGACACACGGCTGTGGTGATGAAGTAAAGCTAAAGTAAATGGCTGTAGTTCATTACAAACATGCACTGTTTTAAACACGTGTTAAACTTAAACACACTCTTGATCACATTCGATGGTGATTAATGACCTTCGCGAACTGAACAGACCTTTTATTCCTGGTTGTTTTGCTCGTTGATATGATTATACACGTTACTATGGAGACTTGTTAATACGCAGCTGTCAATCAATTCGGTGGGCGGGGGACCGCACTCCTACGTCAAGTTGCGGAAAATTGTTTCTACTTTATAATTAATGTTCTCAACTCGCAAAACTACTTTACAATGAATACAATTGTTTGTATTCAATACTTTATTATTAGTATTATTTTTCTTCCAATTTCCATATTTGCAATGCCTGTATTTTGGATTTTTTTGTAGTTCACTTAGAATCCAACATGGAAATAATTTTTGTTTTTTATTGGCATTGATTGTTTTAAAATTCAAATGGCACTTACACGCCTGTGTTTTTATTTCTGTAATAAATACGGCTTTTCGTGATTAATCATGATTAATCACAGACAAAAGTGTGATTAATTAGTTAAACTTTTTAATCAATTGACAGCCCTGATATATATATATATAAAATGTTTAAATATTTAAAAACGATTAGAAAACTTTTAAACTGGATAAATGACAACAGTCTGTTTTAAGGCATTTCTATATTAGAAATAAAGGTGAGCAAAACAGGGTGATCTGATCACAAAAAGACAAAGAGGCTGTAAGGAAAACTCTACCTCTACAAAGCAGAAATTTGCAGTTGAAATTTAATTGTGTTAATTTGAAGCAGATAAAATAACCACTATGCTTTAATTTAGTTTTGAAATATAAAGAGAAATTAAAATCTAAAACAACACATTTCTGCTTTAAATCAGCCTTTAGGCCTCCCAATTGCTAAAACCTTTTCATATCTAAAATGCCTGACATGAGAGCAAAGACAAGATAAAGGCTAAAATGAACACCTTAACAACTGTTGTTCTAAAAGACTCTCCAGAGACCAGAAATAATTCTATTTAAATTTATACTATTTTTAATATAATATAATTACATTAGGAATTAAACAATAATATTATAATCGCCAATCATGGCACAAAAGAAGGAAGATGAAACATTCTTCTTGAGGAGGTTTGCTTTCTTTATGCCGTAATGAAAACACTGACAAAAGTGTTGCAAAACTGATTGTAAACCAAATGAACCCTCACTGAGAAACACCGCTTAAAATAAAAACCTGATCAGAGAATTAAACTCACCAGAAAAATAATGAAAGGGGGGATGGAAATGATAAAATTCAGAGTTACCAAAGTCTTTATGGGTCAAAAGATCTAAACTAATCTGCGAGCTACACTATAAAACAACAACTGCTAAACAAACAACACCAAAAGGGTGAAATGATTCTGCCAACAGATCTGACTTTAATGAGAGCAAAAAGTGTGAATTGAAATCAGTGACGAACCACTAATTGATTCAGAAAAATGTCCCCAGCGGAACTGGGATGTAATGCTCAGGACACGGCAGACTGTGTAAACTCAACAGCAAAAGCAGTTTTCAGGTGTTACACACTCACAATGTGCTGAAACAACAGCAATTCAGACCTGACCAGCAAATCATGTAGCTTCCAGAATTAATATAACAAGATGGTGCATTTACGTTAATTCCACATGACTGAATATGAAGCTGATGAAAATTCTAAAATTAACTGTGGTTCTCTCTGCATTTGTTCTCATCTTAGGTTGACCAATGCAATTCCTTGAAGAACAACAAGGAATGTCTCGGATCCGGTCTACATCAAACATGGACAAGGAAAGAGACGGTTCCATTCGGCATTTTAAAGCAGGAACCCCTGTGAGGAGTTCACACCTCACACCTTGGTGCCAAACCTAAAGGGTCCCCTGCAGTGAGTTCCCTGAAGAGATCGCTGATTCAGTCATCAGAATAACAATTATCCTCAGCCGATCTTATCAATGGATTCAGCATTGTGTGAGACAATATGGTTTTAAAAAACATCGTTCTTCAACCAAAGATGTAAAGAATTACGTGTTAAATGAAATAGGCACAAAAGACCTCATAGTTAAAATAAAAACAAAAAACTTTTCATTTCTTAAAATGCTTAACAGCAGCGGGACCAAAAACATGTTTACCTAGAGGCAAAATGAATTAACTGCATTGTTCATGCAAGACATACAGCTGTTGACTTCTCTCATTGGCGAACTAACAATCCAATAGCAGCAGATTTAAGTCACTGATCCTGATTGCATTTCCAAATTTGTTATTGTGTTATACACGTTTTCGTTGCCAAGAGAATACAATGGTTGTTTGTGATATTACACGTACACATAGACTGAGTAATTCCCTAAAACATGATTTTCTTACTGTAAGTGTAAAAAACACTTAGGTCTGAGGTTGTAGATGCCACAGATGCATTCTAGACCACATCATGTATAAAACAGGAATTAACTGTATGCTGAAATCAATTAATTTCATGATATTTGTGTTCTATGTTGAATGAATCTGATCTCCTAAAAGTAGAAAACTCTGCTATCCTCAATATAGCTGCAGTTTAAACTACACACAGGAGGATACAGTGTGATAATGACACTAACTATGAAAATGCATTCTTTCAGGATCCAGCTTTGAACATTGCACTTTATCATGCTCCTTAAAATATATTATATGGAATTCATTTGAGCCAGAACACACCTCATGTTCACATTCTTATGCTGGCTCCCTGTTAAAACAGGACTACAATTGTACAACACAATTATATAAATTCCTTAACATTGTTTGGAGCATTACACGGACACTGCCATAGGTAAACGCAGACACATAGATAACACCTTGGACTTCAAAGACACATGAGATCTTCTTAACTAAAGATCTGTTGTCCATGTTTATACAAACAAACCACACTGACAAGAAAATACACACATGGCTTTGGTAACACATTGATGGTATAAAATTTCAATACAGAGGCAAACCTGCCAGTAAATTCAAGAATACACACACCGACTGTTATGGGGATGGTTGACAAACCAGAGGGCCCCTGGTTTCCCAACCTATCACTAATAACAGGAATAAGTGTTAAGTGACTAGACCTGAAGTTAGGACACTTATAATACTAATAATACTAATAATCAACAAGGAAATCTACAATTTGAGAGGTACCATCAAATTGTGACCTAGCCTTCACACAGACAAAGACAAACACACGCACACACACAGACACACGCGCACACACAGACACACGCACACACACAAACAAATAAACACAAGTACAAAGACACACACACACTCGAACAAACAAACACAAGTACTCACATTATTATAGATACCTTTATAATTATGGTTGAATAATGTGATTAATAACATGTATGATAAATATCTCCATGTATTTTCATTATGAATACTAAAGTCTTCTATTTCAATGTATTGTCATGATGATTATATGATTTTTGATGCATATTGTCTATAAAAATATGTTATACTGTTTTAATATGTTGCACTGACTTTTTGATACTTTTCCTTTGAGTAATTCATACCAAGAATACCTTTGATATTTCCCCTGCCATTATACCCCATCTCAGGGGTGAAAAAGAATTTATCTGTTTTTGATTGGACTTTCTAATCACATTGATAGAGACTTGAGACCAGTGGTACAACTCGCACTTGCTGACACCTTTTGTTTTGGTCATATATTTTATGCTTCACCTCATGACTTTCTTCAACACTGAATGACACAAGTTCATCATTGTTCAATCGCTAAGCCATTATGTTGCTGTTTAGGTGTCTGAGAGAAGGCAGTGTATAGACACTGTGGACCCCCATGATGTCTGCATAAAGAACTGCACAAATAGAGGTGACCAGATTCATGACAAGGTGCAGACTATAGGGAGAAGACCACACGAAGTGGAAACTTTTGCAAGAGGGAAGGACACATCAAACTGAACAAGTTACAGGCCTGGATCGACTAAAGGAGCTGTGCATTCGTGTCAGGCTCATTAAGATAAGTGAAAATGAACCTGGATCCATTTAGCTACCTGCTGAATGTGAATTACAACTGAAAAGTTCTGCAGAGACTGTCTTTAATTGTCCCAGAACGACCTCAACAAGTATACATCAATGACCCCATGGACACACATCCATATTTGACCCATGGGGTCAAAGCGGGGTCTGTAAGACTTGAGTTATCTCAAATACTTTGATGTCTTTGACAATTCAAACATGAGCTGGACACACAGAGACAATCGGCTCCACACCTCACCTGGTGGGAATGCGGGAATGTCCACCTCCTCCCATCTCCTTTCCCTCATTTGCGTTTGAAGTATCTCCCAAAAAACCCCTCGGTTCATCCGCCCTCTCTTCACTTAACTCACACAGAATGGTCGTTTCAAAGTATGACTGTTCTATATCAATCCAAGTGACTTTATCTATCATGTTTGATATCATTTGAAATGTCTCAGTGCGACTGGTACAATGGTCTCATTCCCTCAGAAATAGACATAATCAAAATAATAGATATATATTTTCAGGTATCTTTTGCACCACTGCTAAGGGTGTGCCTTCACCGGGGGGTTCCTATTCAAATGCCTTATAGACGGAAACTCTTACTGAATGTAAATGCCCTTGTTATTCAACACACACCCCTTCTATTTCTTGGTTTGACTACTTAAGGGACAGTTTCCAGCTGTTCGGGGCGACTTCTGTAACCAGAGTAGCCCGTAGTGTGGAGCTCTTATGCTCCATACTATGTATATTTTGAAGTCACGTATGCATCTTTGATCTTGGATTTATCTTTTAGAATTTGATGTTTTGAATTGATCGTTTATGGATTGACTGAATGAATCAATTGGCATAATATGCATTTAGCTGACTAATAAATTGTTATGTTTTGAATGATTCAAACTGATTTCGTGTTATTATCTCTAGTAGATTACGTTAAGTCCTTAACACCACAAGCCCCTGTACAGGTTAGTAGCGGACTAAAACACGATAGACGGAGCAGCGTGGCATGCTATACGATGTTTTTAGAGATCCGACTAACACATTGGCATTATTCAAGTATACTTAGACTGTATATGGCTATCTAAGGGGATAGTTCTTCATCTCTAAACTTTGATGTAGTAGATAGCAGATCTATGGGGACCACACAAAAAATATTCTAATCTGGGTAAGTAGGGTTCTGCCTTTTTAGAATAGTGGTTAATCACCTCTGTTTAGTGACCAAGACTGACATGCTTGTGTTTAAGAGATTGTATACTCGGCCAGTACAAAACTCAGGATGTTATAGGAATCTGAATGAACGAGAATAATAAACAATAACGAATCAAAGAGAATATTCAATAATAGTCTAAAGTAATATTAAAAGGAAACAAAATAAGCTTATCAATGTTTTATAATTGGAGTCAGATAAAATGAGGATAAACATATTAATCTTCTTAACCACCTCATACTAAAATTGGAGTCAGATATGAGTTAAATTTGAAGTAAATCAACATTGTGCACTGGAAGGACTGAACAGGCAGTGAACCTTCATCTACCAGTAGACACCGCCAATGGACTAACTGGCTGAACCTTACAGAGTATTTGATACCACACGGCGTATGTTAGAAAAAAAAACCCTCTGCATATTTCCGTAACTTAGATGCACTTGGTAGGTAGCATCAGAAAGCTGTGTGTGTATAGACTTTCCTGTCACAAAATGCAGCGAAAATTCGACACGATGGTAATAGTTTGATTGCGATGTTTACAGGTTTACACTCGGAGAGCAGCATTTACAGCAGATCTTTCAGTCTATAATATTGTAGTTTATATTAACGTACTGTAAATTTAGTAACAGTTCTAATCATTTTGACTAAGGTATGTCTTTAAACACCTCCCGGACAGTTCATCAAGGAAGATATGTACAATGTAAAGAGAGGGCGCAGAGTACAATGTTTAACCAAACAGTTCTGGAGCCGGTGGAAGAAGGAATAACTCCTGAATGTGTCCACTAGGCAAAAGTGGCATGAACCTCGGCGCAACTTGAAAGTAAATGACATAGTCATCAACAAGGAAGATTCACTTCCAAGGAACCAGTGGCAACTAGGACGAGTGGCCGAGACAACAGAAGGGATTGATGGCTTAGTGCGTCGGGTAAAAGTACAATTCGGGGACTGAATTAACACAGAAATAGACCCATTGCTGTAAGCCCACAATCATTGAACAACCGATCCAAAAGCTGGTGCTCCTTCTTGAAGATGAATAGTGGTCTGTCAATCTTGTAGATACACTTTAACCAGACATGTTTGTCGAACAGATTTAAGGTGACTCAAATCATATTTGTGACCTATATACCAATACCTCTATAAAGAATCATTCATTTTCCCCCAGAAATCATGTACGTTTTTTTTTGTGTGTGTTTTGTTTTTCCTGCTAAAATTCAGTTATCATAACATGATTGGCGGGAGTGTAAATGGTCACAAGAGGTCACTACAGTTAGTTAATTCTCACTCTAATTCAGTGAGATTCAGGTTAAGGCTTTAAGGCAAACCCCGGAGCCAGAATAATCAAAGTATGCCACACTTATCAAAACGCTCTCATCTCAGAAGCTTGGTGATAAATTCCTGTGACAAATGTAAGTTAATGCAGGTAGTCTAAGCACGATGATGTGCATTATAATGTTTTTTTTTATTGCATTGTCTCATGTTTACATTCGTGTGTATCGTTAAGCACAATGACCATCAATAAATTAAGAAGCTACGTGTTTAAAGCTAGCACCTTTTGGTGAGCGGAGTGAGGTGTGTAATTTATGTTTGTGTTTCAAATTTGCTGACACCACCATGCTTAACTGTTATGACTGTATTGGACAGGTGATGAGCAGTGCCTGGTTCTCTCCACACACACACACAGCTTAAAAATTAAGGCCAAAATGTTTTATCTTGATCTCATCAGACCATGCAGAGAATCCTTTTTCTCACCATTTTAGCAAACTCCATGCAGGCGTTCATGTGTACTGCTCTGAAGCGAGGCTTCAGTCGGGCCACACTGCCATAAAGCCCCAATCGGTGGAGGGCTGCAGTGATGGTTGACTTTCTACAACTTTCTCCCATCTCTTGACTCCATCTCTGGGGCCAGCCCAGATGCTTACTTACCTCCATTTTAGAGCATCATTATAGACGTTTTAAATAATAACTAACAAGGTTGAAACAATGGCTCTGTGGCAGACCGACTACAGTTTTGCCACTATAGTTTTGGCACTACTTCGTTTGTCACACTTTTCACTACATCGTTTTTTCCAAATTATGTTATACTATAGAAGTTTAGCCACCCCACACCCCAGGTTGGTTTGATGTCTGCTATGTGGTTTTGAGTTTGGACTGCAGTACCCGTTTCAGTTTCAACATTATATCCTGTACTTGAATAAAAAAAATAATTTTAACTGATTAAATGATATAATAAATATAACGAATAAAATTAGAACTTTTATATGTAATAAATAAAAGTAAAATTGAAATAAAAGTCAGTTCAGTGCAAGAAACAAACAAACAAAAAGACTAATATGCATTTAAACCTCATCAAAACTATTGGATCCATCATTAGGCCAATGGGTTGTATCTTTCTTAAACATTCAGGTGGTTATATAATCATAAGATTATTTTCGTGAAAAAGTTGTTTATATTATTGAAATGTAACACAATAAGGAAACAAATTATTTTCAGAAATGTTCACTGAAATGTTTGATTCATTACTGTCATGAAAACCTCATTTTTAACATTTAGTTTTAAGAGTGTAAACAAAAGCAAAGTTTTTTTCTTTTTTTTTTAATTGCAACCCTATGCACCCCTTAGCTAGGACAGAATATCGTCTGAGGTCGTAAACTGATGGAGTGCTTGACTCTCTTGGTCCCTGGCCTGTAAGTGATCGTAAAATTAAAACAGGCATTCACAAAGTGTCAGACAAATGGCTAAAATCTCTCAATTACCTGTATCATAATTCTGCTTGATTGGTGAAAATCAATATGAGATTAATAGCCCGTTTCCACTGAGTGGTACGGTATGGTTCGGTACGCTATTAGGGCTGTTTCCACTGTCTAAAAGCGTACCAAACCGAACCGTACCGTACCACTTTTTGGTCACCCTTTGCACAGGGTACCAAGGGTGACCAAAAGGCGGAGCTAGACGCGCAGCTGAATGCTATTGGTTTACTGAGATATGTCGTTTACTCGAGCAACAAGCCAGAATGAAAACAAAGGACCCGCCATGTTTAATACACAGCCGAGGGAATATACACCAAAATAATATAAACATATAATAATAAGCCATGGTTGACTCAAGCTCAAACAAACCTTGTCGTCATCTTGAACAGTCACAAAGCCGAGAAGAAGAGCAGATTCTCCCCTGTACCCCGTAGTTTTTTACGAGCCCGTCTAAAGCGTGAGTGCTTTCGCATTCTCATGCAAATCAATATTTAAAATGACAAACTTCTTGAGCAGATAATAATAATGTGCTCTTGATTATTGACGTGCTTTTGAAACCCAATCCTGTGCACTTGATAATTAACATGCTTTTGAAACTCAATCCTTTCAGAAATAGACAAACACTAGACTGATGCGTGCAAAACAAAGGAGAAGCCGGAAAAAAAGGAGCAATTTTTTTTTCAGCAAACATGAAGAAACTGCTACGTTTAACCATTATCAACACCTTCAGGGCTATTATGAACTAATTTATGAACGACAAAAGTACTTTCTAACAAGAGGCTCCATGTGCTGGTAAAGATTAAGGACACAGGTGATTTGCACTGACTGTGGGCTCTACTTCGTGTTGTTTTTTAACCTAAATAAGGCATAAATGTCCGCTGTGTGTAGTTTTTCTGTAATTGGTAACATATCGGAGACTGTAAGGGGCTGTATGTGTTCATATAGGCTGCATTTATTTATTTATTTGATATAGTCACAGACAGTAGGCTATTTCGCATCATTGATCTAGTTATAAATTACATTATGTTCATAGAAAGGTTAGTAATGAAAATTTATACAGCAGTATTTATGTGTATAATAAAGCATCTGTTATGTGAGGAGTGCTTCTCATATGATATGTGAACGACCCGTACAGCTTTTTCTGTACACATTTCCCGCGAGCGAGAATGACGTAGACTGAAACTTTCTGTCCTAAACCACGGCCACCAAAAGAGTACACTTTAGTAGTGGAAACGCAAGCCTGATAAAGGTGACCAGTACCGACCCGTACCGTACCGTACTGTAGCACTCAGTGGAAACGGGCCATAAGGTGCAGGAGTAGATCTTTCCATCAGGGAAAACACTGCCCCAACATCCCAACTACATCATTGACAACAAATTGCCTAGATAGATCAGGTGTGATAAATCAGGGCTGACATGAACCAACTCTTTAGGTTATCTAAAGCTGTCAGATACAACTGAAAAAAATAATTAGCAAAGCCCCAAAATCTTGGGTAATGGACACATTGGTAATGCCCCTAGTGGAGACCACTGAACCCAGCAATGTATCAGAGCTTCCCTGGAAAATGAATTTCTCTGCTTGACAAAGAGGCGATTCTCAAGAAGACATGGCTGAAGACAAGTCAAGATACACAAAACTAGAAATATTGACCATATGCTTACGGGCATTAAAAACGAGTGCTTGAAAAACAGCTGGTGCATTGATAAGCCCAAATGGAGGTACTCAATATTCAATATAGTCTAAAGGAGTGTTAAGAAGTGGTTTTCCAATTGTTACCTTCCTTAATACATACAGTATAAAGTGAGAAGCATTGTGGAGATCTTACTTAGTGAACATCTTTGCGCCTTGTAAGATCTCGAAGGCTGTAGACATGGGTGGCAGGGTAGGGGCGTAAAGAGAGTTTTTTCTTAGCAAAGAAACCTACTCTGGCAGGAGTAGATGGAACAACAGTGTCAACTACTACCAACTCTGAAAGATATTTCTCAAGCACTAAGCAATTGGGGATACACAATGAAAATAGCTGTTGTGAGGTTGATGCTGCAATCGTAAAGATGTTGAGAGGTGAGAAAAGCAGCCTGAAGACCGCCAGCAGATTTTGGTACTCCTCCAGCCTTCTCCTTAAACACAGAAACAGAGGAGACATCAGGGACAGCAGTGACAAGACAATCATTTTAAGAAGCTAAGACGTTCATGGCTTTAGATAATCAATAGGATTTTAAAACTTATACATTGTTAAATGGGAGGCCAATTAAACCAGAACCAGACTAACATGGTACTTTATGGTAAGCACTCAAACTGCTGTATTTTGAACCAGCTGAATTGTGTTTATTAGGTCTACAGTGCAACTTCATGGTAAGTACGCATTATAATAATCTAGTCTTGAAGTCATAGTTATTTACATTTTATGTTTTTTGGTTATATCTCTCAGGAGTTGCATATACAATGGAAAAACAAAAATGGGAAATACAATAGGGCCTCTTCTTCTTTAGACTGAAAGCAGTCTGATAGGCATTATTTGAACCATATAATGCGGTGATGGCAGCATCATTTTCTTTTTTATTTACTTAAATTTATCAGGATGTCTAAACGAGGCCATAAAAATAAAGAGGTTTCCGTGTTTGTGTCTTTGGGATATCTTCACTGTTAAACCATCTGATCCAGCAGGAGATAAGTAAATTCTGAGAAGGCCTGGTTTCCTGTTTTCACATCATAAAAGGGCAAATACACGCCTCTGCGTGCAGACCGTTGATTAGATTTAGAGATTTTCAACTCATCAGTTATTAGCGGCCAGAGGTTTCTTCAAGAATGTCTGACAGGCTTTGGTAACTCCATGGACAAGGTTATATTTTATTTCAATTTTATTTTTATTTTTTTATATGTTTTTTACCAAAAAAAAAATTGACTCAAAATAAAATAAACCACATGGACTATTACTTTCAAATCCAGAAGAGAAAACAGAAATAAACATCGAGAACTTCTTGAAGGCAAGTTATTTTAAGTTCTTTAATGTGTTTTACCTAAAAGTTAAATCAAGCTAACATATAAACTGATATGTTTGATCAGATGAAATCAGTGATAAACATACAAAAGTATCAGTATTTAATTGTTTCTATGAAAAAACCATAAATGTTGAATGACTAGTTTTATTTCATGCATTTGTTTAGACAAAATGGGTGAATGTCTTTAAAAAGACTGTAAACCTCAAACCAGGAAGAACATTTTGTATTCCCAAATAATAATGTCCATCTCATAGTAAATGAGGTTTTCCCTTAACAAAGTAACTAAAGAAAAAATGTTTGAAGATCTTCTTAAAATAAAGTAAAATATTTAAACTGCATGAGCGCTCAACACAATAACTACTTCTGACTCTTGACTGCTATTTCATTTAACTGAGATGATGTTTTAACAAACTTGTACTGTGGTAAAAGTAGTGTAATACAGTCAAACTCTACAGTATGCCCAAAGATGCATGTTACTTTTCTATTTGTTTTCTGTTGTTTATTTTTAATTATTATATTTATTATAGTCTTTTTATCATTACTCTTTATTACATTTATGCAGGGCACATGAGCTGCTTTTAGATGTTTGGTACAGTAGCTGATGAAAATATTACATAATATGTTTTGCTAAATATGTGGAGGTTTGAAATCAATTTGTGATTTTTTGTTTTTGTTTTTTTAAACATTCAAATCCTACAGACCCTACATATTGGTGATATCACATTATCAGTCATCAGAATCTTAAATAGTTTTTAACATATATATTGTATTTTAAAAGTATGTACCTTTACAAAGCTATACTTTGTGTTAAATCATCTTAGCATAAAATTATACAAAATTTAATTATCACTTATGATAATGTGTTTCTAACGCGGCGTCGATAGCTTAAACAGTAAATTTGACATTGTTCTCTCTTCTGGTTGCCGTTATCAGTCTCACACTATTTATTTATTTATTTATTTTTACCCTTTTTCTTAATTAAATGTAAAGTTTTTCCCTTTATCATTTTAGGAAAGTTAAAGTTTAGTGCAATAAGATGTACAGTAGAATCTAGAACCGGATCTATTTGTCCTCATTTAGTCACGTGTAGTGCAAATAACCTGGAAGTGATACAATCAATGATAGACAATCAACAAAAGAAAAAAAAAAAACGTCGATCCATTACATTTTAGTATTTAACAAGTTTTATTTGGCAAATTTTGGAACAGCATCATCACAATGGTGAGGCTAATCTAGGTAATCTAGTGCTAGCGCTAGTGTTTTAGAAATTTATGGCTATCGTATACTTCATGTACACTAGTACACAAATTTTTACTTTTATGAACTCTAAATTGTGCTTCTCTTTAATATTGTAATATTGTAATGAATGTTTTAATAAGATAGTAATATTGTTTTTCGTTAAAAAAGGGTGATGCTTGTTGCAAATGCACTTCCGGGACGGAAGAACACATTGCTGATGAAAATTCAAGTCAAGCTCGAGTAAATCATTCAAACAGATCTTAGTTATTTGTTTTGAATAATTTGACGATTATTATAGCCAACACAGCTCCACAAATGCCTGTATGGGTCTTTCAGATTTCCGTCCAGTGCGAGGACAATCCCAAAGGCCAAAATGGACTGATGGTGTTCGACATGGAAGCTTTTCCTATACAAAGACTCCTCTGTGCAGCCGGAGCAGAAGATCTTCCTGAAGCACAGGAAAGAAGACAGCAGTAAATTCAGAAATTTGACCATTTTTGGATGTGCTTTAGAAGCTGCTGCAATCTCGGGTGATTTTGTGATTGTCAAAGGAATACCTTTCATTCAGAAGGGGTGCTCATTGAAATTCATTGAAATGTGTTTAAGTAAAATACCAGCAGCCACAACTAGCATCAAAATAAAATTCTGTGTTTTGTATTTTGAAAAATATTTTAATATTTTTACATGGGAGTACAACATTTAATCACTAACCTTCTATCATAGGCCTATTGGAGCTTGATTCCTGTACAAACTTTTGTTTATTTCATTTTAGAATGAATTTTGTAAAAAAAAATCATACAGAAAGTCTTGTCTTGAAGATGATCACTTGAATCACTGTAATAACAATTTAATTCAGATAATGAGTTGGAATATAGTATAATACCATCTCTTAACAGTCTTATATTTTAAAAGCAACCCAGGCTCATTCTGAAAACGTACCTCTATATAGATTTCTGGAGACCATTAAATACATCTCATCTTTTTTTTTTTTTTTTGCAGTTTTTGTTTTCGCTGTGAACGTTTTTTGACATCTCAAATTTCTCTCGCGAGTGCCATTGGTGGAATTATGAGGTTTGCTGAAGGTGCAGTTGTCGTGCAGTGAGGGGTTTGCATCTTTAATAGTCTACGACAGTTTGCGTTTATTAAACAGTAAGAATGATTAATAAATCCATAACAACTAGTCCCCAAAAGTCACATCTCCTCTTCAGTTTCAGGCTCAGGCATGCTTTGCACTCACACCACAAGTGTACTGCGCCTAAGTCCAAGTGAACCGCGCTCAGGCACACCTCTTCCAACCGAGCCAGGGACAGCCAACTGTACCATCCCTGAGCCCGATTCCGAGCACTCACACTTCTCAAACGATCCGGGAAACGGGCCTGGGCACGGTTCGGATAGCATAGTGCAAGTACGCCCTAACTGAATGACTGACTGACCGATCGACTCACCCACCCTCCCCCTTCCCTAAACCCAACCAATAGTATTCTAAAAAGTACAGACTGACCTGTTTTATGGAACCGTTCTTTAACGAACGTGAACCCTGTCGTCGTGGCCATCTCCTCTCTGCGTCTCAAGTTAAATTTAATTTATCTTTATTTGTATAGCGCTTTTACAATGTAGATTATGTCAAGTCCACCGACGTATATGGTAAGCTAACAGGACAAACTGGTAACAGCCAGAGAGTCGTCCATATGGAGGTAAGCCGTCAGCTGGTAAGTGCGAAAAGGAATGGCGTCATACCTGTTATGAAGCGGACAGGAGACAGAGGTAAGTGAAAGTAATGTGGG